>CM070019.1:10979921-11322421 GCA_036247105.1 Cirrhinus mrigala | reverse complement strand
CAGTAGAGTTTTACTGAATTCTTGGTGTCTTAATCAGCACTGAGCTATTTATAGTTGTCTTAAAGATCAGGACCTTCTGCCACTGTCATGCTAGCATTGCAAATGTAGGAAAGAAGTTGTGCTTGCTAAGGGTCTGTTATTATTGCTTGTATTGATTCATATTTTGTGTGTACATCATCATCCACAGTTTGTGTTATGTGAAGGGTACCTCAAAATATGTAGTTTGATTTTTTTTTTTTTTTTTTTTTTTTTTTTTTGTGTGTGTTCTTTTACTTTCACTTATGATTTTCACCTGGTGGAAAATCCCTCAGTCTTTCAGTACTTTGAAGGAGGGATCCAAGGCATTTCTTAAGAGGCTTTTATGACTTTTTTATGACTTTTATGGCTTTTATGACCAGTATAAACAAAGCAACCACCTAGAGAACATCATTTGAACAAATTACATCAAAATCGCTGTATTTGTGGGGGGGGGGGGGGGATTGATTTGGGTGATTTTGTTGGTGGAGTGCATCTGCATGAAAAACAATAATTTTAAATAGCTGAAGAAAAAAAGACTCTGGATTTTTATTTTAAAGAATTTTTATTTCTTTTTTAAATTATTAATTTTTATTTGTTTATTTTTTGAGTATAAGCCTTTTCTTTTAGTGCTGATTTTATTTATTTATTTATTTATTGTGTGTGAACCTTTTTTTTGTTTTGTTTTTTTGTTTTTTTGCAAGAAGTGACCCAAATCTTTTTACGCTTCAGCTTTCGTGTTCATATTTCCTCAGTTTTTGACTAATTCAGTTTGTGTAAAAACTAGTAATATAATTTTTATTGTGAATATAATTAAGTAGAAATGAAAGCAAAATGTTGAATATATTACAATAATACTTTCTTTACAGTAAAATAAAAAGAAACAATTCTAGAATGATTGAGAGTGATTTTGTTGGCGGAGTGCATCTGCATAAAAAAATGTACATAAAAAAAGTGTATTTATTTATTTATTTATTTATTTATTTATTCTAAATTATTTTTTTTTTCTTTTAGTGCTGAAAAAAAGACTGGATTTTTATTTTAAACAATTTTTAGTTCATTTAATTTTTTCATTTGTATTTACATATTTTATTGTATTTATTGTCTTTTTTTTGAGCGTGAACCTTTTCTTTTAGTGCTGAAAATTGAAAAATGTGTGTTTGCATTTATTTATTCATTTATTTATTTTAGATTTTTTTTTGTTTGCTTTTAGTGCTGAATGGTTTGGAAAAAACCTTTGTGTTCACACATACATGTATAAATATATAAATATATATATATGTTTGTTTGTTTGTTTGTTTGTTTTGCAAGAAGTGACACATCTTTTTCTGCTTTAGCTTTCATATTCCATATTTCATGACTAAATCAGTGTGTGTCAAAACTAATAATATCATTTTTATTGTGAATATTATTAAATAAAACATTTTATTTTAGTGCTAAAAAAAAGCTGGATTTTTAATCTAAATAAATTTTAAATTAAAAAAAAAAATGTTTTTATTTATTTAGTAATTCTTTTGAGTGTGAACCTTTTCTTTTAGTGCTGAATGATTTGAAAAAAAAAAATTAAACATTTGTGTGTTTGCATATATTTATTTTATTTTATGTTATTTATTTATTTATTTACAATACTAATGCCATAATTTCTTCTTTTTCAAAAGTTAACCCAATGTAAAAATAATAATATAATTTTTATCGTGAATATTATTTAAAAAGAATATTAAACAAAACATTGAATATATTACAATAATACTTTCTTTTAACAGTAAAATAAAAATTCTTATATTTATATAATTCTTATATCTTAAATTAAATAAATTCTTATATCTTATATTCTTATATGGCAAATAAATATATGGTGATGGTGGAGCATGCCGCTGTGTTTATTTATACTTGCACAGCTCATAATACAATGTTTCAGCATCTCAGTGCAAATCGTTTCTCAGTAAATGAGAAATGGCAACTGGCAGCATGTTTATTTCTCTAATCAATTTGCAGCTTGCATTGTGGTGGTGAGTTTTGCATGAGGAAACACTACTGGAAAAAAAGTTGTTTTCTGAAACTCTAAACGGTATGGTTTCATAAACACCTTTCATTGGCATGATTTACTGTATCTTGTCAGTGTAAACATCTACGAAGTGGGACGCACCTGCACAGTGCTGAGGTCAGCCGTTGGCTGTGCGTCAATGGGAGCTGAAGGGTGAAGACAGTTGCTTGATTTATGCAAACTATTACAGCATCACACATTCTGCAGTCATATGTCAAGCAGCAAGCCCACATCTGGCATCAGTGCCAAGATCAGTAGATGAAGAAGCACCCAGGTTTGAACCATAAAGAAAAATGGGTTCTAGAGAATGTGATGCTCATTCATCTCCTGAGAAGTTAGTTTGCCATGATTGTCATTCACTGAGGGAGGTTATGGTTTGATAAGCAGGGTTTTTTGTTGTTGTTGTGAGTGAGATTTGTTTATACCAACATTCAGAATGCTAATGCATGTGTTCTTCAGCAGTATATTTTAATATGCGTGGTCTTAATGCAAATGTATGTGCTGCAGATGATGTATTTGAGGAATAGTAAATGAGAGCAAACTACTTTAGCAGGGACATTTTCATTACCACTCAGTTAATTTATGGCAGCTTGGGTCTGGATTGAATGAAGGCCTTGAGTACCTGTGCAAGTCCAGGTGTCTCGCTCTCTTGGTTTTCTCTCTCTGTTTGACTGTGGAAAAGACAGAATTTATTCTAATTAGACTTTTTCCTCGATAATTCCACAATGTGCACTGCAATAATTTACACAACAATGGCTTGGTTAGCCTCATTGTTCCGTTCGCTGGTAGCTTATGGTACCTCACAGATTACCTCATTATCTTCATTAATTGTAGCAAATGAGGCATCTGACCTTTTTTTCAATCATTTTTGCTTCTTCTCGCTCACCAGATATTTAGTGTGTTTCACTAATGTATGAAAATGAAAGAGGAATTGTGTCTTTATCTGTAACAGGTTCCCATTTGTAAAGAGCAGTTTATGCACAACAAATGTCTTGTGCTTTATTCGTGAGATAGATACTCTACTGGTTAAAACCACTTGACTGGATTTCTGTTTCTCACAATCTTAAAAATCTTTTGAGTTAGGTTTTGGGATATAGGTTTGCGCAAATACAGTACTTGAGTTTTTAGACAGATGTAAATGGTGCCTGTATGTGAATTACTTCAAAATTATCTTAATTTTAATTTTTTAAATGGTTTTTTTCCATCCATTTTCCAAAGCCCATAAGTAGAGAAACATCTAGTTTTGAATCTAGTTTAGTTTAGTTTAGTTTAGATTTTTTTGTTTAGATTTTTAGTTTTGTTTTGCTTTGTTTTGCATTTTGGAAACTGCTTATGTAAAGTCTCGGTAAAATGTAGGCATTTTATTTTGTTTTATTTTTTTTTTTTTCCTTTGATTTATTTTGCATCCATTTTCTATACCGTGTATGTAAAGTCTCGGGTCATATGCTGGGGAAAACTCTGGAGGCATTTTGTTTTGTTTTTTGTTTTGTCCTTTGTTTTGTTTAGTTTTTTTGTTGTGTTTTTGTTTTGTTTTGCATCCATTTTCCAAACCTCTCATGTTAAGTCATGGGCCATAAGCAGGGAAATATTCTGGAGGCAGTTTTTGTTTAGTTTTGTTTAGTTTTTTAGTTTAGCATTTTTAGCATTTGGAAAACTATGGAAGCATTTTTTTTTTTTTTTTTTTTTGGTTTGTCTTTTTTTTTTAATTGTTTTGTTTTGTTTTGTATTGTTTTGCATCCATTTTCCAAACCACTTATGTAAAGTCTTGGGTCATATCCAGGCGAAAACTCTGGAGGCAATTTGTTTTGTTTTGTTTTGTTTTGTTCCGTTTTGGATCCATTTTCCAAACCACTTATATAAAGTTTCGGTTCGTATCCACGCGAAAACTCTGGAGGCATCTTGTTTTGTTTAGTTTTTTGTTTTGTTTTGCATCCATTTTCCAAACCGCTTCTGTAAAGTCTCAGGCAGTATGCAGGGAAAAACTCTGGAAGCATTTTATTTTGGTTTGTGTTTAGTTTAGTTTTTTGTTTATTTTTTGTTTTTTCTTTTGTTTTGTTTAATTGTTTTGTTTTGCATCCATTTTCCAAACAGCCTATGTAAAGTCTTGGGCCGTATGCAGAGTAAAAATTCTGGAGGCATTTTGTTTTGGTTTTTGTTTAGTTTAGCTTTTAGTTTGATTTTGTTTTGTTTTGCATCATGGGGGCATTTTGTTTTGTTTTGTTCTGCATCTGGAGGCTTTTTGTTTTGTTTTTTGTTTTGTTTTTAGTTTTCAGCAAAAAATTATGGAGGTGTTTTGTTTTTTTGTCTTTTTGTTTTGTTTTACATTCATTTTCTAAACCACTTATGTAATGTCGCGGGTCATATGCAGAAAAAAATTATGGAGGCATTTTGTTTTGTTTAGTTTTGTCTTTTGTTTAGTTTTTTGTTTTGTCTTTTGTTTTGTTTAGTTTTTTGTTTTGTCTTTTGCTTTTTTTAGTTTATTGTTTTGTTTTGCATCCATCTTCCAAACCACTTATGTAAAGTCGCGGGTCGTATGCAGGAAAAAATTATGGAGGCCTTTTGTTTAGTTTAGTTTTGTTTTTTGTTTTGTTTTACATCCATTTTTTTAAACCACTTATGTAATGTCTGAGGTCGTATGCAGGATAAAATTATGGAGGCATTTTGTTTTGTTTAGTTTTTAGTTTTGTCTTTTGTTTTGTTTAGTTTTTTGTTTTGTTTTGCATCCATCTTCCGAACCACTTACGTAAAGTCGCGGGGTCGTATGCGGGAAAAAATGGCCTTTTGTTTAGTTTAGTTTTTTTTTTTTTTTTTGTTTGTTTTTTGTTTTGTTTTGTTTTGTTTTACATCCATTTTCTAAACCACTTATGTAATGTCTTGGGTCATATTCAGGAAAAAATTTGGGAGGTGTTTTGTTTTGTCTTTTGTTTTGTTTAGTCTTTTGTTTTGTTTTGTTTTGTTTTGCATCCATCTTCCGAACCACTTATGTTTAGTCGCAGGCCATATGCAGGGAAAAATTTGGGAGGTGTTTAGTTTAGTTTAGTTTTGTCTTTCCATTTATCTTCCAAACTGTTTATGTAAAGTCTCGGCTGTAGGCAGGGAAACACTCTGGAGGCGTTTTGTTTTGTTTGTTTTATTTCATTTGCCCTTACAGCTGAGCTGGAATCTAGTGGTCTCTACATATACACATAGGTCCATTTGTGCTATGTCATAGTTTCATAGTCGAGTAGAAAATTGTAATTGAAAATCACTGTGCCCAAATGTTTGGATGTTAGCATACTGCAAGTAAACTGGCTGGGAATTCACTGACTGGTAGAAGTCACCCACTGGTATGTAAAGCCATAAACAGATGGAGGCAGCAGTATTGGACTAGTGTGTGGGATGCTGGCATTCTTTAGCAATGTGTGGATCAGACATCTGCAGATAAGTCACTCCATCAAGGGTCATGGCTCTATGAAGCCTTTCACAAAGGACGATGAGGCTCAAAATGACTTGCATTCAGTGGCATGCAGGGGACTTGGGAAATGAGAAAGTCCTTTATGCCTTAGAGCTTATTCATGTCAGTTTGTTCATGTTTCAGATGCATTTCACATGGTTTCATGTTTAAAAGCATATCCACTGTCATTCACATTATACTTGGGAAAATCAATAAGCCAACCAATATTATAATATTGTTACTTCTTCTTATTAACATTCTATTCATTGAAGTCACACCAAAAACATCAAGTTTTCATTGCATCAAAATTTGCTAAAATAATGAGCTCTCATTAAAAACTGTCTGATCATTTTGTGTTTTTCAAGTCAGGTTTATTTTGATGTGACTGAAAGGGGTGATGAGTAAGGTGATGCTCTAAAATTATTCCATCCATTTCTACCAGTTTGACCCATTCAGCCCAATTTCTGGACCAGAAAGTTATAAATACGAACGTATGTGTTCATCAATGTGTTCATCAGTGACATAGAGGTACTGCCTACTCTCATGTGACTTTTAGCCTGTGTTTTGCTGCTTTAAAAAGTGAGAACACAATGCACCTAAGGGAAGCACATTTGCAGGTAGAAATATTGATACTTTTGGATTCCTGTATTTTCAATTATTTTCCTGTCCGAATGTTTTTGAGAAGTCACCACCTCTGTTGCCTCCTAGCAGAAAACACCACAGGTCTCATTTGATGATTTAGAAACATTGAACATTTAATTTTGTTTCTTATCATAAATAACGGTAGGGTTTAATAGGAACTGAAAGTCACCGATTTAGTTTTTACAGTAAATGACTGTTTGCCTGATGGGAAGTGAGTCTAGCTATTTCCGCTCTAGAGACACACTGTTCAATACTCTTTCGAGCCCTTTTCGTTTGTGTGGCCTTGAGGTGATGAGCAATTGTGTCGCATGTAATCAAAGCAGATCCTTGCCGATTCTCCCTTGTGAGCCTCGTGACTGATCCTAATTAATGACCCAATCCAGATCCTCAAACACAGCTGCCAGACTCTGCTAAAGCTCACACAGTCCCTACCCAGCTTTCTAGCTTAGTCATTGTGGCTTTTACCAGGTATCGTTCTGATCTATTCCTAGTTTAGATTTTAGTACAGTAATGAGTTAGAACGTTAGTTATAATGACGTAGGTTTCAGCCATACAACCTCAGTTTTTCAAGTGTTTGCTAATCCAGTTTCTTTCACTTTCATACTCCCTGTATCAGTGAGATAGATGAGCTTGCACTACGTGCTATTTCACTTCCTGTTGGAATGTTAGCCTAGAAAACATTACTGGCAGAGCTCAATTACAACATTTCAGACACAACATCATATCATTTCTGGAGGAAAACATGTATCAGGGCTCTACCATGCGACCATTTCAATCGCATTTGCTACTGCGTGTGACTATGACAAAATATTTAGGAGCACCCATGTGACTGACACAGTAAGCATATTTGTGTTTGCGCTCAGGGGAGCGTTGAACGTTTCTGCTTAGTGTTTTTGCAGCGTTGAGCAATATATGACAGACATATCTGTAGATTCCTTAAAGGAGTATTTCACTTCCAGAACAAAAATTGACATAATTTACTCACCCTGTTGTCATCCAAGATTTATGTCTTTCTTTCTTCAGTCGTAAAGAAATTATGTTTTTTGAGGCAAACGTTTCAGGATTTTTCCCCATATAATGGACTTAAATGGTGCCTCAGGATTTGAACTTACAATACAGCTTCAAAGGGCTCCAAAGGATCCCAACCGAGGAAGACGGTTCGGTTACTATAACGATCGGTTATTTTCTAAAAAAAAAAAAAAAAAAAAAAAAAAATTATAGAATTTATATACTTTTTAACCTCAAATGCTCGTCTTGTCTAGCTCTGCGATGCGCATGTGTACTCTGTGTAATCCGGGTCAATACAGTTAGGGTAGGTCGAAAAACTCCCATCTAATTTTTCTTTAAAATCGTCATCAATGTTTTACCTTTTTTATAAGGACGTTTGACCTTCTTTGTACTTTCACTTTGTAAACACTGGGTTGGCAGCGATGTAGGACGATTTTGAAGTTGGAGGAAAAAATGAGATGGGAGTTTTTCGATAGTGTTAATCAGAATTCATTCGTTACTCAAAAAAAAAAAAAATGCTGTTTTGTTCAATGCCAAGTTCTGCAAACGCACAAATCCTCTCATTATAACAAAGCGTAGGCACTATGTAAATAAGAGATTCTTTAAATGATTATTAAAGGAGTTTGCAAATGTGATACTGATGTAATACAACAGTTCAATAAACAGGAAGTTAATATTAAGTGTTAAAATTAAGTTAATATTAATATTAAGTAACTTACTTTGTCTGACTATAACACTATTGTCAGATTTTGCTCTGTTTCATCGAAAATAGTTTCAAATAGTAACAGCCGAGCAGCCTGTGTAAAAGCAAACACAGCTGTGTTTCATTTATGAATGAACATTCATAAAGACAGTCACTTGCTTTATTCCTGAATGAATCAGCCGTTTGAACGAATCAAATGAATGAATGATTCAGTGATAAAAATCAAGTTTTAGTTTCATTTTTAAAGTATAATTTCAGTTATTTAAATCATTCTATCTCTATAGCTATCTCTATATTCAAAAACGTATACCTAAAACGTTAATCTCAACATTAATTTATGAATTTAATGCAACTCTGAGCCTCATTAAACATCTGAAAATACACCTACAAGCCATTTTTGTATCTCTGTGCCACCTTTGTAGTATAAATTAATTTTGCTAATACTGATTTCATATGATTGGCTATTCTCCTTGGTCTTATTCAGCTGTTTTAATTAGAATTTTTAAAAAGCTTATAAAAATACTTTTTTGAATTTGACATAAAAGCTGACATACTTTTAATAAAATTAGAAAGTGCCATTACAAAGGTTAAAAAAAAACAAACAAACCTGTAAATCACTTTAAGGATCAAATACCACCTCATAATAGGAAGGCACATTTTTGATCAGATTTTTTGATTATTGATTAGAAGGTGCTACAAATTTTTTTTGAATGTGCTCCTAAAAAGAAAAGTAAGCGTAGAGCCTGGGTCTGATCCCTAATCACTGCTTAAAGCACCAAAACAGAACTGGGTTTTAATCCATGACTATTAGGCTAACTAAAAAAGGGCATATGCATTAAAAATTTACACCCATTCTTCTCTAAATAGACCAAAACTACGCATCCAGCCATTTTATCTACAGAGGCATTTACAGTTTTTCTGTCTGCTTAATAAAATGCTCTCTAGAAAGGGAATGTGCCTCCTTTTAGACATTGCTAATACCTATTTGGGCACTTTAACTTTTTAAAAAAAAATAAAATAGCTGACAGTCAATTTAATCCATGAAATTTTAAACAAACATTTCATAAGCCATAAACCATCGTGTCCCATAAAAATAAAGGACCAAAAAAGGAAAAGTATTAAAGTTATAGTTCATCCCAAAATGAATATTTTGTCATTAATTGCTCACCCTTATGCCATTCCAAACCTGTAAGACCTTCATTCATCTTCAGAACACAAATAAGATATTTTTGATGAAATCCGAGAGCACAGACAGCAACGCAACTGACACGTTCAAGGTCCTGAAAGGTAGTAAGGACATCAATAAAATAGTCCACGTGGCATGGTTCAAACATGATTTTATAAATCTATGAGAATACTTTTTGTGTGCAAAGAAAAAAAAAAAAAAAAAAAAAAAACTTTATTTAAAGGAGAACTCCACTTCCAGAACAACAATTCACAGATAATTTACTCACCCTCTTGTCATCCAAGATGTTCATGTCTTTCTGTCTTCAGTCGTGAATAAATTATGGTTTTTGAGGGAAAACATTTCAGGATTTTTCTCCATATAATGGACTTCATTGGTGCCCCGATTTTGAACTTCCAAAATGCAATTTAAATGCAGCTTCAAAGGGCTCTAAACGATCCCAGCCGAAGAAGGGTCTTATCTAGCGAAACAATCATTTTTTTTTATTGAAAAATAAAAATTTGTATACTTCTTAAGCACAAAAGCTTGTGTAGCTCAGGCTCTGGAATGCACGTTCATGACGCTACGTACTATTGAATCACGTCGAAAGGTCACACAGAACGTAGGCGGAACTACAGACCCAGTGTTTACAAAGCGAACGTGCAAAGACTAAGAAAGTGCAAGTAAGTCAAACACTGTTTACAAACAAAAAGGTACAACACTGTCGGACGATTCTGAAGTTGTAGGAGAAAATAAGATGGAGTTTTTCGCCATTCTCTACCTTTTTTTAGCCGGAGTACACAGACGATAAACTTACATATGATTCGTAGTAGTGATGGGAAGTTCGGATCATTTGGGATCTCACTTGGACTTTTGAGTCTCGTTCAGCAAAATGAACGAATCTTTTTTTTCGAGTCATTTCGTTCATATTATCAAAATATAATTAGAATGTTACGTGTTACTTCCCTAACACATCTACTGCTTACGCAAACGTTGATCACACTACAAACAAGACAAAACTGTAATGCTATAAGAAACAGAAAAGATTAATTCATTGTTTACCTGGGCCTTGAGTCTATGATTAGCTCACCTCACCTCTTATCTGACAAGTTTGGGTTTGAGTCGTTCGTTCATCACGTGACAACCCTATAAGATGAACGAACGACACGAAAAAACCCGAAGACTCGAAACAGGTGAACTAATTCCAGTACAGAACCTAATAGGATGTTGCGCATGCGCGACTGAACGAATCACTCCTCGAGACGACTCGTTCTTCAAGAGTCACATTAAAGATTTGTTCAAACGACCCAAGCATCGTTCAAGCATCCCAGAGCCTGTGCTACACGAGCTTTGGTGCTTAAAAAGTATACAAATTTTTATATGGAGAAAAATCCTGAAATGTTTTCCTCAAAAACCATAATTTCTTTACGACTGAAGAAAGAAGGCCATGTACATCTTGGATGACAAAGGGGTGAGTAAATTATTTGTGAATTGTTGTTCTGGAAGCAGACTTCTCCCTTAACAATTTCTTCTCTTCCGTGTCAGTCTTCGACGCACATTCATAAAAGAGTATCACGCATGCGTGTCTTTGAGGCCTTGTTACTTAAGCACCTATTTTAGCTTTAGTTTAGTAACTTGTCAGACCTGTGTTTATTTTCAAAATTGAAAATAACTCAGAATGAGTTTTAAACAGAGTCAAGCATTTGACATTCAGGCTGTATACAGTAATGGACTGTATGAATAACAACTCCTGACCTCTTGACCTCTTAGCTTGTATTTGTGGATGTCCTTCAATCTGCCCCCTGTGCGGATTGGCTGCATTCATCCACGGCTAGTGGAGATGTCCATCTGTGTGGGTTCAGCGTATGGACACAATCTGCCAACCAGTGGGCCAACTCACACCAAGACCAGTGCCACAATCCTCATCGGAGTAAGCCATGGAATTTGCCTTAAGTCTGATTACAAAGAGCCTTGTCATACAGTTGCAGCTGAAGTCTGTGTTACTGCAGGAATCGTCATCATCTGTATTGAATGAAGGCCACAGGAACTTAAGGGGAATTCCATCCCGAACCCAATCGCAGCCTCAGCTGTGCAGTTACTGATCCGACACTTACATTGCTCAGCTCTCAAAGTTTTCGCTCTTGAGTCTGTGAACCCTGACTACGGGCCTTTCCCATCAGCGGGACTTCGAAAAGCTCCCCTTCTCTCTTTGTGATAAATACAGCCTACCCTGGTAATAGAGATGGAGCAGCTCTTTAAACTTTGTTTATGCTCATCTCACTAAAGCAGGCTATTTAATAGTCTCTAATCTCTTCTAATTACACTTATAGACTGCCAAGTTTAGACATGCAGACAGAACTGTCAAAGCCCCTTATTGATTTCAGTTTAAATGAGATGTGTTTCATGCAGTTGGGCCAGTTTGTGTCTGCACAATCAGTAGGCAAAAACCCTTCAAAGATGTTTTCTGTTTTTGTGATTTAACATAGACCACTTCTTTTCAAGGATGCGCTGACAATTTGCTGTTCTTAACAAAATTGGGTCTGTTGCAAAACCTAGTGAGCTGTTTTGTCTTCGGTCTACGTAGGCAGTCGTAACGGAAATGTATTTTTGTTAGAGAAAGTTTTGTAACATTCTAACTTTTGCGTCATTCAAATAGCACTCCTCATTTGAAGCATACAGAAAATGTGACAGTTGATGTTAGCATGTTGCTATGCTAACAATATGATGCTCTACAAAGAACAAAAAGAATACATTGCACATGAATATAAAACTTAAAAAAGGCAGTTTTATTATTGTATTTTATTTTATTTATTGTGTTTTTATTTTATCGTATTTTATTTTATTGTTTTGTTTCAATTTAATTTTGCTTTTAGTGTTTTATTTTAGCGTGTTTTATTTTTTTGTGTGTTTTAGCTTGTTCTTTATTTTAGTTTATCTATATTTTGTTTTATTGTTTTATTTTATTTTATCTTATTGTATTTATTTATATTTTTTATTTAATTTAATGTGTTTTATTTTCTTATCTTATTTTATTTTGTGTTTTAATTTAATTTTATTTAATTTTGTTTTTTTTTTGTTTTATTTTATTTTTATTTTCTATTATTTTATTTTATTTTACCGTTTTATTTTATTTTTATTTGATCTTATTTTGTTTTATTTTATTTTATTTTATTGTGTTTTTTGTTTTATTTGATCTTATTTTGTTTTATTGTGTTTTTTATTTTATTTCATTTTACTGTATTTATTTTACTTTGTGGTATTTTATTTTATCTTATTTTATTTTTTTTATTTTATCTTAATTTGTTTTATTGTGTTTTATTTTATTGTGGTTTATTTTATTATCTTATTTTATTTTATTGCGTTTTATTTAATTTAATTTTTCTATAATTATATTTTATTTTATGGTGTTTTATTTTGTTTTATTCTCTTATTTTATCTTATTTGTTTTTTTTTCCATTTTACTTTATTATATTTTATTTATTTTGTCATTTCATTTTATTTTATTTTATTAAAATAATAATAATAATAATAATTATTATTAAATTATTTATTTTATTATATGTTCTAACAAAAATATACCCAGGGTATTTTAAAGCATAAGAATTTTTCACCTCAGAACCCGGCATAAAAATGTTGAGGCCCTTTTTTAAATTCTAGCATACTCTGCTAATTCACACTACTGATGCAAACTATATTTGATTATCAATATAACCATATCATATTGCTCATGTCAGTGTCAGTCATCCCTGTTTCTTTCAGCTCATGTGATAGATAATCTCTGTGAATCTTTGTTATGTTTTAGGCTTTTTTATGCAATAAAGCTTTAAAATGGCAGAGGGGAGACGTTAACTGAATGTTAAATGTCATGATAATAAATGTCATAAATGTGTTATTATCAGTGTGGCATATAAAAGAAAACAAAGATAATTGTTCATGTTCCTGTCCTGATAACGGGAATCTCTTCTCTTTTTAGTATGATTGGAAATTCCTTGTTCTGCATCACTTTCTATAACATCAGTTTCACTTTAATATGCAGTGTAAAATCAAGCTTTTAGGATGCAAATGAGCCCTCTTGGATCCAGATCTGCTGAATTAATGTGTTCATAAGGCCATGAAATGAATTTATCATGAAGAAAGTCCAGCAGAGACACCTTATACCTCCTTAAAGAGCTCTTTTATATTATTTTGATATTGATTTTATGTGATTATGTATAATATCACTAGAAAAAAAAAGTTTAGTATTTTAGTATTTTAATATTGATATTATTTAGACAACATTTAGGTGTTTTAGTAATATTTCTAAAAATATATTCTAATATTTTATAAAATTGTAATATAATTTCTGAATACATAATTGTGTGACATTCATGAATTGCTGCTCACGGAGTCTTAGTGTTAATTTTCTAGTTGAACTGGCTAATCTCTCTGATGTTGTTGCGTTTGATGTGAACTGATTGATGGGAATTGAGTGACTGGCATTGATCCATATACGCAGCTCTCAGTAAAGCAGTCATCACTGGGGTGTAAGTGGGTGACCTGTTTCAGATGTGCTTTCCGCTCTGTCCCAGCCTGCAAAAATAACATCCCAAAAGCAGAGCTTGTGTTTTCAAAAGAGGTCACTTAAAAGTTTATATTTACTGTACAGTAATTAGTTTCACTTGCAGACCTATGCGTGTTACTTAAATATTAAAAACCACATGTTTCTAGCCCTACGCTAACAATACACATGTAAATGAGAGCTGAGAGATGAAAATGTAGATTTGAAAGCTGCTGAAGTAGGAAGTCTATCGTGCTTTCCTTTCAGTCAAATGTAAATGATTTGGGGCTTATATGACGGTTTTGTTGATGGTTTGCACAACCTCATCTTCTGTCTCGCTCAGAGTCTGTGTGTGGATTGGCAACCCCTGGCCCCGTGAGAAGCTTTGACTTTCTTCTTGAATATGAACTGAAAGCACTATTACATCGCAATTTCATGCCCCAGGGGTTATCTGATATCCTCTTCACTACATTTAGCTCAAAGTGTCTCACAGTCTCCTCACCTACCCCTCTGTGATTCGCTCAGTGCCTCATTTCACTCGTCTCGTCTCCCTGTTTCTATATGCCATCACCCTTCATTTTTCAAGTCTACTGAATGATTGTCTCAATGCTTTTAGCACCGTCTCTCTTATGTGTGGACAGATAGCTTGCCGCTTCACACCAACTGGGGGCATTTAGCGCCATTACCGGATTTTTGTGCATGAGGCGTTTTAGATTTTTTTTAAATATTATTTGTTATGAAAAATAAGATTGATTCTCAAAAACTGTTTGCTATTTTCTGAAGAAAAGAAAGAAAAGGTTATTACGTCTTTGTATCTCACATTTCAGACTTTTTTCTCGCAATTACGAGTTTGTGTCTCGCAATTCTGACTTTTTTCATGCAATTCTGACTTTTTTTCTCAGAATTGTTATATAAACTTACAATTGCAAGTGATAAAGTCCAATTTTGAAGAGAAAAAGATTTTAAAAGTTTAGAAAAGTTTATATCTTACAATTTTGACTTAATAACTCGCAACCGCGTGTTATAAAGTCATCATTACGAGATTTAAACTGACAATTCTGAGAAAAAAAGTATCAACTTCAAGATATAAAGTCACAATTCTGAGAAAAAAAGTCACAATTACGAGATATAAAGTTACAATTCTGAGAAAAACATCACAATTATGAAATATAAAGACACAATTCTGAGGAAAAAGTTGCAACTTCAAAATATAAAGTCACAATTCAGAGAAAAAAGTTGCAACTTCAAGATATAAAGTCACAATTCTGGGGAAAAAAGTCACAATTATGAAATCTAAAGTCATAATTTTGAGAAAAAAAGTTACAATTACGAAATATAAAGTTACAATTCTGAGAAAAAAGTCACAATTATGAGATATAAAGTCACAATACTGAGAAAAAAGTTGCAATTGTGAGTTTATATCATGCAATTCTGACTTTATACCACACCAGCTTAGGAAATTTCCCAGCTTTAAATATTTCTTACTGATCAAGAAACAGCAATAAATACTATTGATACTCAAAAAATTTTATTTTTGTACACTATTATTTTTAAGTTAATATTATTTATAAAATAAGACCACAGCAGTTAAATTAAATTAATAAATTAAAAAAAAAATTCTCACCATGGAAGTCTTTTTTACTTTTTATATCATTTATTTTTGTATTATTATATTAATTATAATAAACACTGATGCACAGTACTTTTTATATTACTTTTTATATTTACTATCATACATTATTTAAAAAATAATAACACACCAATTGAGAAAATGAACTGGCTTCAAATATTTCTTAACAGCTTTGAAATGGCATTTTGCATTTTATTAATTTAAAAAAAAAAAAAGCGTAATTCCCATGCAAATGAATTATTTAGGCATTTCCTCCTTGTGAAGAGCAGTAATGCTTTCATTTCATTCCTAGTGTCACATGAATGATGAACCAGCTTTTGTGAAACCGCACCTGTCATAAAAAAACAGCAAGTCACATTGTGATTTAGTTCCTCATATTTCAGTTTTGGAAGACTGTTGCGAGGAGTACTTCACACTACTTGCAGTTCAGGAGCAAAAAAGCCCTCACACTATAGATAATCATGCTCGTAGATAATCTTGCCTGAAATTTTATGCATACTTTATGCATGTGATGATAAAACTAATTTTGTGTATTTTTAGCACTTTCCAGTCATCACATGGGGTCTCATTTACTCTGTTTGATTTCTTTGATTATGCGTTGTCACATGATATGCAGATTTGCACAGCACTGTGAAACCTGAACAACAAAAGATGAATTATTTGATAGTGAACTGTGACTCATCTGAAGGTAATACATTTTATTAAACATTTCGCATTTAAATATTAATGCAGTCACAGTGGAGGTTTTCCCCTCAGTCACTGCAAAAATAGCCGTACTACAAAAATGTGAGCAGTATTTACCAACTTCACAGCACACAAAGAAAACACTGGCTGTTTTTCATTCAGGTGCTTTAATGAGTAATCTTTACTGTGTTGACAGAGCAAAGTCCGTAAAGGACTTAAATAGCGGAAGCAAGCAGAGGTTTTTAAGAGCAAGAGCCATTTAGCAGGGCAGGCTAATGAAAGTGAAAGGTACAGGCCACACTTAGTTCATTATCCAGCTTAAGGGCTTCACATGCTCTTAAATAGTAGACGTCAGGTGAACACACGAGAGCTGCAGCTCCCTTACGCCTACTTTCACACCCACAGCCTCCCCGTGTAGGTATTTTGAGCTTTTTTCCTGGTACTTACTTACATCTCTTTGTATAGTACTTTAGAACTGCTTCACTGGAAAGTGCTTCGTCATCATTAGTCCAGGTCAGCTGTGAACATAATTTCCTTATTTCATTGTGTATTTCCTCATCTCCAGTTCTCAAGAACAATATTTTTTACATCATGAAAGTTGTATACGGCTCATAAGTTTACAAACCCCTTGAGGAATCTGTATGTATATAAGAGACAATAAAATTTGAGTTAAAGTGCTACCAAAGCAAGCTGCATAACAGATATTTCATGAGACAGAATATGTAGACTAATATGTAGAATGACTAAAATGTAGACTGTTGAACAGAGCAGTTTGTGTAAATAGAGTAAAATTTGTAAATTGTGTAAATTAGTTGTGTAAATTTTGCCTTGTTGAATATATATGAAAAAAAATAATAATAAATATATATATATATATATATATATATATATATATATATATATATATATATATATATATATATACATATATATGTAATATTTAAAATCTTCATTTGTGCTAAAATGTATTGCATATTATTTAGCCTTATTTAGCCTTTTTTTTTACCTATCTATATATAATTTTATTGTAATTATTCATTATGATGAATTACTTAATGTAAGGAACTGTTGCTGCCACAATGAGGTTTAATATTATACTTAATGTTTTTATTTTATTTTATTTTATTTTATTTTTTAATTTTATTATTATTTATGTAATTTATTTAGCTTCATTAGTGCTAAATTTAAAAAAAAAAAAATGAAAACATTAAGGTCAATTTAATACTTCATGTAAGAAACTTGTTTTCTGGCAGAGTCTGTTTTTTTTTTAGTATTTGATATTTTTATGACCCATCTTTTTATTTTTATTTATTTATTTATTTTAAGTTAGCTTATAGACCCCTTCTTATGACCCTTTTTATTATATTTGATATTTTATTTTATTTGTTATAATATATTGTAATTATTCATTATGGTGAATTACTCAATGTAAGGACCTTTTGCTGCCACAGTGAGGTTTATTATTTTTCTTGATGTTTTTTTATTTTTTTTCATTTTATTTTATTTTAGCTTCAGTGCTATATAAAACAATGCAAATTTCATTTTTTGTTTTATATATATACAGGGGTTGGACAATGCAACTGAAACACTCGCCAATATAGTATTGGAGGTTTCATGGCTATATTTGCGCTGTCTGGTGCCCAATCTTCACTTATTGTACATTACACCAGTTAGAGCAGAGTGTAAAGTTTCATTATGTGCACCCAATGGTTCAAACATTGTACCTTGAAGGTAGTGCTCTGTGTCAGGATAATAATGCACCAATACACACAGCAAGACTGGTGACAGACTGGTTTAATGAACATGAAAATTAAGTTGAACATCTCCCATGGCCTGCATAGTCACCAGATCTGAATATTATTGAGCCACTTTGGGGTGTTTTGGAGGGGCGAGTCAGGAAACGTTTTCCCACATCAGCATCACATAGTGACCTGGCCACTGTTCTGCAAGAGGAAAATGGCTCAAAATCCCTCTGGCTGCTTTGCAGGACTTGTATTTGTCACTCCCACGATGAAATGATGTTGTATTAGCTGCAAAAGGAGGCCCAATATCATACTAATTGTGATCTAAAACCAGGTGTTTCAGTTTCATTGTCCAACCCCTGTATATATATATATATATATATATATATATATATATATATATATATATATATATATCATAATTCCTCATTTTTGAGAATTACTTAATGTAAGAGAAACTTGTTTTCTGGCACAGTCTGGTTTAGTATTTGACCTGCGTATGTAATGTAAATCCTAAATGTCCTTGGTTTCAACAATATAATTTCTCCTCCACTTTCAATTCTGCAGTTTGTACTCCCTGCTGTGCCGCCCCCATGACCCCAGCCTCTCTCCGGTCTGTCTTTGACTTTGTTTTTCTCTCTCTAGCTCTCTGCTGCTTTATTGTAAGCGAGCCTCTATAATCAGTGTTTTTGGATAAATTAGAATAATTGCTGTGACTGAGCATCGGAGGTTCTTGACCTTTTCTGCGGGAGCGTGCAGTCCTAACTACATTACAGGCAACGAACTGAATCCACCAAAGGATGAGAAAGTAGGCAGGCTGCACATTAACCGAGCACAGGGACAAATGACAGTTGGAGGGGGAGGGGCTGTGGGTTAAGAGGATGGGGGTGGGGATATGAAACACAGTCGGCCAAAGAACACACTCGGCTCCGCCTCCTCATGAATAATACATGAGGCATTGGGTTGTCCCTACTGATTGAAGTCAGCTGGAGGAAGTGGCTGGTTTTTTTGGGCTCACCGGCTGAGAGAGCAAGCCCGGGCTAGTATCTCTCTCTCGCTCCTTGAGCGTATGTGCATCTGCCTCTGTCTCTGTCAGTTGTGCAAGAAATGTGGATGTAGGACAGTTGGACCTGCATCCTTCTTCGCACCACTTCCGTGTTTATCAGCTTCACCTCTCCCACTGGATTTACACAGGGGACATGTAACCTCTCCAGCGAGGCTTTGTTTGTGTGTGTGTGTGAGTGTGACGGAGGGGACGACCTCCTCCTAAAGGATTCACCAATGCATTCCTGTTGGAAAATGAAGATTCAGGTACAAATGCTGTGATGTTTTGGTGTTGTTTATCAGACTGCTATGACCGAGACTGTGTGTGTTTGCGTGTGTCATTGTGTTCATGTGAAAGGAGAGCTGTGAGATTGCTGTCTCCATGGTTGCTTTTGTGAGGCCTGTTGTTGTGTTATGAAGATGAGGCGGCTTCTGTGCACTAGTGCGGCAGTTTCAGCATCAGCTGTGAGCTGAGGGCTTTTTTCTTAAATCAACAATGCTGGCATTTGTTGTGCTTTTTATGTGCTTTCTATTCCCTGGTTGTTTCCTGAATGACCTCCCTTTCCGCTGTCTACTTCTCGCTGTATATGTTTGCTCAGGACTACTGTAGAATTTGTTTATCCTTTGTTTATCCTATGTTATACTGACTAACCGGACGGGTTGATCTTTTGTGCACAGAAATATAGAGCACACCCTTTATTTTCAGCTCTGTGCCATAATGTAGGGGCTGTAATTGCATGTACACTGCTTTTCGGAGGAGCAGATGTCCAAACAAACTCAATAATTATACACACTGAAAAGAATAGGTGTAGAGTTCACTTTAAAACTGTTTTCACTCAGAATTTGCTAGTAATTTTACTTGGAAATATAAAGTAACACATTGAATTAAACATGGCGTTTTGAAGAAATAGTATTTTTGTGTGAAACTCCAATAATCTATTTTATGATGCAAATTGGTGTATATTTTATATGGTTTTTATAAACATACAAACCAGGCATCTAGATCTGACCTGTATTTTGTATTTGCCCGTATTTTATAAGTGCCAAAATTATTTATCATACAGAAAAGTCCTTAAATTAGGTGTCAGTATTATGGATGTACGATATTGGATTTTTGCAGATATTTTTTTTTAAATCATTTTGGCCGATAGCCGATGCTGATATTAATATATTTCCTTTTGTTTGGAAACAACACCTGTCTCCCCTGTGCAGAAATTATAAGCAAATTATTTTTAATTTTGGTTAGTTTTTAACAAGAACTTATTTGTTAGAATTAAATAAACAATAATGAATTTCTTTTATAATGACAGTACATTAAAGCTTTAAATCAATCACTGCATTTTTATTTATTTATTTATTTATTTTTTGCAGTGGTAACCTTAACTTTTCATTTTGAGATTTAAGTACATGATTTATGTACATGCATTCTCAGATTAAATGCAGTGATTCAAAACAGTGAATCTAATCATCAGGGAAAACTTTGCTTCAAGAATGAGCCACACTGCTGACGTGATCTAATCGCTAACACACCCTAAACACATGTAAGTTATTCCTCATATTGGCATAATGTTTCATATCGGGCCGATGCCGATATTTACATTTAAAGCCATTATCGGCCGATTCTGATATCAGTCCAATAATATCGTGCATCCCTAGTCAGTATGTATTAATTTTGCTTTGAACCTGCAAAATTATTAATATTGCATAAGCAAAATGTGACTTTTTTTTTTTTCCTTATCTCCTAAATTGTTATGCTTTCATGTATTGATGCTCTGGCCGATATCGGTTTGGTATGTCCAATAAATAAACTGATAAATGGCTGATATTAAAAATCCACATTGTTTAGTCTAAATTAAAAATATTGCTTCTAATTTGAGTGAATTCAGGCATCACTACATTATAATGTACAGTATGAAATATGTATCTTCAATGTAGATTGGCTAAAAATTAAGTTTAACAGTGTTATTAAATTATTAGTGTTTTAAAGATTAACATTATTTAAGCACCAGACGATGGTAAAGGTAATCTAAAATAGGTGAAATAAGCATAAACATTCAGTCAAAAACATATATTTTTTTAAAAATGCAATATTTTCTGATTAATATCGTAACAACATATCATGCACCCCAGGGTCGGAAGGCAAAAAAATGAACAAAAATGACGTATAAATTCAAGACAAAGGGGCAAAAATGTGAATTTCCTCATTGTGAACACAGTGCAAACAAGATGTAAATAAAAGATTAATTTCATAGATTCAGTGATAATAACGGGAGTTTTTGCGTAACTTATGCTAGACTAGACTAACAACATGGACTGACATGTTTGTCTGTGAAGCCAGAATGTGACATGCCAAAAATGAAACAAAAACTTAGGTTGTTTTTTTTTTTTTTTATTTTTTTTTTTTTTTATATATCGATGATATTTATCATTATTACAGTATAAGGAGCAATAATCTAAGGATTTTTGTCATAATATTGCAGCCCTATGAGCTTCTGTTTTTTTTTTTTTTTTTTTTTTTTACATGTATAATGATACAGTTTTATCTTTGTCTGTTCTTGACAACAGTTTCAAATAATGATTGAAGTAACTGGGTAAATTTAAGTATCTGACATTAAAGACGACATATAGTTTATAATAATAGGGTGAGTATAAAAATTGCCGTCAGAAATGTAAAAAGTGTCCCTCGAAATCAATTCCAGGGGGCAAATATTGCCCCTTAATTAAAAAGTAAATTTCTAACCATGATGCACCCTAGTTTCAAGCTTTCCACAGTCAATAACTTGCTGCACAAAACACATTGTGGTCAACACAGACCATGTTTGTCCTTATTTTAACTGTATTTCTGGGTCATGTTTTATTTATCCTGCATAGTTTTATTCTGTTTGTATGATTTTTCAAGAATAATTTGTATTGAAATTCAGTAGAGTTTGATTGACGTCAACAACAAAAGATATGGAACACGCTTTCCACTATTTGCTCTCATATTTTATGCACTGTTATACGATTAGTTGTATTTTTTGATTTCTGTTTTGCAATGCTGTCTGCGACCAGAATATCAGACCAGACCAGACCTGCTTTACGTCTGTTTGCAATGACAGCCACATTAGTTCAGTCATTGTACTGTCTCTCCAAGCCATTATGTGTCATTAAATCTCAGTAATGAGCTGTTAAATAAATACTGTCTGTTAATATACTGCTACATCATGAGACTGAGTTCATTACACCATTTACTCTAAGCCTTAGACGTCTCGGTTGTTCAGACCAAAACATCCCAGTGATGAGGACGCACGTGTCTGTGGCGGTGCACGAGCAAATCGCATCATTGACGGACGCACAAAATCAGCGGCTTTGTGTGAAATCCCCTCATTTGGAGGGGGGAGGGGGCAGACAGAGATTAGTGATCACATGTGGTCCCCCATCCACATAAAACCAGCTGGAGAGAGGAAGTCATGAGCGAACACAGGAAGTGTGCCTGTGTCAAGCAAAACGATCCGGTCAGTCGTCTTTGCTCCAGACCAGAGAGACAGACAGGCAGATAGACGGTCTCATTAGGGATGACTCAGTGATTTGAGGAAAAAGTGACTGAAAGGCCTGAGGGTTCGGCTGTACGTTACAGATTATCCCCATTACTGCCATGCTGTTTCTCTTCTTTATCACTCACCCATTCGATTCACAGGGGCCATATGTGCTTACTGCATCCTACACACTAAGCAGGTAGAGCTGTAGATTTTTAAAGGATTAGTTCACTTCCAGGATAAACATTTCTTGATAATTTACTCATCCCATGTCATCCAAGATGTTCATGTCTTTCTTTCTTCTGTTGCAAGGAAATTAAGGTTTTTGAGGAAAACATTCCAGGATTTTTTTTCCATATAGTTGGAATCCATCATGTTGAAGGTCTAAACTGCAGTTTCAGTGCAGCTTCAAAGGGCTCTACACAGTTCCAGCTGAGGAATAAGGGTCTTATCTAGTAAAACTATCAGTTATTTTTAAACAAAAATAAGTGTATATATTTTTAACCACAAATGCAACTTAATCACGTTGGAAAGGTCAGGTGTGGTTAGTTCCTCATTTGTGTACTTCGGTGCAAAAAGGTAGGGTAGGGCGAAAAACATATCACTTTCTCCAACTTAATTATTGTCCAACATCGTTGTTTTACCTTTTTTTTGTAAGAGGCGTTTGACTTTCTTTGCACGTTCGCTTTGTAAGCACAGCGTTGATGTGACCCTTCTAATGAGACTACGTAATTCGTGAAGTCGAGCTACACTGTAAAAAGCAGAAAAAAACAAATTGAGCCAACTTAAAATAATTTGTTATACTGCTGCCTTAAAATTTTAAGTTCAGTCAACTCAAATAAGTTTAGTTAACTTGAAATGTTAAGTTGTACTAAGTGACAGCTTAGATATTTGAGTTGACTAAATGAAATTTGGTTTGGTAAACTTAAAATTTTAAGACAGATGGGTAACAAAGCCAGCATTTAAGTTGAATCAACTCAAATATCTAAGTTGCCACTTAGTACAACTTAACATTTCAAGGTGACTAAAAGTTTGAGTTGACTGAACTTACTTTTTTTTAAGCCAGCTAGGTAATTATTTTAAGTTGACTCAACAAATTGTTTTTTACAGTGTAGTGCAAGACAAGCATTTGTGGTTAAAAATGTCTAAATGGTTATTTCTTTTAGAAAATGACAGATCGTTTAGCTAGATAAGACCATTATTCCTTGGCTGGGATCATGTAGTCCTTTGAAGCTGCGTTGAAACTGCAATTTGGACCTTCGACCTGTTGATCCCCAATGAAGTCCACTATATGGAGAGAAATCCTGGTATGTTTTCCTCAAAAACCTTCATTTCTTTTCGACTGAAGAAAGAAAGACATGAACATCTTGGAAGACACGGGGTGAGTAAATTATCAGGAAATTTGTATTCTGGAAGTGAACTAATCCTTTAAGATGAGCTGAGATGCACAGTGATGTCGTTTATGCATACAAACCTCGCATTATCATCATCATAAATATTTGCACAGTAGCTTGCTTGTATGTCTGATTATGTTTCCCGCACTTCCAGTGTCATTCTGGTGTATATAATTATGTACTACATCTTCATGGGCTTTCTGAGGCTGTAGTGAATTGTTTATCATCTATAAATGACCTCTTGTTTCCATTTAGACGTGAGGGAGCGGTCCGGAGGGTCACGGTGGAACACAGAGGTCAGCAAACTAATTAGTCTTGACTGGCCTGAGTTAATTAGGAGTGGCTTTGAATCCAGCATCAAAAAAATAAAATAAAAAAAAATAATCTGAAACCGAACGACCAAAGCAGGTTTTTTCCCATCGGAATGTAATTTCTCTTTGAGATTAGAACAATGACAGGATGTTGGTTATTGATTTATGTTGTGCAGGTGACTGCGGATGTGCGAAATGCCGGAGGGGTTGTGGGCTGTTATTTTGGATAGGTTGTATCATGTATGGATTTTCACTTGTGCTCTCTTGCCTTCACTTTTTTTTTCATCTGCTCTTCACTTGCTCAGTCTTTTGGAAGTTGTAATGGTCAGAATTCCTGCTACTTTCTGTGTTACTGTTACCAGTTTGACTGAGCATTCTATACTCTTATTTGCAAATTTAAGATATTTGAAAAATGTAAACATTTGAAAAACCTTTTTCCACTATAAAGATCTATTTCTGCATTTGAAAGCTTCCATGGATGTTAAAGGTTGTTTATGGAACCATCGCTGCTAATAAGAAACATAATTTTTTAAAGTGTTTTAAAGAGTTAGGGGTGGGCAAATTTCAGTACATTTTCAGTCAAATTTTTATTCAGATTTGCTGATTATATACTTTGTAATTAAAAAAAACAAAACATATTCAATTAAAATCATAAAAAAAAATATTCAGCATTTTTTTTATACCATTGATTTATTAATTAGTATAAATGGTCTAAAAAAAATCTTTGAATTTTTTCATGATTTATTTTTTTATATATACTAATATATATATATATATATATATATATATATATATATATATATATATATATATATATATATATATATATATATATATATAATATACATACATACAATTAAAAAATTTGGGATCAGTAAGATTTTTCATGTTTTTTTTTTTTTTTTTTTAAAGAACTCTTTTCTGTTGTATTTTTATTTGATTAAAAAAATATTGTAAAATATTATTGCATTTTAAAATAGTGATTTTTTTTTTTTTTTTTTTTTTTTGTGGATTTTAATATACTTTAAAATAGAATTTATTCTTGTGATGCAAAGCTGAATTTTCAGCATCATTACTCCAGTCTTCAGTGTCACATGATCCTTCAGAAATCATTCTAATATGCTGATTTATTATCAGTGTTGCAAACAGTTGTGCTGTTTAATTATTTTTTATTTTTGGGAACCTGTGATACTTTTTTTCAGGATTCTTTAATGAGTAAAATGTTAAAAAGAACAGCATTTAAAAAAAAAAAAAAAAAAAGAAATATTTTGTAGCAATATACACTATTGATTAAAGTGTGGGGTCAGTATTTTTTTTTTCTTTTTTCTTTGATAAAATGAATACTTTTATTCAGCAAAGAAGTGTTACATTGACAAAAATTAATAGTAAAGACTTTTGTTAGAAAATATTTCTATTTTAAATGAATGCTGTTCATGTGAGCATTTTATTAATCAAAGAATCCTATAAAAAAAAAAAGTATCACAGGTTCCAAAAGAAGAAAAAAAAACCCAGCACAACTGTTTTCAACATTGATAATAGATCAGCATATTAAAATGATTTCTGAAGGATCATGTGACACTGAAGCCTGGAGTAATGATGCTGAAAATTCAGCTTTGTGTTACAAAAATAAATTATATTTTAAAGTATACATTAAGAGAGAGACCTGTTATTTTAAATTGCAATAACATTTCTTTTTTCTGTATTTTTGATCAAATAAATGGAACATTACTTTGTTCTTAATCAAACCTTTGCTTTACTCAGTCTTCCATGGCATACTGGAGAAGTTTAGCTACTAAATATAATTACTCGTGGTTAATCCAGATTTTTTTAAATAATGCAAAATTTATAGCTAAGCAGATCTTCCCAGACAGTGCTTTAAATGTACTTCTTCATTCCTCACTCTGGTGTAAATGTAGTGTGTGGTTGAGCTTGATTAAGTGAAACAGATGAGTGGACATTAAGTACAGCTCTGTTCCCCATTTCAGTTGTTGAGAAATGACCGTTTCCTGCAGTTCAGAAAGGAGATAGCGCTCCAGCGCTCGGCCTTCGCTCAGCTGAGCTGATTCTACCATCAGATCACGTGCTCTCCGGTTCACGGGCCTTAGAGGGCCAGGGTTTGTTTGACAGGTCAGATGGGTAAACTGCAGCTCTCAGCTTAAAAGAGACCTGTAATTGTTGTCATTGCCCAAGGTATGAATCCCCTTTGCCTTTGTACAGCTTCTTTGATATTGAAATTCAAGTCAGCATTGTGTAAAAATCATGAGCTCAAACAGGAAAATGCTTCCATGCGCTCTTCCTGCAAGATAGGGTTACATTCCCAGTCTCGGCATGAAAATCATTGCAAGGTATTTCGATCTTTCCTACAATCACATTACCCGCTCTTGCACATTTTCATGTTACTTAGGTTGTAAATGAATCCTATTTATGCTCACACGTGTGCCGTTTCAGAGAGCATAGATTATACTGTGTGATTCAAAGCTTTTGATTAGTGTAAATTATATGTTTGAATGCGGTGCGATACGCTGAATCGCTAAGCTAATCACTTGTTGATGTCAAGTTAAATATTGCATGAAATTCAATGCAGAAGTGGATGATCCCAGCATGCTTCGCTTGCGCGTGACATGACAGGATTTGAAAATTTCTTGTTATGGCTTGTTTGACTCTCACTACTGCTATTTGTGCAATCGCTCTGATCTGTTGGATAAACAAACAGTTTCGATGTGCACTGCGTATTCGGAATTAAAATGATGAAACCCGATGCACTATACAACCTTGATGGAGACTTTCTGCTGTGTTGGTACCAGATGTTTCCCAGAAACAGTACAAGTTTTATGCAGATTTTTAAAAATGGGGCTGTAAGGGTCTTTTCAGCTTGTGCTGTGGGTTATCAAATACAGGCCTGTGGGTTTGGTGTCTCTAAACTGGACTGTTCCTGCTGCCTCATGAAAACAAATTTAAAGCTTTGTGGGTTTTAGTCCATGTCTGTTAGCTTCAAAGCTATTTTTATGCTGGTGTTCTTCTAAATGTTGACAAAATAGACTTGTGGATGATGTACACATTTCAAATTTCCCAGTAAAATTGACCTGACATTACTTCTGTCTGAAGAACTTTACTTCAGCTACTTCGCTGAGTGACAGATCGCTGTAGCTCCTCAGTTTAAGTAAAGCGGCAGCGCAAAGCGCATGTAAACCGATCGTCTCCTCTGCTTTAATACCAGTTACGTTTCGAAATAAACATGAATGAACATCTGAAGAGAGCACAACTTATCGAAATTCGTGTCCTGTCTCATGTTATCGCTCAGTGTTTTAACTGTGGAAAGAATTCAATATAACAGTCACATAACGTCAGATTTACCTCAGAAACATATTCTGTGACCATAAACTTGTTAGTCAGCTAGGAAAATGAACTCTACAGATGAGCATTTCCCTAAATTTATGCACCATATAAGATTATATCATTTTTACTGTTCTTTGTTTAATTTATGTTGGAACAAATCGGTTCTTATGACAGCCACTGTTTAAATGTTTATATTTAAAAAAATGCATTGGAGTTGGAATACATTGTAACTGTACCTTTATTATTGTAAAAAACTTGATTGAGAGTAATTCAAGCATTTGTGTACAAATAACAGTTAAACTGCCCGCTGTTCTTCAAAAATAGGTCCTTCAGGTCCCACAGATTCTTTAGTTTTTCAGCATTTTTGTGTATTTGAACCCCTTCTAACAATGACCGTATAATTTTGACATCTATCTTTTCATAATGAGGACAACGGAGGGACTCGTATGCAAAACTTTTCGAATTTAAAGATCAGGGTAAATGTACGTTATTTTGTCTTCTGGAAAACATGTAAGTATCTTCTGTAGCTTCTGAAGGGCAGTACTAAATGGAAAAAAATGATATTTAGGCAAAATAAGAAAAATTGTACACATCTTCATTATGTTCAAAAGTTTTCACCCCCGGCTCTTAGTGCATAGTTTTTCCTTCTGGAGCATCAGTGAGTATTTGAACTTTCTGTAATAGTTGCATATGAGTCTCTCAGTTGTCCTCAGTGTGAAAAGATGAATCTCAAAATGATACAGTCATTGTTGGAAAGGGTTCAATACACAAAAATGCTGAAAAACCAAAGAATTTGTGGGACCTGAAGGATTGTTTTTGAAGGACAACAAACAGTTTAACTGTTCAGAGCAAACAAGGGACTCATGAACAACTATCACTAAACAAGAAAAAAACAGCTGTGGATCATTCATGTAACAACACAGTATTAAGAATCAAGTGTATGTAAACTTTTAAACAGGCTAATTTTTACAGATTTAACTCTTATTTTCTCTTGTGGACTATATGTAAACATCTTTTGTGTGAAATATGTTGTTCAGGTCAGTACTAAATAAAAAATAACATGCATTATGATCCCTCTTATTTTGGTAAAATAACGGTTTGCACATTCTAAAAGGTGTATGTAAACTTTTGACCTCAACTGTATTTAAAATAATATCGAATCGAATTGGAAATCAAAAGCACAAGCTTGTGAGTCGGAATCGAATCAAACTGTGAAATTTGTGTGAAAACCCAGCCCTGTCTTTCACCATGAAAACTAATTTTAGTCTTAAACAGAACGGTGAATAATAAAGTGATATCAAATACTGGGGAGGATATTTTGATAATGTCTAAATATAATATAACATTTATGGTAGTTACAGCCCTGCTGTGATGTACTCCAAAGCCTGTTTAAGCCTGTATGTCCCATTTCAACTTCCTGTTTCAGTGGGATTTATGTAAACACAGGAAAGAAAATTGTGTTAAACTATTTCATGGTTTTTAATGCTGTTTTGCTCTCTGTCCCTCGATCTGGACTCATTGTTGCCTTCATGATCAGAGCATCTATCTGTCTTGTATCTGTTTACTGCGCATGGCTTAATTTTGTTGTGTTGGAGGATGTTGCTGCCTTGCAGGAAGCAATGATATGAAATATGACGTGTGGGTCGCTTGATTATTGCCTTCTGAAAGGAAATATCTATAACTAAATGTGAAAGGCGCAATTTCATCAGCCCGATATTCAGACTGCATTTCACCCTTCCTTCAGATCGTGATGTTTGTTCTGTTGATTTAATTCTGCTGCTTCCTTTTTACTGTCTTCTCTCTCTCTCCCTCTGTTTATACACCCAGACACTCATATAACTCTCTCAATAACAAGAGCCAATAATCTCAGCGCAGATGATTTCTGTAAATAATGAGCTGTTTTGCTCTTAAGAAACGAGTAGTTACCTTGAATGCATTAACAGCAATGTCGCTTTTAGCCTTGGGCAGACACAAAACATGTGTCACGAACATTTATGCCTTGCAAACTGTTGCGTTTTCAGAGTACAGCAAGATGGGAAAATGTAATGTGTTTGAGATCGACCAGGGTTTATTTGAGTTCAATATTATATTGCACTTATTGCCCTTGGTGCATAACTTTTCCGACACAGTTTTGAAAAGAGGCCTATTGTTACTTTTCGAAGCAACCACTAACCTAGCAACCATTTTAAACACCCTAGCAACATCATTTCAATTCTCTGGCAACCACCCAGTAACAATGTGGTGCCAGGTTTTGCACAGCCAAGAGCCACTCACATTTTTTTCAAAAATGTAATCTAGTTTTTACTGTGATGCTTTATCCTTTCAGACAGTGTTATTCCTTTTGCACCAGATGGCTTAATTGGCAAAGTTAAAGCACTGTGTGATTTTAAAAGGATCATTTATAGGATGCAAATGTTAACTTGAGTCTGAGTTTTGCTTATTACCTGTTGTTTTTTTTGTTTTTTTTTAACTTCCAACTGCTTGATTTGGAAAAGTGTACTAATTAGTAAAAAGGGTGAATTTTACCTGGCTATAAGGAGGTGACAAATTAAAAAACAGAGGAATTCACATTGGGTATTTTTTACACTGGCAGTCAAAAGTTTAAAATGATTACGATTTTGTAATGTTTTCAATAGACGCCTCTTATTTTTTTTTTTTAAATCTAAATTTTAGTAAAAAACATAATAAAAATGTAATTACATTTTTGGAATTCATTTTTATATAAAAACCTCATATTTAAATATATTTTAAAATGTCATTTAAATTTTTTGAAAATATTTTCATATAACAGTTTAATATATAAATTGTAATTGACTGACTATATTTGCTTTGTAAACTCCATAGCATAAACTTGATAAATTAAAATTAATAATAATTAATAATAATAAAAAAATAATAATAAAAAATTAAAAATTAAAATAAAATAAAATACTGGCAGTCACAAGTTTGGAATATATAAGATTTGTTTTTGATAGACGCTTCTTATGCTCACTATTTATTTGATCAAAATGTAAATAAAATTAGTAATATTGTAAATTAATATTATAGTTTTTCAGTTTGAATATTTTTTTTAATGTAATTTTTTTTAAATGTATTTTTATATAAAATTTCATATATAAATTGCATCTGAATGACTAGTCGGTACATAACATTATTAGTAGTAGTAGTAGTAATAATAATAATAATAATAATAATAATAATAATAATAAATAATACTGCTACTACTACTACTACTACTAATACTACTAATAATGCAAGAGATGCTCTTTTTTTTGCTCCGTAGTCTCCATAGCTAAACCAAGATCACATCCTTTGACCGTAATGCTTTGAGGAACAGTGCCTTTTAGTCGTTTTGCTTATGGGAAGCCAGTTCGTGTCCTGAGAATTGTATTGTGTCGTTAAGACCAGTCAAACATTAACTGGCAGGAAGTGAAGAGGGAGAAAAAACAAGAGAAATGAAAATAGAAAGACAGTGATGGTGTGGTTGTAGCAGTGATCTCATTTGCTGTTTGTTCCTCCTGACTGCCGTCGCTGTGTTGAGCTGTCTGCTGAGGCAATGAGACATGGAGATAGGGAATCTGGGAGCTGGAGGAAGAGAGCAGCCAGCTGAGGCGGTGTAGATGGCCATCTGTCACAGGTCTCCTCTCACTCAGCGCAGATAACAACCTCTGCTCACCCAGTAGGATAATTCAATCTTCTCCATGCGCCAGCCATGGACTCGCCCTCTCTTCAGAGACGGCCCAGATACCAGATACTCTCAAAAAAGCTTTACCAAAGTGTGACTTTGTGCAAATCGTGATGCCACTGAATTGCATGACGCTATATACACGATAAAAGCTACTCTCCCATGTTAATCAGAGTTTTTGTTGATGTATTCTTGGTTTCCGCATCTGCAGTGTTATTCTGAATAGCCCTGCGCTGCTTTGCATAACTGATGAAACAGCTTCTGATTGGCTGTAATTGTGTACGTTTGGTGTCGACAGAACGATTACTTTTGTCTGGAATCTTGTCTTGTAAGGACATAGTGATAGACATGTTTTTCAGGTTCAGGAAAGTTTCCAAAGTAAATAGGTTCGAGAACATTATGAGCAGTGCAGCCTCAGACAGTACGCCCACAAAACACCCACAGACCATTCACGGACCATCTGATGCTGACTGTACTCAAAAACAGCAAGCGTAGCATGAAGTCACCTACTCTAGTGTATTGGCTGCGATAAGGGGTTTTCAAATTTGTTGATGCCAAGAAATGTTATTTTAGTATTGAGGGGTCATATGATGCGATTTCATGTTTTCCTTCATCTTTGAAGTGTTACAAGCTGTTTGTGCATATATAAGATCTGCAAAATTGCAAAGATTAAAGTCTCAAACCGAAAGTGATTATTCTTTATAAAAGTTAAGACCAGCCACGCCTCCCTAAAATAGCTCATTCAGGCAGCCTCCACGTCTACATCACTGTTGATTTGCATAACCCCGCCCATATGTATACGTAAAAAAAGAATGCGTAACTATTATTCTCAATGTAGTATTGTTGCAGCCACTGCCATGTTGTGGAGACGCTGTGTGTTTCAATGCAAAAGCAAAAGTACTTTGTTTAGCCTTCCAAATGAGTACACAACTAGAAATCAGTGATTAGAACAGTGATCCAGAACAGTAAAACGCAAATATTCAAGTGTGTGCAGCTCATTTTACGGAGGACTGTTTCCTGAACCTGAGAGAGTAGCCTACAATGCCAGCTGTACACAAGGGGTTAAGGCTATAAAGTGGGGCAATTCCAACGTTGCAGTTACAGTCTGGCACTTCTCACTCGCAGCCTGTAAGTACGTTTTCATATTTAAAGAATTTGCTATTGGCTATTCAAGCGTGAGTTTTGGGCAGTGTAGAGTAAGGCTTGTTGTTTGCGTTTCTACGATCACAAATGCAGACATGGTGTTATGTTTGCTTAGCACATATTGATAATTATGTCCTCGCTGGACGCAACAAATGCGTCATTTATAATGGGTTTTATTGTTTTTGTCTCGTCGTGCCGGGATGTGGCATCATAACATGGTAGAGAGCGTAACGTTTCCGTCACACGCTTGAGGTATTCTTAATACCCTTTTTTTTTTTTTTTTTTTTTTTTTTTCTGTAATTTTTAGTAGTTTGTCTATATAGATTTGATTTTCAGTTAGTTTTAAATAATTATTTTTAACAATTTTAGTGCATCGATTTAAAATAAACGAAAATGAAAAGTACTGCTTTGGCAAAATAATGAACTGAAATTGAACTGAAATAATAATTTTTTTTTTTTAATGGTAACAATAATAACCCTGATACCCCAGAAGCGATGATACCTTTTATGGAACACAGCTATGTATTTAGCTATGTATGTACAAACAAACAAAAAACAATGTGAGAAAATTATAAAAAAAATTTTTTTGGATTACATAATTGGCTAACCCCAGAAATCGTACTTAAGTTGTACTAAAACTAAAATAAAATAGTGAATAAAATAAAAGATTTGTTATTAACACTGATTTCTGACCAGTCTTAAGAAAAACTGTAAAAAACAAAAAAAAAAAATTTTAGCACTTTTTTTTGTTTACAAGTTCCTATTCTTAAATTGAACGAGCAGAAATATTATATATTTTATAATATTTTATTTGCCGAAATTTCCATTTGAGCTTTCAGGATTTTTTTTTTTTTTTTTTTTGAGACATTTATTAGCAAATAATAAAAAAAAAATCATTGGCCACACCTATATATTCTGCATTGTTCTGTCTAGTTTTAGTTTGCTTCATACTCAAGTAAATTACCTATCGGTAAGCCCCTCCCATCAAATGTAAATAAGCCAATGGCAGTTGACTATTAGTTGCCCGGGGTCAGTCAAGTCTGTCTCTTCTAAAGCTATGTCTACATTAATCCTGATACATTTGAAAATGGTGTTTTTGTTTTAAAATACACTCCGTCCACACAAGCATTTGTAGGCGTTTTCAAAAAATTTCTCATCCACACTAAAACGTTGGAAAACTTTAAATTCGCCTTACTGCTCATATGTAAAACCTCATAAAAGCTCACTGAGATGATACAGATGGAACAGACATTATTCATGCAGTTCCTCTGGCAGGATAATTTTATTTACAAAAGTATCCCAGCATTCTCTAGCGTACAGGTCACACTCACTAACCATTATATGTCTGATCTAAAACGCAACCGCGCTCATGTTTTGCCACAGGACAGCAATTGTGAGTAAATGTTCTGTCATTTTTGCAGGACTGTGATATGAAGAGTGTACAAAGTAACATATCTTTAGCAACAGTGTGACAGTGAATAGCACATAACAGGCACAATACCGGTATAAACAGATATCTAATGGTACAATATGTGTCACATGACTAAACATGCGTCATCGTTTTCAAAAGCCTGTGTTTTCACAGTCCACACTACAATGCAGAAACAGCGTTCCGCTTCGGAGAGCAAAAAGATGCATTTTAAAATGAAAACATATTAGTGTTGACAAGGCCTAAGCTGCAAAGTGGACCAAAATTTGTCTCGCTAAACAAGAATATAAGAAGTTTCCAATATGGCAGAGAGAGTACTAAAATAAAAAGCTTGGTTGTATCAACTATAAGGCCAAAGGAACGTCCCATATTCTCAGGTTAAAGCACTAAAAATCTTGGCGAGGGGAAGAGCCAGTGAACACCAGGTTTCTGTAGATCATATGAAACTAAATTAAACAGGAAGATTCCAAAATCAACCAGATTCAGTGTAGTCTGAGAGCAGAAAGAGGAATCATTTATTCAGGAAGCTCACAGCCTGATCAGAGCAGACAGTAGACACAGACACCACTGTCAAGTTCTCTGCGTCCCACACTTTATTTTTTTTTTTATTTATTTATTTTTTTTAAGGACGGACAAAAGAAGCTTTTAAAAAGCTTGACTGTGTTATCAGAGGTTTATGTTAACGTGCTCACTGAGATAGAGGGGCGTACATTATTTAAGCACACTGAGTGATTTGTATATACCCCAAACTTTACTGTGCTATTTTCTTCTCTAATCGTCCCTGTCGTATTACATTCAAGCACTAGGCATGCATTTGTCATCTCATTATATTATCTGTGCACTCATGGCAACCTTGGAGTCTGGCTCATTATTCTGGATCTGCCCACACACTTGATGAAGCCTGCGCATTCATAACAACAATGTATTAGCACTTCATTTCTGCTGTTGCTGTTTACATCCGCACACCTGAAGTACTTGTAAACATTCAACCGCAAACACTATGGCAGACCATTTTTTTTTTGCCAGTTTAAAAAAGTTTTTTTTTCCTTTTCTTTTTTTTGTTTTTAATTGGTTATGTTTGTTTGTTTGTTTTAAATCAAATGCTTTCATTTTCTGTTGTGTACAGAGGAAATACCAAAAGCAGAACGAACCACTAGTACTAAAAATGTGATGTTGACCATCATATGACACTGAAGACTGGAGTAATGACTGCTGAAACTTCAGCTTTGCATCATGGGAATTTAAATTTAAAAATCTATGAAAATAGAAAAAAGTTAGCCTATTTAACAATTTGATGATATTTCACAATTTAACTTTTAGCAAATGACTGCAGCCTTGGTGAGCATAAAAGACTTCTTTAAAAAAAAGAAGCTTACCTAAAATATCTTGCCTCAAACATTTGAACAGGTGTTAGTTAAAATGAAATTAGGTTTTTAAAAATTAAATGATTTTATTTAATGTGTAAATGTGTTGGACTACTATTTTTCATAACAAATACTTTTTTAATGATTTTAGTTCACCCAAAAATTACAATTCTGTCATTACTCAGCCTCAAACCTGTAAGACCTTCGTTCATCAAATTAAGATATTTTTGATGAAATCCATGACCTTTCTGACCCTGCATAGACAGCAACGCAACTACCATGTTCAAGGCTCAAAAAGTTAGTAAGGACATTGTTAAAATAGTCCATGTGTCATTAGTGGCTCAGTCGTAGTTTTATGAAACTACAAGAAAAATTAACATAAGCAATTGCACTTGTGGCATTATATTAATAATATTGGTGTTTTATGGGCTTCTGCCCTTCAATATTTTATTTAGAAAAACAACATATCCTGTTAACATGATTTGTAATCATACAGAAGACAACACGTCTTTTAGTCGAAGTGTTCAGAGCTGCTGAAAAAGACACTTGCTCTTGTGTATAATTGTAGGGCTCTTGTCTCCACCCAAATAGCCTGTGTTCTGTCTGAACAACTAATACTGACTTCATCTCAACGTTTCTTATTTCCACCCTTTCCACCACTGAAAATCATCCATGCAAGGCAAATTGCGTTGTCAATGTCATTTAAAATAAAAACAATTATCTAGTTCACCCAAAAAATAAAAATGATTGTAATTTACTTCCTCTCATGTCATTACAAACCCATATAACTTTGTTTTTCCAGTAGAGCACAAAAGGTACATTTTTGAAGAATCTCAAATCAAATGTGGTGTCGTTAGATGCACCTCATCAGCTTTGACGTCAGTGACATCAAACATCATTAGTTATTAAATGATCAATCATCACTGACGTCAAACTGTCCCTTTAAAATTAACTTCACACTGAGTCATTTTTCATAAGCTATATCTGTAGGGTGATGAAGTTATACATTCTTCAAATCTGTGCGCTGTACGCTTTTAGTAGCTTTTAGATTTCTGATGGACAATTACTGTAGGTGGAAATGCTTTTTCCTCTAAACCATCTTAATCTTAAAATGCATGGTATATATGTGAAGAACAGTCTTGTTCATGTACTGGTCAATAGAGTGAGTAATGCATAGCATGTTTTAAGAGTGATGTACTGTAGGCACAACCAGGTCACCTAGTGTGAGGTTTGACAGCATGATGTGTCACATTGAGTGATAAGAGGTGAGCAAATGCGGCCTGCAGTGAGAAAGATAAGTTCATGTCTACATGATGAACTTTGACCTGACTTATAACACTTACACAAGTCTTCCTTGACTGTAAGAGATACTGTTTTTACTCAAAGTACATATACGTACAGCATTAAATTTACATAAAATATACGGTGATTAGATTTTGCCCTCAGCCAAAACTGTTTGCTCTGGAACAAATAATACCTTTAAAACAAATTTTATCATGTTTATCCACTATAGAGACATCAGAGCCCGTGGAAAATTGCAGAAGATCTAACCGAAGTGAGGTTGCTCTTGTTGTGTTCATGAGCACTGAATGGCTGCTGACACCCTGGGACTCACATCTCCAAAAACGCTGAAGCTAATTTTCAAATTGATGTTATAATTATTAACAAACAGCATATTTGATGTCTAAACAAGTGCATTCTCGCCTAAAAAGCTGTTAAAACGACATTACGTGACACATAAACAAAAGCAAGTATTACAGAAGGTTCAAACGTTCACTGATGCTCCAAAAGGAAAAACAATGTATTAAGAGCTGGGGGGTGAAAACTTTTGAACAGAATGGAGATGTGTAAATTTTTCTTCTTTTGCATTATATATATATATATATATATATATATATATATATATATATATATATATATATATATATATATATATATATATATATATAATATATACATTTTTTTTTTTTTTTTGATTTAGTACTGCCCTTCAGAAGCTTCAGAGGATAGTTACATGTTTCTAGACAAAGTCAGTTAAATTTACCCTGTTCTTCAAATTCAAAAAGGTTTCGTCCCCCGGCTCTTAACGCATAGTGTTTCTTTCTGAAGCATCAGTGAGCGTTTGAATCTTCTGTAATAGTTGCATACAAGTCCCTCAGTGTGAAAAGATGGATCTCAAAATTATACAGTCATTGTTGGAAAGGGTACAAATACACAGAAATGCTGGAAAACCAAAGAATTTGTGGGACATGAAGGATTTTTCTGAAGGAGAGCAGGCAGTTGAACTGTTCAAGACAAACAAGGGACTCGTGAACAACTATAACTAAACAAAAAAACATCTGTGGATTATTCAGGTAACAACACGGTATTAAGAATCACGTATATGGAAACTTTTGAATGGGGTCATTTTTATAAATTCAACTGTTATTTTCTCTTGTGGACTGTATGTAGGCATATTTTATGTGAAATATCTTATTCAGGTCAGTACTAAATAAAAAATAACATGCATTTGTATGATCCCTCTTACTTTGGTAAAGTAATTCACATCTTTAATCATTCTGAAAGGGGGATGCACACTTTTGACCTCAACTGTATATAGAGCCTGTATGTGCAGTAGTATGGAATGATGACTCAATGAACTCTTTTGATGTGTAGCATGGCTGAAATTCTTCTTAATAACAGAAAGACAGTAACCAGCAGGGATTTAGCACTCGGTCCCCTCCGCTGGCATCTCCATGGTAACAGCGCAGGGCTGGAGACATGAGTAAAAAGCAGAGGAATGATTAAAGATAAAGAGTATGTCCTTCTGTTGCTGCACATGCTCTCACACATATTGGGTCCTCACCATTACAGTTGAGTTCAGAGGAAAAACAATGAGCTCTCACACACTCACCCACTCGCTAATCATGGCACATTGTGCCAAAGGGTTCTTTGTTGCAGAGCTTTTCTCTGCCAAGCACTGATATTAGTACCGTTCCTGCCTCATAATTCACACAGGGCTAGAAATGCTAAACGGGTGTGCGCTAGTTTTCTTTTGTTCTGAATGTAATGCTGCTGGTTGTTTTTTTGTTTTTTTTTTTTTTTTTTTTTGCATTATAAATGATGCAAGGATTTAAGCATATTTTGTTTAGGTGACTCTCATGAAGCCTCTCAAGGACAAAACCAAATCATATTTGGTCACAAAAAAGGACGGAAAAAATAAGAAATGTTTTGCATGAAGAAAAATTATTATTATTATAATTTTTTTTTTTTTTTACTTTGTGGCGTGCTTTTTTGTAATAATCATAACTGCATATAGAATAAAATGTAGGCCTATATACAGTACCTATATATACACACTGCCATTCAAAAGAAATCAGTTTTTATTTTAAACAAATTTAAGCTTTCCTGAAACTAAGATTTATTAATTTGATTAAAAAGACTGTTTTATAATCTTACAGAAGATTTCTACTTCAAATAAATGTTAACTGTGTGTGTGTATAGATAATAAATAGATATAGAGAGAGAGAAAGCATGTGTGTTATAAAAGATAGATATAATTAAATAAATATTTATTATAAAAATTGTAAATGTTAAGAGTATAAAATAGACTACTTTTTTCTGATTTTATAAATATCCAGTTATAGGTGAATTTTTGTGTAGACATGCATTCAGTCAGCCAGTTTGTTTCAGTGAGCCCCTTTTTCTACACAGCCTTGCAATCTTGAGCTTTCGGTCTATTTTTAACTGACATCTTCAACCAAAGAAAGATTAAATACACCAAAGATGGAAAACGATTACAATCTGTACCTGAATAGCCATTGTTAAGTGTTGTACGGAAAGAAAGGATGTGTTTGTCAGGATTTTTTGAGTCCAACCATAATTTAGCCACCTGAAGAAGGAACATACGAATGAATAGAAGAGAGAATGGTTGCGGATGTAAGTTGTAAATACTATTTATTGACAGCAAAAATTGCTAAAATGAATTGAACACATTTTATTCAGTATTTTACTTAAAGGATCAGTGCACTCCTGAATTAAACTTTTCTGATAATTTTCTTACCCCAGTGTCATTCAAGATGTTCATGTCTTGCTTTCTTCAGTTGAAAAGAAATTAAGGGTTTTAAAGAAAACATTACAGGATTTTTCTTCATGTAGTGGACTTCAGTAGGGACCAACTAGTTGAAGGTCCAAAATACAGTTTCAGTGCAACTTCAAATGCAAAAAAAAATACAAATTTATATACTTTTTAAAATGCTCGTCCTGCGTTGGCTCTACGATGTGCGCCTACAACTTTTTGCATTACGTAATAACCTTGGAAAGGTCTTGCATGGCTAGTTCTTTGTCTGTGTACTCCAGTTTAAAAAGGTAGGTCATTTTCTCCTTCACCTTCAAAATTGTCCAACATCATTGTTGTACCTTTATTTTTGTAAAGGGCGTTTGACTTTCTTTGCACGTTCACTTTGTAAACACTGAGTCGGTTCTTTGCCTACATCATGCGTGACCTTTCCAATGTGACTACATAATGCGTGAAGTTGAGCTAGTGCAAAACAAGCATTTGTGGTTTTTATTTCTTTTAGAAAGTGACCGATCATTTCACTAGATAAGACCCTTATTCCTCGGCTGGGATTGTGTAGAGCTCTTTGAAGCTGCATTGAAACTGCAATTTGGACCTTCAACCCGTTGATCCCCATTTAAGCCCACTATATGGAACTCATCCAGAGGAACTACATCTTCTGTTAATCGAACAAGCATCCCAAGATGGTGGAATATTAGCCATTTAATCAGTCTGTCACTATTACAAGCCTTTTTCTGCCTTTCTTCAAGTACTTTTAATTTGCTTTACATTTGCTTTTACATTTTGTTATACTGAAGTTGAATAAATCAGTGTCTCAGAGCAGAACCAGCTGTGTAATACAGCAGCCCTCTTACATTACAATCACAACTGACCTATAAATAATATCACAGCAGGAAAAAAACATCCTTCCCAAATGCTTAAGCAGCACAAGAAGTATCGAGCATAAAGGCCATTAATTAACACAGTCATGTAATTAAATTACAAAAAAATGTATGATTTCCTTTCTGTGAAGCTGTATTTGCTTTGAAAGATTCTGAAGTTTATTAAAAAGCAGTTAGTTATGTGCGCCTTTGTACTTGTTCTCTTAGTTTCTGTTGAACTGAATGGTAAGCACTGTTCTCAAACCCTTTCTGCCTTTTTCTCTCTTCCACAGAATGAGAAACCGCTTGGTCATTCTGCAAGCAGGTCCAGCAACATTTCAAAGGTATGAAAATCCATTTCCTTTTCCTCTTCTACTGAGAGCGAGCGAGTGGCTTAGCTTTCTAGGGGGTCTGCACCTGCTGTCTGCAAATACTTTCATTCTCTCCTTAGTTTATTCCGTCAGGATTCCTAAGCAAGAATTTTCAGACTGAAATGTTTTTATTTGCCTGATGCGAAGGAGATTGGAAGGACATTTTGTCTGACCTAGAAGCAAGAAAAAAAGTGCAGCAGGCAATAAAAAAATAAACTCAAGTGCTCATTTTATGCTTATGTAGACTCTTTCACTCTGGTGGTTTATTTTTCAGGTCAAGGGAGCTTTGTAAGCTTTGTAGCCTTTTGTTTATTATCTTCAATTCCATATTTAAAGGACACCTGTTTATCTGTCTGATATTTAATGAACACATGTGCCAGGAGCTTAAAACATATTCTTTGCAATTACGCAAATGAGACGTGAAAGCTTGCAGGTGCTCATCCGCTGTATACAGTGCTGCTTGAAAGTTTGTGAACCCTTTAGAATGTTTTATATTTCTGCATAAATATAACACAAAAAGTGGATCAGATTTTCACACAAGTTTTGAAAATTGACAAAGAGAACCCAATTAAACAAATGAGATGAAAATGTATACTTTGTTATTTATTTATTACGAAAAATTATCCAGCGTTAAATATTTGTGAGTTGCAAAAGTATGTGAATCTCTAGGATTAGCAGTTAATTTGAAGGTGAAATTAGAGTCTGTTCAGAAGTGTTTTCAGTCAATGCCCTGTTTTATTTAAAGTCTGATCATGTTTGTGAAAGTGAATCATGCCACAAAGAAAGGAGATCTCTGAGGACCTTAGAAAAAGAGTTGTTGTTGCTCATCAGGCTGGAAAAGGTTACAAAACCATCTCTTAAGAGTTTGGACTTCACAAATCCACAGTCAGACAGATTGTGTACAAACGGAGGAAATTATAGACCACAGTTACCCTCCCCAGAAGTGGTCGACCAACAAAGATCACTCCAAAGAAAGATGTGTAATAGTTTCTGAGGTTGCAAAGAACCCCAGGATAACTTCTAAGCAACTAAAGGCCTTTCTCACATTGGTAAAACAATGAACAACCATGGTGTGCATGGCAGGGTTACAAGAAGGAAGCCACAGCTCTCCAAAAAACAGATGAGACCAAAATATACTTTTTGGTTTAAATAAAAAGTGTTATGTTTGGAGAAAGAAAAACACTGCATTTCAGCATAAGAATCTTATCCCATCTGTGAAACATGGTGGTGGTAGTATCATGGTTTGGGCCTGTTTTGCTGCATCTGGGCCAATGGATGGAACAATAAATTATGAATTTTACCAGCAAATTCTAAAATTTTAGGACATCTGCCCATGAACTAAAATCTACAGAGAAAGTGGGTCATGAAGCAAAACAATGACCCCAAGCGCACAAGTCATTCTGCCAAAAAATGGTTAAACAAGAACAAAGGTAATGTTTTGGAACGGCAGAGTCAAAGTCCGGACCTTAATCCAATTAAAATGTTGTGGAAGGACCTGAAGCAAGCAGTTCTTAGGAGGAAACCCACCAACATCACAGGGTTCAAGTGTTTCTGTACTAAAGAATGGGCTAAAATGCCTACAAATCATTGTGCAGGACTGATCAGAAGTTACAACTTACCTGCAGGAATTGCTTCAAAAAGGGGTCACAACAGATGCTAAAAGCAAAGATTCACATACTTTTGCACCTCGCAAATATTTAACACTGGATAACTAAATGACAAAGTATATATTTTTGTCTCGTTTGTTTGTTTGGATTCTCTTTGTCAACTTTAAGGATCTGATGATGTTTTGCGTCACATTTATGCAGAAATATAGAAAATTCTAAAGGGTTCACAAACTTTCAAACAGCACTGTATACTTAGAGTTCTGTTGCCGTAACAAACCTTACCTTCACCGTTACCTTTAAATGTCTATGCCACTAAATGTTATTATTCACTTAGCCAAGTATAAACATGTTGAGAGTTTAACTAACTCCAACTCTCTCAGCAAGATTCTCCTTAAATATTTTGCCTTTTAATCATAGTTTGAAATAGAAAACTGTTTATGCACTACAGTGCCCTTGCAGCAGTTTTAAAAATATAGTGTGTACTTGCATTGTGTCACATTTCAGAAAGCACCATTAGGTAGCTAGAAGCGTCTGCGTTTATAATCTTGTGTAGAGTATGTTTCCACAGTGCACCTTTTGGTCTCTTGTCTTTGAGTATAAAATCACCTCAAAATGTTTTTCACATTCTTGGTTTGCACAGTTGAGGTTTAAAAGACACTTCATATTCAGTAATATTATCAGTCTGACTGCACTGACACTTGAATAAAAATGAATCTTAAACTAAATTGAGCTAGATGATGACAATTGTCTTCTGTAGAGCTTCTTTATAAGTGAACTGAGTTCACTTTATAACTAATGAACTTTGCTAAATCAAATCCAAATTGAACTAAATCGAGCTGAATAATGAACTATTGTCTTTTTAGAGCTGCTTTACAGCTGAAATTGTATTTGTTTCATAATTGAAGAACTTGCAAAAATAAAGCTCTTATTTTCTTGTTTATTACCGTGAAGCTGTTTTAAAGGGCACCTATTATGCCCTATTTACAAGATGAGATATAAGTCTCAGGTGTCCCCAGAATGTGTCTGTGAAGTTTCAGCTTAAAATACCTCACAGATAATCTATTATATAATTTTGAAAATGATATAAGAAATTTTGAGTGGAAGCAGAAAAACAGTTTTTGTGCATGTTTTTTTAAATGCAAATGAGCTGCTGCTCCCCGACCCCTTTTCCAGAACAGGGCTGTACCTTTATAGCTCGCACTTCAGATTAAACTTCTAATATATGTGACCCTGGACCACAAAACCAGTCATAAGGGTCAGTTTTTCAAAATACATTAATAAACAAGCTTTCCATTGATGTATGGTTTGTTAGGATAGGACAACATTTGGCCGAGATGCAACTATTTCTATATATGGAATCTGAGGGTGCAGAAAAATCTAAATATTGAGAAAATCGCTTTTAAAGTTGTCCAAATGAAGTTCTTAATAATGCATATTACTAATCATAAATTAAGTTTTGATATATTTACAGTATGAATTTTGCAAAATATCTTCATGGAACATGTTCTTTACTTAATTTCATAATGATTTTTGGCATGAAAGAAAAATCAATAATTTTGACCCATACAATGTATTTTTGTCTATTGCTACAAAAATACCCCAGCAGCTTAAAACTGGTTTTGTGGTCCAGGGTCACATAGTTTTGCAAGCACACACCACATGTGAGTACTAAACTAAGTTCTCTTTCATGTCTTATTGCGCTTAAACTGTCAAATACACACAAGATTATGTTAAAAACACGCAAGTTACAAAAACGCAGTCAGTTATGTCTGTAAAGGTAAACCGCTGGGAAAGAAATTGCATGTTTGTATTAGATCTGTGTATTAAGTGACAGCAGCATAATATACAGTACATATACTGCTTTCTACACTGTTAATATGACCCTAGGTTCGCATAGCCAGACCTTCAGATGGCAGAAGGTCTGGGAACTTTGGCCGCTTTGAATGGCCAAGGCCCACCAAAGTGGCCATATGACTGACGGTCACTTTCGTTTTGTGCCGCATCATGTTTAGGGGCGTGGAAATGTCGCCACAATAACAGACCAGTGTGTAAAACTCTTGGACGTATTTTAAAGATTCTATCCCGCAAAATTGACATTTTTCACATACTTTTGAAAATCTAGCATTTAGTTAATCCTGATAAGCGCTTGTTGTCACAGTTGTAAACACGACAGCTTTCTTCTTTCGTGAGGGTGTTTGGCGCCACGGCATTTTTGTTTCCAGGTGGAAAGTTAAAGGACATGACGCACACGTCTCCCAGAAATATATAGGTGTATATATATATATATATATATATATATATATATGTGTGTGTGTATAATCTAACCAATCCAATGATGACTTTAAAACTCCTGAAGTGTTTCCAACTAAGTGTGCCTTATGCATCAGATGTTTAACCAACGTCCTGTGGGCGTGACGTCTGAGGCTGAGACTAATATGACCCAAACAATAAAATAAAATAAAAATAAAAAAATAAACAAAAAAATAAAAATCACTCACTGCTTTTGAATGTCTCTCTAATAAGAAGATATTTCTTAATTGCATGCAGTTTTTAAAGGCTCTAGCATGAAGATAAACATGGCAGATTGTGTGCGGCATGGTCAGGGCGGGGTCTCTGCTAATACGGCAGTGTCCATCAACAGTCGTGGGTGGGGCCTGTACAATGGTGACATCACATTTTACAGATTTTCCAAACGGCTTGTTCGGAGACACTGCTTATGATTTATGGGGATTTAAAAAAGGAGCAGGTAGACTTTTATCATTATAGCCTGATTGTGTACACACTAGGGGTGTAATAATACATGTATTCATACCGAACCGTCACGGTATGGGCATCTAGGTTCGGTGCATGAGGCCTTACAACGAATACAGGCAATTCACCCTCAGTCCAGAAGGGGGGAGTAATGCAACTCTGTTTGATAACCGCCAGCAGAAGAACAGCGAATGCCAGGAGTTGCGCATTTGAAAACAAAGCCCACTAGACAGTGACCATTTGCTGTTTCTGAATGTGTCTCTCACTGACAAAGTAGTATAACGTTACTTTAAAGGCTTGCACACTCAACTGTCTGCGAAATGGAGCTTTGTGCTCTTATATCCTACCTCTCTCATTCGGCGCAAATCCAAATATTTCAAAATATTTCCATATTTGCGATGTATTCAAATGCTAAATTATTATTTATTATGTAAATCATAGACTTTGTACTTCAGTCACGTTCTAACGGTGACTCAGTGAGGCGGGCGCGCTGACGTTTGGTTCACTGTGTTTTATTTTGATAAAGTACCAACTGCGCTGTCAAGTTACTAATGCTAGAAGCCTGGAACTGATATGTTTTGTGTTTGTGTGCACCGGCGCGATTACTTCAACTTTTCTCATACCAGCAAAATCAACTTATAGAATGTTGCTTTCTGCCATTTGAGTTTCTTTTCTGTCACAAAACTGAACTGAAACTTAGCAAATATAATCAAATAAACTGAACTGAAACTCAGCAAATATAGGCAAATATTATGTCACACAGTTTTTCCCCTTGTCTATCAGTTAACTAAATTAAATATATTTCAAGTATTTATTCCTTGTATGTATATATGTACTGCAGATTTTATAGCCTATATATGACATTAATTTGATATAATATTTAGTATTTTCACATGTAGGTGGAAAAAATTGTAATTTGTACTACTGTCTGTTTAAAATAAATGAAAAGAAATGGTAGATTTGTTTTTGTTCAGTTTTTTTCTGTTGTACCAAAATTGTATCGAACCGTGACCCTCGAACCGAGGTACTTACTGTGACATCTGTGTACTGTTACACCCCTAGTACACACACTGCCAACACACATTTATGTTGAAACAACAAAATGTAAAAGTGAATTTTGCATAATAGGTGCCCTTTAAAACAGTCTATATTGAATAATGTGCTATGTAAATGAATGTGACTTGCACTGTGTTGTAAAATGCATTGATAAATGTAATTGAGCCGCAAGAATTCATGTATATTTTGGCCGTAATGATGTAAACTGTTTCTTTTTGTTGTTTTATTTCTTTTGCTATAAAATAAAACCTACTTTGGACTTGGATTCCAACTAAGAAGGCAAACAGATTTGTTCTCACCCTATTCAAATAATCCCTACCCAACGTTCATATTGATTTGACTATTTAAAGACACGTAGCACTATGTTAGCCAGCGAGTTCACGTTGGGATCAGGTCTGTCAGGCACTTTCACTTTAACATGGATCTCTTCCTCTTAGTGAAGATTTGCTGCACTTCTGCGTAACATTGAGCCTCTTAACAGATAAACTCTTCACATGAATTAAGAGATGTCAGGGTCACCTGCTCTAAGAAACGCTCCACTGGTTTAGCTCAACACATTCAGCTACTGAGGACTTTGGGTTCACGTTCGAGCCTTGAGCAGTTTAAGGCTGTCCAGTTTGAGTCCTTATTTTGCACATTGTAAATATGGTAGATACCATAATACCATCTGTAAACAGTGGTAGAGTTCAAATGAAGCTTACTTTAGACCACCTTTTAAAGTGTACATGAGGTTAGACAGACTTTCTACAGAACTTTTATCATTTAAAAGTTTTATAAACTTAATAACTTTTGTTCTAATACTATAGTGCTTTTAAATTTGTCTTCATTTACTTTTAGAGCCTTATGTACTGTAACACGTTCAATTGACTGTTTACATGCGCCAGAGAGCATCAGGATGATCGGTGTTCATCCCCAGCGGAAAGAAACCTCTCATCATTCCAGAGCTCATTTGTCTCCGACAGGATAAATAACATGAGCGCTCCCATTACAGTTGTTATCAGTTTAGTGTCCGACACGCACTCATGCTGCATGATGAGGTTTCGACTGCGAGAAACCCAAAGGGTCCTAATAGAGGTCCATGGGGTGTTCCTGTCAGCTCTGTCATTTCAGCCTCACATTAAGCAATCAAACAAAACAACACTCTCAACTGATCCATGTCAGTGTTGTTATTACCCAGAATCCTCCTGGTGGGCTTCATATCTGCAGCCTTAAAGGAACAGTTCCCTTTTTTTTGTCCATATCCACATTATTCTTAAATGCAGAAGTAAGTCTGTGGGTGAGACTTCTGGTTCATTAGCCGCTATAGGGACAAAACGAGAAGTATAACAACAGTAAACTGTTTGCACTGCAAACCAGTGTGTTCACAATTAAGATACATTGAAATAATATGGTAAGACACACCTATTTGCAATATTAAGCAGCAAAAAAAGCTCTTTTGTACAGCTTAAAATAGCTGGACACGGATGAGGGCGGAAGCCCCACCCATAAAGTTTACAAATGGCCACGCCCGCTCTTACGGCTCAACCAATGATGTGAGTTTGGGGCGGGACTCTGTTTGTCTGACCAATAGCAGACACGTAGACAGTGTGACTTGCAGCAATGTTGCCAAGGCTGCATTTTTCAAGTAACTGAATTGGGCTACTTTAACACGGTTTCCACAGGTTGTTTTTCGTGTCTGCGGGATTAAGCGACCCCAATAACGTGATATTTAGCCCCTGTAATGCGAATTTCACCAGGGTGAACCCCGCCAAAAAATGTGTATTTTACCCCCCGGACCACGCTTTTTACCAGTGGACCCCCCTCGAAATGCGATTGGGGTTTTGTTGTGAAAACCTGGCAACCCTGACTTGCAGATCAAGTGTACACAGTTCAAGTACAGTCTTGAAGAGGGAAGACTGGTTCATTAAAAAACATCTGTTTTGAGCCCCTCTGCTTCATCACATCAAATGTCACATGTGATTGACAGACCTTTCATATGGCAGCATCTGCATTCATTTACATAATTATTCTGTAGACATGCGCCTCAAATTGTGCAGATGATAATGTACAAACAATTAACTCCAGAGTTATTGTGCTTCTAGAAAATTGGTTCAGGTTGAACAGTCTGGAAACAAAACCTTGCTTATTTAAATGCTTTTGTATTTAGTGCTGCTTATCATTCTGTTTTTGTACGCAACTTCTTCCTAATTTCCTTTTGATTGCATTTTAGACTCAATCCAAAAGATCACACGCCGCTCAAATCCACCTCATTATGAAACAAACCGTCTTACTGACTGCGTCACACTGGGGTTTTATCACTCATGCAATAATGCTATTACAGAAAAACCTACAACGTGTAATCATTTATTTCCTCATACACATTAACAGACCCTGAATTGACCTTTATTGCCAGAATTTCCATAATATGTTAGCGAGCTACTGATATAATCTTCTAGTTCACAGTAAGTGACCTAGATAAGTCAAGTAATATAAAGTAATGTCTTATAACTACATGGGGATTTTTATGTTTTATGAATATAATTTTTCTGTTTATGCCAAGATGTAAAATATTTTATTGGATAGAAAGGTGAAAAATATTTTATAATATAATATATTGTAATATTTATAATAATATTTATGTTTTTATATAATATTGTTAGTAAATAAATAAGTTGGTGCTCTATATATATTTAAGTGAGCAATTTAATAAAGTCGTATGGCTCAGGCCCAGGAGACCATAAAAAGTGCTGAAATAGTTTGTACATTTGACATTTACACATTTGGCAGATGCTTTTATCCAAAGTGACTTCTAGGTATGCATTTCATCACTTTTCCAGAAACATTAACGTGAACATGTTTTGTCTCTGTTTGTTATTTTTGTTAGGCTTAAAACTATTTTGTTTGTGTATTAACCACAGTTTCCTGGCCTTTTGCACACTTCTGCTTGTGTCGGGGGATGAGGGAAGGTTTTAGAGCGTGTAATCTTGGCCCAAGATGCTAGGTCACTGTACCCTGCGTGTATGATGAATGGAGCCATGGAGAGCGGACGGACTCCCAGAATAACACCCGTCACTGGGAGCAATTTAGTCCTCTGGAGGCGGATGGCACACACACAGACTTTACAGTAGCTTTGTGGAGAATGAAAAAGACAGGAAGGGCTTATATGCAGGCTTGCTGAGTAGAGGCAAGGGCCTACTTTTCCTCACTTGTTGTTTATCCCACATGTTCGTTCTCTCTCCTGTCTGTTCTCTGATAACAAAACTGAAGTCACAAACATTTATTTTGAGGTTTGGGAGTCTCAGGTGACAGTCCTTTCAGAAAGGCTTAAAAGAGAAGTTCACTTCCAAAATAAAAATTTCCTCACCCCCATGTCATCCAAGATGTTCATGTGTTTCTTTCTTCAGTCACAAAGGAATTTGAGGAAAACATTCCAGGATTTTTCTAGAAAATGACCAATTGTTTCGCTAGATAAAACCCTTATTTCTCGGCTGGGATTGTGTAGAGCATTTTGAAGCTGCATTGAAACTGCAATTTGGACCTTCAACCCACTAGCTCCCATTGAAGTCCACTATTTGGAGAAAAATCCTGGAATGTTTTCCTTAAAAAACCTTAAATTCTCTGTGATTGAAGAATGAAAGACATGAGCATCATGGATGAGTAAGTTATCAGGAAATTTTTAATCTGTAAATTAACTCTTTTTTAAATTTTTTTTTTTTTTTTTGTCAAAATACACTACTGTTCAAAAGTTTCAGATTGTTGTTATTTTTTTTAAGATATGTCTCATCCTCACCACGCAAATAACCAATTTATTTTTTATATATATTACAATTAGGGCCGTCAAACGATTAATCGTGATTAATCGGATACAAAATAAAAGTTTGAGTTGGCCTAATATATATGTGTGTACTGTGTGTAATTATTATGTATGTATGAATACAAACAATCATGTGTACATTTAAGAAATATTTATAAGTATATGTATTATTATAATTTTTATATAATTTATATAATATATAAATAAAAATATTTTGTACATATCATTTCTCTTAAATATATACATTAATTTGTTTGTATTTATATATAAATAATAATTACACACAGTACACACACATCTATTGGGCAAAATCAAACTTTTATTTTGTATCCGATTAATCACTATTAATCGTTTGACAGCCCTAATTGAAATGTAAATTTATTCCTATGATGTAAAGCTGAATTTTCAGCATCATTACTCCAGTTTTCATTGTCACATGATCCTTCAGAAATCATTCTAATATGCTGATTTGCAGTTAAAGAAAAAATTCTTTATTATCAATTAATATAAATTCTTTAATGAATAGAAAGTTCAAAAGAACAGCATTTATTTGAAAAATAATTATTTTGTAACATTATTAAGTCCTTTGGATCATTTTAATGCATCTATCCTGAATGAAAGAAAACACTTTTGAATGGTACTGTGTTTTCTTCCATCTCATGTGTGGTGAGTTTTACAAATTCATAGTAAGCTGTAGGCTGATTCCTCTAAAAAAGTGTAAACATTGTGCACGGCTGATGCATGAAAACATTGCCCTTTGTTTTGTGCAATTCAACCAGTCCAGCATACTCTTAATGGCTCAACCACCTGTTATATACCAGTAATGTTCCCTCTAAACTGATGCATGCACTTCTGATGTTTCTCCTGTACTGAAACACTTTTGAAGTCTCAAAACTATGTGGGAAAGAAGCTAGTTTTCTTGAATTGCTGCCCATTCGATTTAGCTCTGATTCAACTCTGCACATCCATTGACGTGAGTGACAGCAACTGTTGGCGATGCCATGTGGGTCCAACTTTATGCATATTAGCAACAACTAGATGAGGCAATAAACAATGGGAGTAAAGTCAGTAAAATTCATGTGACGGTATAAAAATGATTTAGGGAAAACCATATCAGAATTTGGCAATTCATGCATTGCACTGCTAGAGTTTATAAACATGCACATTGTTTTTCTTGCAGCAAGTAAATAGACACCTTGTCAAGATAAAAAAAAATATATCATTCTATACTAGTGAAACTATTCATTTAAAAGGTTTAAATGTTAGGGCATCCAGCAGCAGGAATGCTTCTTAGAGACCTGGCAACCTTGAGTGATAAAATTGCTGTCAGTGTGAACTGGGCATTAAAACATGCTGTCAACATCTTTACTAAAACCACATGCAGTGATCGTCTTGTTTATAAATTTCTGTTCTGGTTTCAGAAGCACTTGTTTCACAGGTTAGAGTTAATGTCAGCGCCAGCTTCGTGATGGAGAATAAATGAGTTTCTATTACTCTAAATATCTCCCATAGTGTGTCCGAGAGACAAGCTGCTGGGCTCCACAAACAAAAATTTTTTTTAACTGACAGGTAGATTGAATTTACACATTGAAATGTATTAGAGGCAAATTCCATAACCGCAGGATTGTTTTCCTATTACTAGCGTTGTGTCGACAACGCGTAAGGCTCAGCACCTCATCTCGGTCCAATTTTCAGCAGTCGGTATGTGGTTTTGTCAAGGGTTTGTGTTGTTTTTTGTTGACTCACACATGGTTGTGTGTGTATATCACATCTCAGAGGGAGTCTTCACAAACATGCACTCTGTCAGGCTTGAAAATACACCTTATCTTGCTGACTGGGTCTGCAAGGTGCCGGAATGACTCACAGTTAATCACGTTTACACTGTCGTCACAACTCGACTGCGCAACACACATAAACACTTTAGAATATTGCTAAAGCATTAGACGGACAAATCCCATGTGTTTTTTATTACTATTAGATGTAAATACTAGGTAAATGTATGTAATATGTATAAATATGAAGAAGTGGTACCTAAGAAGTAACATCATTTGGAAACGGAGTTGCAAAAAATGCATAAAAATGAATACAAAAATAAAAATGTATTGATTTCTGAACATTTTCTGAATTTCCCAGGCCCTACTTTGTACCCCATAAGGGGAAAGTATTATTAAGTATTTGATAATGTTCACATTTTCAATTCCCAGGTAATATAAACAGAAAAGTTTGTGTATAAATGAGAGTGATATGAAGTTAGGGTTGAGTCTGAATTGAGGTGCTAATGCAAGGCGTTCACTCAGGCATATTACTTCCACATTTCTCATGCCTGAAAACACACTATTATTTCCTAATAGTTTCTTGGAACATTATTCATCAGAGTTGTGAGTTTGTGTGACTGTGCGTGTCAGCTTGTGTGTTAGTGCGTGTGTATTTGTAGAGGGCAGTTCCGGACACTCTATCCTGTATTGATTCCCATCAGGCCTGGGGCTATAAATTCTCTGTTTGTTACAGATAGAATCGATAGGTAATTAGTCTGGGACATAAATGATGGAATCAAACATTGTGCATGTGATCCATGCTGCTTTGATTCAAACGCCCAGGTAATATTTTTGTGTGTGTGTGTGTGTGTGCATGAGAGAGAGAGAGAGAGAGAAATAGGTTTTTAGGGTCAAGATCTTTTATTTGTCCTGAATGTGAATATTTTTTTCCCTTTCTTTTCAAGAAATATTCCATTAACTGACAGCAATGATGTGTCTTCTTTCTGACATTTGTTTTCATAATTGGTCATGATCTCATAATTGGTCTTGCATAAAGTAAATTTAACCATACATCATATACACTACCTGTCAAATGTTTTTGAACGGTGAGTTTTTTTTTTTTTTTTTTTTTTTTTTTTTTTTTTAAAGAAATCTCTTCTGCTTACCAAGCCTGCATTTATTTGATCCAAAGTACAGTAAAATGTAATTTATTCCTGTGATTTCAAAGCTGCATTTTCAGAATTTTCATTACTCCAGTCTTCTTTATTCTAATATTCTGATTTGCTGCATTTATCTGAAATAGAACTCTTTTGTAACATTATAAATGTCTTTATCATCACTTTTGATCAATTTAAAGCATCCTTGCTAAATAAAAATATTAATTTCTATAATTTCTTTCTCCCCCCAAAAAAATACAGACTCCAGTCTTTTGAATGGTATAGTGTATACGCTTTTTATTTCAGATAAATGCTGATCTTTGGATTTCTCTATTCTTCAAATAATCTTGATAAAATGTACTCAGCTGTTTGAAATATTATTATTATTATTATTATTATTATTAATAATAATAATAATAATAATAATAATAATAATAATAATAATAATAATAATAATAAAATGTTTCTTGGACAGCAAATCAACAAATTAGAATGATTTCTGAATGATCATGTGACACTGAAGACTGGAGTAATGATGCTGAAAATTTAGCTTTGATCACAGGAATAAATAACATTTTAAAATATATTCAAATAGAAAACAGTTATTTTTAAATATAACATCAATATAAACAATATAACAGCTTTTGCTGTATTTTGGATCAAATAAATGCAGGCCTGGTGAGCAGAAAAGAAAACATTTAAAAACTTTTGACTGGTAGTGTACCCTTCAAATATTTTGGATCTTTTAAAGTCTTTTTAAAGTCTCTCTTGCTTAAAAATACTGCATTTATTTGAAATGCAGAAAAAAAGTGAAAACAGAAATAATGTGAAATATCATTACAAATTTAAAATAACCGTTTTCTGTTTTACATATTTTAAAATGTAATTTATTCCTGTGATGCAAAGCTGAATTTTCAGCAGCTATTATTCCAGTCTTCAGTGTCTAATGATCCTTCAGTACATTGTTTTTGTAGAAACCGTTTTTTAGGATGCTTTGATGAATAGACGGCATATATTTGAAATGGAAATCTTTGTAAGATTATAAATGTCTTTACTGTTACCTTTGATCAACTGAATGCATCCTTGCTAAATAAATGAGTCATAAAAAGTCCCACCAACTCAAACTCTTACTTTGAGTCTTAATGACTCAAAACTTTTGAACAGTAGTGTATAGTCACATATATAAATAGATGTATTGAGTGACAGTGGCAAAGTGGCTGTAATGCATTTAATTTATGCAGAACCAAAAACAAAAAGCTACATTTACATAAAACATTTTGATGCCTTGCTATGACTGAGGTTTCCATTAAGAAATGCATGTTTAGTTAATGTTTCTAATTTGCTGCTATGTCCTCTGTTTTGCATACAGGCTGGGAGTCCGACCTCTGTGAACGCGCCCTGCAGTTTCCCCAGGACTTCAGTGACGCCTTCTAACCAGGATATATGCAGGTATGTTTGCTCTCCTTCAAGCCTGAAGCCTCAGCGTGCTCCTGCATAATGGTCAAGTCCTAAAAGAGAGTAAAAGATCCAGAACTGATGTCAAAACATCAATGGGCCAACACTGTCATCCATCTTGATTCTGCCATTTTGTCTTCTAACCTTCCTCTCGGTTCCTCCCACCTGTCTTTTTGCAATCTTTCTCCATTTATTCTCTAATGCATGTTGCATGTCTCTTTACGTCCGTTTTCTCTCTTCCCATCTCTGTTTCTGTACCTCTCTTTCTGTCCCATCCCTCTCCTCTCCTCTCGTATGCAGTTCTAATGACCTCGCTCAGGACCTGGGCTCACAGAGGGCCTTACAGGCCACTGTAGTGCTGTTGAACTCTAATGGTAAAAACGCAGCGTCTCAGGGTGTCACCATGACCACGCTCTGCCTGGACTCCCCCGTCAAACCCAAAAATAGGACCTTGTTTGGCACCGAATGGCTCTCCCTACTCAGACCATCAGTCAACTTGAAACCAGAAGGAGGCAGTCTCAAGTTCTCAAAGTCTCTGAATGACGTGGGACAAAAGATGGACAGCCTGTGCAGCGGACTTCACTTTATAGACCGCACATGTTCAGATGGGGAGCTGGGAGCGGAGAAGGAACAGCTAATGCAAGACGGCCACATCAAAGCCCTCAACGGTCAAGTCAGCTCTCCTCCTCCGTTTGCTTCCCAGCCTCCGTGCTTCCTCAACAACTATAAATACATCTCTAACCCAGGGCCTGAGCATTGCTTGGCTCCCCCTGCTCCTCCCCATTCAGACCTTCAAAGAAGCTCCAACTTCCTGCGCCTCATCTTCCCGTTCGCCCGCTCATCCACCACAGGAAGCCTGCAGGCATCTGAGATGGGAAGCTACGCTTCAAGACTTCACATCACCAAATCATCCAGCGCCATGCTGGACGTCAGCGAGTCCTGCTGTATGGAGGAGATTGGAGACGACGAGGTGTTCGAGGAGGAAACGTCCCGCTGGAAGCTAAAGATGGAGGGCTTGCGGGCTCCTCTTTGCTCCCTTGAGGAGGACAGCGACCTGGATCAATGCTGCTCTCCGGTGTCTGAGAAAAACGGGCCGCTGTCGCCCTACTCCCTCTCAGGGGACTGCTGCAGGTTGGTGGGACTTACTCACTCCTGCCCAGCTCCTCTTACCCATGGGCTCCACCTCTAGAGTGATTCATCCTCATAGTCCCACCACAGCCCTCACCTGGATATTCAGTTCCTATCAGTCCTTGTTTATCCTTCCTGTTAGAGGCCTGCTAGTGATCGTTTCTAGTCCTCTTCTAATGGTGGGTGATAATGAGGTTCATATGCGGGTGGAGTTAATAAAGATCCACGGTGTGGAGGAGGAACCGTCTGACCTTCTGTGTGGGATGTGTTGCATACTATATGGACAGTCCAAGCTGATTTCCTTGGAGGGATCCAGTCGATACTTACGGTAGCTTCTCGATTGATGTAGTTCAGCCATACTGAATGAGGTGGAATGGAAATTGAGATCTGATTACAGTTTTGGTTGTGGCTCTCTGGCTGGGGGACTTGAGACCAGGCGAAATAACCGCTGTATCGGTATTCATCTTTAGGGTGCCTCAGGAAACAATTAGCGTAACTTATGAGGTATGTAATTGATTTAGTGCAGCAGCCTGCCGGCAGCAAACTAAATAACTCTGGAAGAAAAATACTTTTCAGGTCCAAGTACTATTTGGTTGTTACAAATTCTTTCCCACGTCTCAGATTTTAATTTTTCAAGTGAACCCTTCTCTGGCTTATCCACCTTATTCTTCAATGCAAAAGTAAGCCTATGGGGCAATAGGGCAATAATGGGAATAATAATAATGTCCAGTAAACAGTAAAACTGTTTGCACCACAAACCAATGTGTTCATAATTAAGATGATACATAAAAATAATATGGTAAGACACACCAGTTTGCAATTTCAACCAGCAATTCAAGCCGTTTTGTACTGAAATGAATAGTTGTATGCGGATGAGACTAGATTTTAGACTGGAAGAAGTATTTAATGCCACACCCATAAAATGTACAGATGGCCATGCCCACCATAAGGTGGATATGAAAAAAAAAAGTCCAAAATCACATACTGTCTAACTAGGTACTATACTCAATGAGGATGAAATTTTGTGAAAGCTAAAAAATTATGATCTACTTATAGTGGTGGGTGATATGCTGGTTCAAACAGTTAACAAGTTTGAATTACTCACACGGTATGAATTTAAAAACTGGCATATCGGTTAAATGGCATATCTACTTAAAATTAACCCAGTCGAGTTTCGTGGAGGGTACCCTGGTAAAACTCACATTCCAGTGGGTAATATACGTTTTTTTTTTCACAGGGTTCCCCTAGTAAAATTCACATTCCAGGGGCTAAATATCACATTATTAGGGGCGCTTCAACCCGCAGACATGAAAAACAACCTGTGCCCAACACTGTGTAGCAGGCAGAGCAAGCTCACTGTTCATGATATGCAAAATATAGGAAGAAAATTCTAAATACTGATGGGGATGGGGGTTCATATGAATGTATCTCTGAGGGGAATTGACTGTCTTCAGAAAAGTTTCATCTTACCTCTGTATAAGGCATATTAAGTAGTATTTTTTTTGGCTCTTAGTATTAAAGGAGAAGTTCACTTCCAGAACAAAAATTTACAGATAATTTGCTCACCCCCTTGTCAACCAAGGTGTTCATGTCTTTCTTTTTCAGACGTAAAGAATTTGTTTTTTTTTTTGAGGAAAACATGTCAGGAGTGTTCTTCATATAGTGGACTTCTATGGTGCCCGCAAGTTAGAACTTCCAGAAGAAGAAGGGTCTTATCTAGTGAAATGATCGGTTATTTTCTAAAGAAATTTACAATTTATATACTTTTTAACCTCAAATGCTCATCTTGTCTACCTCTGCGTGCACTCCAGTTCAAGACAGTTAGGGTATGTCGTAAAAACTGTAATTTTCTCCTCCAACTTCGAAATCATCCTACATCGTGTTTGGTCTTCTATGCACGTTCACTTTGTAAACACTGAGTCAGTGCTTCTGCAGTGATGTAGGATGATTTTGAAGTTGGCGGTTTTTTTTTTTTTTTTTTTTTTTTTTTTTTTTAGAAAATAAATGATCATTTTGCTAGATAAGACCTTTTTCCTTGGCTGGGATTGTTTAGAGCCCTTTGCATTTAAACTGCATTTTGGAAGTTCAAACTCGTGGGCACCATTGAAGTCCACTATATTGAGAACATTCCTGAAATGTTTTCCTCAAAAAAAAACATAATTTCTTTATGACTGAAGAAAGAAAGACATGAACATCTTGGATGACAAGGGGGTGATTGAATTATCTGTAAATTCTAATATGTTAAGGTTATCTTTAAGTTAGTGTGCTCCAAAACAATGACAAATTCGCTTTTAGAAGATTCACACATTCAAAATTTACAATCTCGAACTTCCACCAATATGGATCAGCGATTTCGATGACATCACCGTGCACTTCAGCTTCTCATCAAATTTCCTGTCCAATCAAATGCTGTCTAGAATCTGAAGCGTCCTGCCCCTACACTGTAAATAGACACCAAAGCTGTGGCTGAAATCAGTCTCTTGTTGGCACGTAGTGCACTATATAGGGGATAGGGAACGATTCAGACAGTGTAAATATGCTTACGTTGGGGTGAACAAAGTCTGGTTTCACACTGTGTCTTACAAACAGCCGTAGCACGCTCACAGTCTGCTCTGGTCCAGAGACACGATAGCACGGAGCGGATCATATGCGCAAGTCGGCGCAGACAACAAAACATATCAGACCCATTTGATTTCCTCACAGAATGCTGTATTTGATATCGATATGGATGAGATTGTGCTGTCATACGCTGTCAAATGCGGCTTTACCGAGCTCAGCGGCTCTGACTCAAGCTGTGATGTAAACAAAACGCTATTATTGGCTATTTAAAAAAGTTGATGTGTCGTCCTGTTTCATTTAAAATTACGTCAACGCATAGAATAACGCCGCGTGTTTCAAACCACTTCAGTGGACCTTTAAAAGCGTAGCACTTTTTGTTTACAGCGGTAACCAAGGAAACTCTGTACTGCTGCTGTTCCATAAGCCCCACCTGCTGTCAGAGAGTAAATCTGCATTTCATTCAGCCCTTCTGCTGTTTTTGTTTCAAGCTGATGTTAATGTAGTATAATGTCGCTAAGCTAAGATCAGACCATTCTGTTTTTGCTTTAAATTTGATCTAATTTACATCAAAAACTGCTCATGTTTGTTTGGATCATGATTAAATTGTAGTGATTTTGCAACCGTTTCATGCAATCTGATTCGTGTAAAGGCATAGTCAGGGAGAAAAAGACATTCTGTCAGTAGTTCTATATAGTGTGAATATGTGTAATATGAATGTCATCCAGACGTACTACATTTGTTATGTTGTCATTGTCATGTGATCTACTAGCGTCAGTTGCGTCTGAGAATTTGGACATACTACTTTTCTCACATACTTTTTTTTTAGTAGGTAAGCATTAATATTTGGATGCAACTTATGTTTGTTTGGAAAGTGGCTACGTCCAACAAGCTTTTTGAGAAGATCTGCTTATCTCTAAGCTGAAATCATTGCTTAACACTTTACCTGAGCTTCACTAGACGTCTCCTCTTTTTGTTTTTTTTTTTTTTTAAAGTGTTTACGTCTTAAGGCTGAGAGGAGGTTTCTTCCCACGTGTATTACCACTCTCACGCAGTGCTGTGAAAACACATGTGCTCTTAAAATAGCTGACATTTAGAGATCAGCCAGCAAGACTTATTGGTTTAAACCAGAGTTGAAATACCCAGGCTTGGAGATCTGCCACAAAAACACGCTCAGGTGTCTTGAGGTGTGACCCACAGCAAGGACACATTTCTATGTGCGAGGAACATCACATGTACTGGTGCATTTAAATGTTTTAACTGCATCTGAATATTTTAGTTCAAGAGGGATCTATTCATGGAATAATATAGGAATTATTCATATGTTTCTGTCTGCTCATCATTATGTGCAAAGTCACATCTGCAGTTAAATTCTGAAGAGAACATTCTCAAATGACAGAACATTTTATACTTCAGCTCTTTAGAAAACCATTTACAAACAGGTGCTTGAAAGAACCAATACATGATCTGAAGAACCTGAAATGTAATATCAAGACCTTTAATTTCCAGTAGGTCTGGATGATAATCAAAGAACTTCTGTGTTTTATTTGTTAATGTCTCAAGTCAGTTAAAAAATCAAAAACAATTCATCATTTGTACCCAAAATGTTGTTAACTTAGTGAAAACAGAGAGGAAAATGACGATTTTTTTAACTACGCTTTGCTATTTTGATTGTTTTTTAAACATTTTAAGTTATATGACTTTATTGAGTATCATAGAATTGCAGTATTTACTTTAATATGCTGCTGTGAAGAGTGAATGCTTGTCTAATGAAATCGTTTGACTATTCTAGTACAGCAGGTCAATGAGCCATTGTGAAACCTTGTGAAAAGGCCGGATAGAATGTCTTAAATGTGGTAATTGGATTGAGTCTTTCTATTTCAATTTAATCTAATCTAGCTTCACGTGATTGTCGTAATATATTCTGATTCAAATAGAAAGGAAGTGAGAGGGGGAAATGAATCTGGCCTTTCTAGTCAAGAAAAATATGAGCGATCATAAACAAAGGGAGTCCATTAAAGCGATGTCCCATAAAGCTCTCATGGACGTTATTACACGCTGTAAAGCCGTGTGTAAGATGATGGAGATGTGACGGGCTTTGTTTTTCTCTTTGTCTGTGCTGTTTCTTGCTCTAATCTTGTAGTGTCTTGCCTGGATCATGCGTGTCTGAAAATAGTCATTATCCTGGTCATTCAGTCTGAAAAGCCTCCTCTGGACGCTGACACGGAAGCAATCTTCCCTCTCATTTGTGCCCCGGTAGCTAGTTAACATTTATAGGGCCTGTATCGTGGAGGATATGATTGGTACATCCATTACAACGGCTAAACCGTGTGCTGTGACCATAATGTCATTTGTCGTATGTTGTTGTTCTGTCAGTAAGTATAAATATCAAGGATTAAATTTATGGTTGTCTAACTATAGTTTTTCCTCATGACATTCCTCTGGAAGGTACGGCTGTTTGAAATGCCTGGAATGTTTAATGAAGTCACAGTCAAATCTTTTGTCTCTGAAGACTTAAAATTTTTCACATTTGTCAGATGTTTTATTTACAGCGACTGACAGGATTCAAATTGTGCATTTTATCATGTTTCCTGGGAATCAAACCCATGACAATGACTTTGCACTTTGAGATCTGCAAGCAGTAGTTCCCCATTGTATTTGTTTCAAATCCACCAACACCCATGCAATGGATAATGCACAAATTATTCAGAAAACAGAAAAATGTGTATTGAGTTCATTTAATTTGAACAATTGTCTTGGTGTCTCATTGCTTCTCATTTGTTGTTGTCATAAAAAAGTGAATTATTGTTAATTCAGGTAAAATGGTCCTTGTAGTACTTCATTTCATTTCATTCTATCTGTATATCTATCCATCCTTTTTCCGAACCGCCTGTCCTATGTAGGGTTGCAGAGATGCTGTAGCCAATTTTCTATTTTATTGTATTTTTTTATTATCCATTTATCTACCCTTTTTTTTTTTTAAATCCAGACTGCTTGTCCTATGTAGGATTGCAGGGATGGTGGAGCCAATTTAATTTTATTTAATTTTATTTAATTTTATTTAATTTTATTTAATTTTATTTAATTTTATTTAATTTTATTTAATTTTATTTAATTTTATTTAATTTTATCCATTTATCTACCCATCTTTTTTCCAAACTGCATGTCCTATGTAGGGTTGCAGGGATGGTGGAGCCAATTTTTTATTTTATTTTATTTTATTTTATTTTATTTTATTTTTTTATGCATTTATCTTTCCATCTTTATTTTCACACCACTTGTCTTATGAAGGGTTGCAGGGATGCTGGAGACAATTTTTATTTTATTTTATTTCATCTGATTATATTAGATTTTAATATTATATGTGATATTGCTCATTTAAAAGTCAGTTGAGCTCTCTATTTTGAAGTGATGTCTCTCCCAGATTACCAGTCATGTGTAGTGTTCACTGAAGAGCACCAGTGAGATATGAACTCATCTGTGATTCACTTTGAACTGCCGCTTGCCTCAGCGGAACAATGGCGCTGACATCCTCCTAATATGAATGCTGACATTTGTCACACAGTTGTTTGTACGTGTTGCTTTCCCAGATGACCTCTAAGCTTATTAAACACTGGCTGAGTCAGAAATTAAATTCGTTTGCATAAATGCCCATGAGTGTTAGAGAGACAAGGGAAGAAAACACACAACTCAGATCTCAATGACATCTCATTTGTTTCTTAGCAATGAGATTACATAGAGAATAAATTGAGCCTTCATCATAGATCCTGCTTTCTCTCTGTCTCCGTCTCTATCTCTTATCTCCCTCTAGACACTCTCCACAAATCCAGCCATCCTTCCACTAACAAACAGCTTTTCCGTTTCCCCCTGCGTGTGTGATTTAAAGTTTAACGGTTGGACGCTTCTATAGGTTTTGTTGATGTTTCTGTAGGGAATTACTTTCCATGAATCCTTCGGGAAAGGGAAATGTTAAATTTACGTGTACGGTGCAGTGCTGATCTGAACATGGTGAACACTGTGCCCAATTATGTTTATAGTGTTCACTTTATACTCGATCTCTTTGAAAGTATTTTTTTGGAGAAACCTGAAAATCCTAACAACAAATATTAAGAATCAGTTGCGGTTACAGCTGCATTATGACATGAAGAGTATTATAGGATTGCAGTGATATAAGTTTGTGTGGTTCATGTTGCTTTGCAGTGGTTTTAGGAGGATGACCGTGTGTTTCTCTCTCTCTCTCTCTCTCTGTAAATAAACTAGGATTTGTCACTGTGAGGGGGATGATGAGAGTCCGCTGATAACACCCTGTCACTGCACTGGGAGTTTGCGGTTTGTCCATCAGGCCTGTCTGCAGCAGTGGATCAAGAGCTCAGACACGCGCTGCTGTGAGCTCTGCAAGTATGACTTCATCATGGAGACCAAGCTCAAGCCACTCCGCAAGGTAATGTTACATACATGTATGCACCTGCACCTTGAGGTTTACCTGCTCGTACTGTACATCTTTAAAAAGCACACTATAAAAAGCCTTCTGCGAAGTGTTAACTGCCCTTATAAAAGACATTTTTGACTCTAAATTATATATATTATATATATATTATATATATATATATATATATATTATATATATATATATTCAGTTTTTGTATTTATAAAACAGCAATGGATATTTTTGTATGCCAATTTCTCCTATTTTTACATCACCTTTGATGAAAAGAATTGACTGACAGAATTGCATTATACAAACTATATTACCCACTTCTAAAAAAAAGTCAGAATTGCGAGTTTGTATTACACAGTTCCTAAAAAAAAGTCAGAATTAAGAGTTTGTGTTACTCAATTCTGATGTTTTTTTAGGAATTGCAAAATACAAACTTGCAATTCTGACTTTTTCAGAATTGGGTAATACAAACATACAATTCTGGCTCTTTTTCAGAATTGTGTAATACAAACTCACAGTTCTGATTTTTATTTATTTTATTTATTCTCAGAATTGCATAATGCAAACTTGCAATTCTGACTTTTTCTCAGAATTTCATAATACAAACTTACAATTTTGACACTTTTTCAGAATTGCGTTGTACAAACTCACAGTTCTGACTCTTTTTAGTAATTGCGTAATACAGACTCGCAATTCTGAATTTTTTCTTAGAATTGGGTAATACAAACCTACAATTCTGACTCAGAATTGTACATTTGTATTACCCAGTTCTAAAAGTCAGAATTGCAAGTTTGTATTGCACAGTTCCTTAAAAAGAAAAGTCAGAATTCCGAGTTTGTGTTACTCAATTCTGATGGTTTTTTTTAGGAATTGCATAATACAAACTTGCAATTCTGACTTTTTCAGAATTGGGTAACACAAACGTACAATTCTGGCTCTTTTTCAGAATTGTGTAATACAAACTCACAGTTCTGAATTTTTATTTATTTTTTTTTTTTTTCAGAATTGCATAATGAAAACTTGCAATTCTGACTTTTTCTCAGAACTTCATAATACAAACGTACAATTTTGACTCTTTTTCAGAACTGCGTAATACAGACTCACAATTCTGACTTTTTCTTAGAATTTGGTAATACAAACCTACAATTCTGACTCAGAATTGTACATTTGTATTACCCAGTTCTAAAAAAAAGTCAGAATTACAAGTTTGTTTTATGCAATTCTGATGTTTTTAGAATTTGTATAATACAAACTTGCAATTCTGACTTTTTTCTCAGAGTTGTGTAATACAAACTAACAATTCTGACTCTTTATTAGAATTGCGTAATACAAACTTGCAATTCTGGCTTTTTTCTCAGAGGTGCGTAATACAAATCTACAATTCTGACTCTTTTTCAGAATTGTGTCATACAAACTTACAGTTTTGATTTTTTTTTTTTTTTTTCTTCAAAATTGTTTAATGCAAACTTGCAGTTCTGACTTTTTTTCAGAATTGTGTAATACAAACTCGCAATTCTGACTTTTTTTCTCTGAATTGTTTAATACAAACTAACAATTCTGACTCTTTATTAGATTTGTGTAATACAAACTCACAGTTCTGACTTTGCAATTCTGACTTTTTTCTCAGAATTGTGAGATATAAACTCACAATTGCGAGTTGTAAAGTCAGCATAGTGGGAAATAAATAGTCAGATTTGCAAGACAACAACTAGCAATTGTGAGATATAAAGTCCAATTCGGAGGGGAAAAAGACTGATAGGTTCTCAGAAGTGCACGTTTATATCTCACAGTTGACTTAACTAACTCGAAATCATGTGTTATGAAGTCAGAATTGATGAACTCCCAGCTCTGAGAAGAAAAGTCACAATTGCAAAATATAACTTGCATTTCTGAGATGAATTGTGACTATTTCTCAAAATTGCAACTTTTTTTCTCAAGTCACAACTCAAGTTTATATCACGCAATTTTGAGAAAAAAAAGTCAGAACTGCGAGTTGTCAGAATTGTGAGGGGAAAAAAGTTGAAATGTCCTTTTTTTAATACAGTGGTGGAAATGGGTGTCCATATTATTCTTATACCTTATAATATGAAAAGTATATCTTCAAATACTTCTTTTGCTTTGACTCTAAAGTTTAATTCGAAGCAGATTCAGCTCAAGGCTGGAAATCTGTATAAAAGAATTCAATTCAATTCCTATGACAGAAATGAATGGGGGGGGGGAATTATTTTCAAACTGTAGTCATTGTAGCATTCAATGAATGATGCTTTGACAACTGTATACAGCCTACAGTTAGGCTAAAGTAGGTACTTGATGGAAGAATGGTTCTGGTTATTATTATAGTGTTACTAATGGAATATTGGCATCTTTTATCAAATTGTATAGTAACAGCCCTCAGGGCCATGTATAATGAAGTAATAAGCCACAAGAGGCTGTGAGTGACATTCATTTTACCACAGGTAAGGGTTTTTAAGGGCACTCTGCTTCGTGTTGTTTTACATGCAAATACAATAGTTGATCAGGATGTAGATGAGGAGCTACCTGTCTTTTGAGATGATTGAAAACAAGTTAGTTCATAAAGCCTCCAGGAGGTTTTGATAATTAATTGTTATAATGAATTACTTTTGAGTGACACAAACAAGATGAAAGTCCATCCACTTCAGTGTTCAGTCTTTGTCCACTGCTTCCTCTTTTAATCACATTTCTGATACTGTGTGTCTCAAATGGGGTTTTAAATAGGGCATCTCTAGGACAGCCTTTATGTCACCATAGAGATTGTGCTCAAGCAGACTTCCTCAGAGAGAGAGAGAAATTTCCAGGTGTCTGCAAGATATTTAAGATGAACTGAGACGCAAAACGGTCGGTGTGACATGACAGACTAACTGACTATTAACCAACACACTCTGCTGGTTGGATTCACTCACAGTTTGTTTTATCACTGACTGTAAATTGATATTTGAATAGGTTATGAATTTGATTGTGTTGGGAGGTGTTTCTCGTGTTAACAAATGAACACAGCATGTCAACGTCAGTATCCTTCAAGAACAAAGAGTGCAGATCAAATCTCATCTAATATTAAATTTGAATGACACCCACAGACACTGAAAGGGAAACAAGAAATTTGGATTTTGTATTCCCTGGGTTTGTGCATCAGGTGAAGTGTTGTCTTTTTTTTCCTCAGAACCTATTATTGGGCTACCGTGTGATAAATTATTCAAAACCAAAATAGCTCAGGTTTCACGTCTACAGAAATAAGGAATGTTGAACATTTCAGCTGTTCTTTGTTTTGAAAGTCTTTTCTTTAAAGTATGTCCAGGGCTCTACGCTTTCTTTTCTTTTTGGGAACACTTGTGGTCCTAACTTAAAAAATTTAGAAGCACATTCAAAATTTTAGGAGCACCTTCTAATCAATAATCAAAAAATCTGATCAAAAATTAGCATTCACATTATGAGGTGATATTTGAGTCCTTAAAGTGAATTAAAGAGGAAGTTTGTTTTTACCTTTTGTAATTGCATTTTTCAAACTTTATTAAAAGTATGTCATCTTTTATGTCAAGTTTTTAAAAAAATTATATTTTATAAGCTTTTTAAAATTTCTAATTAAACAACCGAATAAAAACAAGTAGAATAAGAATAAGTTACCAATCTAATTAAATCAGTATGTAACACTTTATTTTGATAGTCCACGATAGACATTTTACTAACAGTAAGTAACTTTGCAGCTGCATGTCAACTAGTCACTAGAATATTAGTAGACTGTCTGCTTAATATTTTCTAATACTCTTCTAAACTTTGCAAGTATATGTCAACTTATTCTACTAACCCTAAACAGTCTGCTAAACAGTCTGCTCTGAGAGTTAGTAGACATGTAGTTGCAAAGTTACTTATAGTTAGTAGAATGTCTAAAGTGGACTATCAAAATAAAGTGTAACCAATCAGTATTAACAAAATTAATTTGGTTGGCACCGATAGCCTTGTGGGCAGTGCACCGACATACAGCACCATTGAGCTACGGGCGTCCCGAGTTCGAATCCCGGCTCAAGGACCTTTCCCGATTCCGCCCCATCTCTCTCCCACTTCGCTTCCTGTCAGCTATGATCTGTCCTATCACAATAAAGGCTAAATAATCTTTTAAAAAAATAATAATAATTTGTACTACAGAGGTGGCATTACAAGTAAGAACACAAAAGTGGCTTGTAGGTGTATTTTCATGTTTAATGAGGCTCAGAGGTGGCATGAGTGCAGTTAAATTCATAAATTCATGTTGAGATTAATGTTTTAAATATAAAATGTTGAATATAGAAATATTAAATGACTTAAATTACTGAAAAGATACTTTAAAAATGAAACTAAAACTGCCAGTAGGTGGCAGCAAGTCACTGATTTAATTACTGAATCATTCATTCATTTGATTCTTTCAAAAGTCTGATTCGTTCAGGAATAAAGCAAGTGACTGTCTTTATGAATGGGAAATTGAATCACTGACTCACTAGATTTGTTTAATTCATAAACAAAACACCGCTGTGTTTGAATAGAGATGCGCAGCGGCTCAGCTGTGACTTGTTTCAACGTAATAGAGCAAATCAGGCAATAGTGTGATAGCCAGACAATGTACATCACTTAATATTAATTTCCTGTTTAACTGTTGTATTAAATCAGTATCTCATTTACAAACTCCCTTATCCACCTTATTTTTCCCATAAGAGTGCGTGCAACCATTTGTACAATTTTTGTGTCTAGCTTCCGGTCTCATCCACTTCCAGCAATATTTAGCTGCACAAAAAGCTCGTTTTAGTGCTTGATAATGCAAACTGGTGTGTCTTCCCATATTGTTTTAATGTATTATCTTAATTATGAACACACTGGTTTGTAGTGCAAACTGTTTTACCGTTTACTGCACTTCGATATTCTTATCGTTATTTTCCTATGGCGGATTATGAACCGGACGTCTAACACATTACCAGAAAACAGCTTACTTCCGCATTGAAAAATATGGTGGATAAATCATTAAAAACTGTCACTCATCTTAGTTCATCGCAATCTCACAAAGTTCCATTATAATCAACGAAGCTCTCTACACTGCACAATCAGTCTCTTATTTACATTCTCTCTATACTTTGTTCATGAATGGATTCATCAGATATGTCTGATACATTACTCAACGTTGTAAAAACAGTAGAAACCTTTAAAGGTTCCCTCAAGTCAGGCAAGGCAAGGCAAGTTTATTTATATAGTAGTGTTGGGCGATGTGCTCAATTTTCATGTCGTCCTATCGTCAGCCTGTGAGATCGCCAATACACGATACTATTGTGCTGATTTATTTAATTATTTACTTAGTTTCATCGCCGGCAAATAAACCAACACCAGCATAAGGCTAAGAACAGCCTAATGCTTTTAATATGACTTAACTTGTGTTTAACATGATAACAATTTAATATAAATACTGTAAGTTACTAATGCTTACATTTCCTTAGTTATTCAAAAAGCAGCTACAGAAAACAAGCAAAGAACATTTACTTCATCGAAAAACATCATCACTGACTAGCCTAGCCTAGCTCGAGTTAATGCACTTTAATAGTACCATAAGCAAGTACTGCTCACTGCAGAGCCGAATGGCTTCCAGCTCCCCCTTTCTGGATGTCCAGCTCCACCTCTGTGAGAACTAATGGGTGGAGTTAGGGTTGGGATAGGGTAAGGGGTAGGGTTAGGGTGTGGTTAGGTGTCTATCTCCACCCATTACCTCCAGCGAGGGGGAGCTGGAGCTCCAGCTCCTCCCATCTGGCTCTGCAGCGAGCACCATAAGTGAATACAATAGTTACATCACTGTATGATGAATACATTTCTTACCCCTTATTTACACTGCACACGTCTGCGGTGCTAAGGGGGGCCGTTTCCCCCAAAACGAGTTACTGTGCCCCCCTTTTCCATCCTCTCTCCTTCTTGCCGAACAGGATCGATTTCAAAAGTGAAAGTAAAACCGGAAAAACAGCGCGCATTCGAAAGCGATTGCGCGCTTTCTCGAGCATCAGCAACTGCACGCAAAAACAGATTGCACGTTTTCCCACCCGAAACTCCCCCTCCCGCTCAAAGTGCCTTTGTGTTTATACCGGCCACCTCGCGGCAAGTTTCTGAAGCATCTCAGAAGCGTCTCTCTGCACTGCATCGCTCAAGTTAGACGCCTAGTCTATTTTTTGAAGGATAATAATAATAATCGTCTTGCTATCGTCAAAGGCATCAGCAACAGGCGATATCTCTGACTATCCTCAATACACGATACTGTCGTCTATCGGCACAACCCTATTATATAGCACATCTTGTAAACAAAGGTAATTCAAAGTGCTTTACAGTAAAGGTAGTAAAAGTAGAATAATCATAAAAACAATAATAAAAAGAATAATCTCAAAAAAGGAAGTAGAATAATCATAAAAACAATAGTCACAACAATAAAACAAAGAATTTATATATGTGTTCCCTCAGCGGAAACTCATATATGCTGATTGGGTCAGTCTCACTGGTGCTCCTAAATATTTTTTCATAGTTGCACACAATAGTTTTCAGTTGCAAATGCGACTGAAATGGTCACACTGAGCTCTGATGTCCACTGTCAACATGCTGTCTGCTCGTTTAAAATAGTCTCTCTCTTGTTTTATAACATCATTTTTAGAGATACTTTGTGTCTGTGAGTAGACAGAAGAAAAGGTTAATATAATCTATTCACCCATGCAGCTGCCAGGCTTATATAATCATTTAATCGACTCTAACTTGGCCAACGTTATGTGTATGCCTGGACACCACACCCATATGTGCCTGAGCGTTTCATTTCAAAACCATAGGCGTTACAAGAGGTTGTCCTCCCTTTGCTGCTATAATAGATTCCAGTCTTCTGGGAAAATTTTCTGCAGAATGTTGGAACATGTGCGCAATTGTTTATTCACATTCAAATGCAAGAGCATCAGGGAGGCTCACAGGTGGTGATGTTCAGGTCTGAATTTGTGTAGGCCTCTCAAGGTCTTCCACATCAGGCTAACAGTAAAACAGTAAATAATTTCACTTTGTCGCGGAAAGTGTTTACCTGTCAGCAGAAATGTTACTGAAAACTTATTAATTAGGAATATTTTACCAAAATGTACATTTCTGTCATCATTGATTCACCGTCATGTCATTCCAAAACTATTTTTTTTTTAAATTTGGCATTTCCATTAGTCATTTCTGATGCAATACTTCAAAATGCACATAAAAACAGGGTGATGAAAACATCTTATGTTGTTATTCTGGCAAAAAAAGAAGCAAGTTTGATGTTGATTCTGAGTCATAGCTTGATAAATAGCTAAAGGAGATCCAGAGATCACTCTCACTAAGATACATGAATTATTTATTAAGCAGAAAGGCCAGGTCACCGCTTTTGTTTGTACTGCACTCTGAAGTATGTTGACTGCTATATTGATTGTAGTCATCAAAGTCTTTCAAACCAAATGTTTTGGTAACCATTTCTGTATTTCTTTGTCATATCTGTATCGGCAGTGGGAGAAGCTTCAGATGACCGCCAGCGAGAGGAGGAAGATCATGTGCTCGGTTACTTTTCACGTCATCGCCATCACGTGTGTCGTCTGGTCGCTCTACGTCCTCATCGACCGCACAGCAGAGGAGATCAAACAAGGTTAGCCCTGCCCTTCCCCTCCCCAGCCAGTTTAGCACTACTTCCACCTCTTCCTCATCCAGCACTGTCTGCTTGCTTCCCTCCAGCCCCATTCCCCTCCGTATCATCCAGCAGTCCTCACGTTCCCTCTGGATTGTTCTGTTGCTTATGGAACGATCACATTCCTCTGACTGACAGCTGTTTGTTGTGCAGCGATGCAACGATGCATATCTTGATGTATTTATTTCCTCCACACAGATGGTTTATCCTTTCTTTTGAGATATGAGTAATTGAATATGGGTATCTCATTTGAAATGTGGGAGTTGGTACGCTCATAGTCTCAGTGTTAGATGACATGTTCAGACGGACCACGGTTCATTCACGGATGTGTATTACACACACAACTGGATAGCTAATCTAATCTAATTGACTGACTTCACACAACTTTTGTTGTGTGCTTCCCCACTATATAGTATGCAAGGAGAAGCACTTTTAATAATACATATGAATATGCATTATATGGATAATGTACAAAATAGCGAAAAACTTGTTTAACAAAACCTTTTTTAATATGTCATTGGTTAAATAACATATGGGTCAAAAGACAATGTCACAGATGTCGAATTTTTAGATATAATTTTTAAACTATACATCTGAATAATAAAAAACACATTTCTTTGATATATACTCTAGCAGTCAAATGTTTTTGAATAGTAAGATTTTTAATGCTTTTTTTTTTAAAGAAGTCTCTCTTGTTTACAAAAACTGCATTTATTTGATCCAAAATACAGCAAAAGCAGTAATATTCATTCATGACACATTTTTACTTTTTAAAATTTTCTATTTGAATATATTTTAAAATGAAATTTATTACCGTGATCAAAGCTGAATTTTCAGCATCATTACTCTAGTCTTCAGTGTCACATGATCCTTCAGAAATCATCCTAATATGCTGATTTGCTGTTCAAGGAACTTTTTTTTTTTACTATTATTATTATCAGTATTTTAAACAGTTAAGTACATTTTTTTTTAGGATTCTTTGATGAACAGAAAGATCCAAAGATCAGCATTATACACTATACCATTCAAAAGCCTACTAGTTACTATATATATAAAAGTTTTTTTTGTTTTTTTTTTTGAGAAAGAAATTAGTACTTTTATTTAGTAGGGATTTATAATGTTACTGAAGATTTATATTTCAGATAAATGCTGTTCTTCTGAACTTTCTATTCATCAAAGAAACCTGAAAAAAATCTACTCAGCTGTTTTCCACATAATATTCATAATAAATTCTGCTTTGAAATCACAGGAATAAATTACAGTTTAATTGTTATGTAAATAATTACATTTGAATTACATTTCAAGTAGAAAACAGGTATTTTAAATGATAAAAATATTTCTAAATGTTACTGTTTTTGTTGTACTTTGGATCAAATAAATGCAGGCTTGGTGAGAAGAAGAGAGTTATTTAAAAAAATAAAATAAAATAAAAAAAATAAAAAAATCTCACTGTTTCAAAAATTTTTTAACAAGTAGTGTACCTTAAAAATATTTGATTTTGGATGCAACAGGTGCCTTTGGGCATGAAGTAATAGGCACTTTGTATCAGGTAAACTAGATTTCCTCAGGCAAAAATGTATAATTCGCTTTGTGCCTTATTGTTATACAGTCTCAGATTTACCAGCTCCTAAAGGCCCAGACACGCTAAAACTGACAACAAAGAAATCCTACTGTGGTGTCTTCTCACGTTGCCTTCTCTAAACCAAAAAGTTTGAGCTTGAGCACATTGCAAACTAGCACTTACATCTGTGTCTGCATGAAAAGAATCAACTCTCCATACCAGCAAGTGGCAGTAGTCTGTATTCAGCATTTAAAAAAGTGAATGCAAAAAAGCTAGGACTGCTGTTATACAAACTCTAAACAGACATTTGGGGCCAGTTTTACTAACAGCTTGTGCCAGTGTGAACCGTCTTTTGGCATTAAAATTGTACTGTCAGGTTTTACTAAAGATGCACAGTTATTAAATTAGTCCTGAAAAGGTGTGGACACAGTTATTTTTGTGCCTAACCGTATTGAATATGCATTTGCAGGAGTTTCCATTTCAGACGCAAAATTTACGGGAGGAGAGTATTCAAATGAATCGCGCAACGCGTTTTACTAACATTTGCGCTCATCAAATTACTGGCACTTGTGCCATTATTTAACACCCAAAAAAAGCATGCCTTAAACTATTTTACACTTGAAATGCCTACAATTATTGTTGCTAGGAGAAGGCACCGCAGGGAACAGAAAGGGTGTGGTAGAAGGGCTTTTTAAAATATATATATATATATATAAAGCTTTTTAAAATTTCTAAATAAAACAACCGAATAAGAATAAGTTGCCAATCAAATGAAATCAGTATTAACAAAATTAATTTGTTACAGAAGAACACAAAAGTGGCTTGTAGGTGTATTTTCATGTTTAATGAGACTCAGAGGTGGCATGAGTGCAATCAAATACATAAATTCATGTTGAGATTAATGTTTTAATTAAAAAATGTTGAATATAGAAATATTAAATGATTTAAATAACTGAAAAGATACTTTAAAAATGAAACAAAACTGCCAGTAGGTGGCGGCAAGTTACTATTTTAATTACTGAATCATTCATTTATTTGATTCGTTCGAATGGCTGATTCATCAGGAATAAACCAAGTGACTGTCTTTAAAATTGAATCATTGACTCACTAGGTCCGTTTAAAAACGAATGTTCATTCATGAACAAAGCACCGTTTGAATAGAGATTCGAAGCGGCTCAGCTGTGACTTGTTTCAGACTTTTTGATGATGAAATAGTGTTATAGTCACTTAATATTTTAACATAATAATTTAATTTTAACTTAGCAATTTAACTTCTTGTTTATTTAACCGTTATATTAAATCAATATCTCATTTACAAACTCCCTTAAAAATCATTAAAAGCTGTCACTCATCGCAATCTCACAAAGTGCCATTATAATCAACGAAGCCCTCTACACTGCACAATCAATCTCTTATTTACACTCTCTCTATACCGTGTTTATGAAAGGATTTGTGAGATATGTTTGTAATGCATTACTCAATGCTGCAAAAACACATAGAAATCTTTGAAGCTCCCCTCAGCGCAAACACAGTTATGCTAATCAGGTGCTCCTAAATTTTTTTTCATAGTCACACGCAGTAGTTTTTTTGTCGCAAATGCGACTGAAATAGTCGCACTCTAGAGTCCTGACTATATTACCGGCCACATCAACGGAAAATAGCGTTTTGTTTACTATAAGCCTGTGCTGCCGTTTTGTCATCTGCCACTTTAAATGCTCAAGCTCAGTGTTTTTATTGCTCACCAGTTCAGAAAATCATTCTGAAAGTAAATCTAATGATTTTGTTCCTTTTGTGCCCTTATTGTTACAGTGGTGGTGTGCAGTAGGGTTGTCAACACAATTCAGACAGAGGGTACTATAGGGTAAAACTGCTGAAAAAAGCACAAATAGGCTAATTTTGGACTAGTTTTAAATAGCAGTTGGCTGGTTTGTTTTACATACCTGGTAACCCTGGTGTGAACTTCTCTATTCTCTTAGAATTTGAATAATTATGAACACTTTATCTTCCTTGGTGTGAACAGGCCTTAAGCTATGCAGGACTAGTACGCTAATGGTAGGGTTGATTTACTCACAGATCATCTCTCAAACTCCACCTAATCGATACCATTAGGGAGCTGTGGAGCGCAGGGACCGGATGCGATTCGGAGAATATGACAGCAATGGATTTTATTTCCATAACGCATTTGAACTGGGGTGCGAGTGTGTGTGTGCTTGACTAAAACACACCACCCCTTTTTCCGCACTCTAGATGAGTTTTAACACTGACCTCGACCCGTACGCTGATGGGCGTCTGACAGCAGGCACTTTACTGATTTGCTCCTAACATTAAGAGCCCATTCACACGCGCTTCATTGTAGCTTTGAAGGAGATCTTTGATCACTGTTTCCATGGTTACTCCATTGACTTTTCTTCATCTTGCATGGTAGAAGCTTGAGCGGAGTCAAGCGCAGTGCATGTACACATACCCGAATGTCTCCACGTGTCCATTCCTCATCTCTGGCCATTCATAAGCGCCCGATTGTCCAGCAGCTATCTTGAGATATGATTTCCACCCTCCTGCACCCCTGATCCTTCACCCTTTTCAGTGGCTTCATCTTTTGCTAATAGTGAAATAGTAACAAACTCTTTTTAACCATGCAGCGGGGAGAATACCAGGTAAACGCTTTTACATTTACCATTCTTTCCTCCTAACTCTTTCCTCTAACTGTAATAATTTCTTTGAAGGTCCCTCACCTCCTCCTGCGGCTACATCAGCCATCTCTAGCATGACTGTTGCAACCTGAATACAGGGAATAATGCTTCACAGCCAGAACGCGCTCTGAACGCAGTGCGCGCGGCTGCCCCATACTGTCGGTTGTGAATGTGCCGGACAAAGGCAATTTCAGGCTTGATGGCCACTTATCACAGCCTGACTTTCTTTCTTAAATCTATTTTCTGGATATATTCAGGTACAAAAGATTAAAGAGAAAGCGACTGCGAAGGTGATGTGTGGAACAAAGAGGCGAGCGCTGCATTTTAATGGACTGTGGCGTGTTTTTGTCAAATTCGAAGCTGACATAAATCTTAATCAAACTGCTCTCCTGATATTGCTCAGGCAAATGTGTAGGTGTCAGTGTAAAAAAAGAGATGGACCCATCAAGCCGGTTTTTTGTATATAATTAGGTTGATTGTTTAGGGGTGTGCGATATGTGAGTATCGAGTATATCGCAAAAATGAAACAAAAACACACCCAGAGAGTGCAAGCATACGCTGAGATGTAGTTGGATTAGTCCAATAAACAAGAAGTTAATATTGATTGACTTACCACAGACAGACATTTTAAAGAAGTCCACTTCCAGAACAAAAATGTACAGATAATGTACTCATCCCCTTGTCACCCAAGACCTTCCTGTCTCTTTCTTCAGTCATAAAGAAATTATGTTTTTTGAGGAAAACATTTCAGGATTTGTCTCCATATAGTGGACTGCTATGGTGCCCCGAGTTTGAACTTCAAACGATCCCAAATGCGGTTGTAAATGATCCCAACCAAAAAAGAAGGGTCTTATCTAGCGTAACGATTGGTTATTTTCATTTGAAAAAAAATACAGTTTAAATACTTTTTAATCTCAAACGCTCGTCTTGTCTTGCTCTCCTTGAACTTTGTGTATTCTGACTCAAGACAGTTAGGGTATGTCGAAAAACTCCGATCTTATTTTCTCCCTCAACTTCAAAAATAATTTTAAAATCATCCTACATCGCTGCAGAAGTACCAACCCAGTCTTTGCAAAGTGAACATGCAAAGAAGATCAAACACCCTTAACAAAAAAAGTAAAACAGCGATATAGGACGATGTTGAAGTTTTAAATTAAGCAATTATATTTACTTAATTATTCTGTAAACCGATATGTTATTGCAAATATTATTGTTATTTGTGTTTTATTCACAAGAACAACATAGTGATGAAATGTGCTCTGTCGAGCAGTTTGTCCGTTTAGGGCTACTGTAGAAACGAGGTGGCACAAAATGGCAATTTCCAAGGGGACCCGTGGTGTATGTAGATAGAAAATGCTCATTCTAAGGTAATAAAAACATAATGGTTCATTATGTAAGGTTTATACACCTCTGAAAACATAGTGTGTATTATATTGCATTTCTGTCAATAGATCCTCTTACATATTACACACTGCACCTTTAAAGTATTTTCCCCTTTTTTTTCCCCAAAATCATTCCAAATATCAGTATTTTTATGCATTTGTGCAGGTTAAATGCATTCATGTCCTGCATTAAACAGCCTGTGTTTGATTGGTAACAGCTCTATAGTTTTTTAATATTCAAATTTATTTAATTTAAGAATTTGACATAAAAAATGACGCATACATTTAATTAGGTTAGAAAAAAAGGTCTTAGAAAGGTAAAAATGCCTACAAAATGTAAAAATCAATTTAAACTTATTAGGAAAGTTAATTACTCCTGCAAACGAACCACCACACAGAATATGAATAAAATCAAATGTTTTGGGAGTCAGCTGTCCACGGCAGTCCTAAACCTGCCAAAGTACCAGCACAATAACACGCTCAGCAAAATATCTTATCATTATTGACAAAATTTCAGAAAATATCAAGATATCATTGTTTGTCATTATCGCACACCCCTAATTGTAATACGCAAGATGTTGATTGAAAAGGCCACTTCTATCATAAGAACAGCAAAAATGCAAAAGACTGTCCTGTATGTGCAGCACTAACCTCATTCTCTGCCCTTTGATAATGACGTCAGGTGGACTAAAGCTGCACCCCGGGCTGACTTACGGAGCCTCTGAAAGCAGTACAGTATTCCATGTCCAAGGCCTTGTGCTTGAACAGACCGTAGCGTTTAGAAACGTAGCACTTGGCAATTCCCTCACACTTGATCTTTGCTGACATTTCCAAATGCTCTGTTCCAAATCGGAAAGCAACTGTAAACAACTCAAAGGTTGGCTGAATTTATTTCCAATAAAGATAGAGACATACTTGAAGTTTCTTTGTTGCTGGTCTCAGCCCATTTCTAATGATTTTGGTCAAATGGTCAAGGGTGAAAATGCTGTATTTGCATTCTGAAGCATAGCCCTGTGTCCATTGCTGGCTCTTTAGAAGCTTGGGTGGGATATCAGGACTCCAGTCGCCTGTCTTTGCATCCCTGCTCCTGTGTTTGCCCCTGGTGTTGTGCTTGATGTTTATTTTAGATCTTGTTTTGTATTCTAGAATTACTTCCTATGCATATAGAATTCATGTAATATTGCTGCGGGGCAGTGTATTACTGCAATCTTGCTTTAGGATTGCTGCATATGGGTCAATGACATAAGGCTTTTTTTTTTTTTTTGGTCCAGGTCCATTAATTTATTTAATAATACATTAATAATAATATTACTTGCAACCACCTGTATATATCTATTTTATGATGGAACAGTCCTGAAATAATAAAGAAATATCCTTAATGAAAGAATGAAAGTATTAAAAAGAAGACCTCAAGTGGTGTGGTTTTAAATAGTTTCGTAGGGGAGAAAAATACTCAACACTTATACCTATTATTCGGAAAAAACTAACTTGCAAATCCATAATCAGCGGGAAGGGAGGTGAGGAGGTGGGAGGGTGAACCATCCAAACTAAATTCATGGATGTAACCAACATGTTGTGGGGGGTGTTAAAAAAAAAGGAAGGAGGAGAGTATATAGGTTATATTTGTTATATGACACAATTATATTTTATATAAGTGTTTATGGAATTAATGTTGTTAAATATTCAGTGGGTGGTTTTTGTAGTTAGTGGGTGATATTTTGTGTTGGTTTTTTAATTATTTATTATTTTTATTCATTTTTTATATTAATGCATTATTTTTTTACGTTTTTTTTTTAAATGTGTATTATTGTTATTAGTGTTATTTGTGTTTTAGTATTTAGTTGGTTTTTTTTATATTTATTTTTTTCCCACAAATATTAACCTGACAGTTACATTGCATGACATTTTTAGTCATTAATAGTCGTTTTTTAGTCAAATAGTCATTAAAATTATTCTTGAAATTATTTTCTAAATCATTCAAAACCAGCATAAATACAAAGAGCTTATTTCTGAGAACTTGGAAGATGTTTTTTAAACCACAAGTTTTTTCTTTTTCGTTACCTTGAACATTTTGTCACTGACCCTTATGTTTGATCCTGGACTGTAAACAGATTCTCATGTTACAATGTGAAACAAGCGCTTCTAATGTGTGTCACATACTTACAGTGCTGTATTTCTCCCTTTCATTTATCACACAGGGATACTGGAATGGCCTTTTTGGACCAAACTGGTGGTGGTGGCCATAGGCTTCACTGGCGGACTGGTGTTCATGTACGTGCAATGCAAGGTCTACATCCAGTTGTGGAGGAGACTCAAGGCCTACAACAGAGTAATATATGTGCAGAACCGCCCAGAGACCTGTAAAAAGAACGTTTTTGATAAGCCCTCACTTCTGGAGCCAAACTTGGAGAATAAAGAGGCTCTCGGGCCGGCCCAGTCGGACACAAACTCTTCCCAGTACACAGAGACAGAGGACTACAGTATGGAGATCCTGCACGTCTGATCGCTTAGCCCACATATACAAACCCTGCACCTTTGTAGAGGGACCGGCTGGGGCGTCGCATGCTCCGGGACGCACGGGGGATGATGCCATACAGCACTGGGCACGAGGACAGTCTGAGACTCGTTTTGTTGTTTAGATGTTATTTTCTCTTCGTTCGTTTGTCCAACCTGTTCCTGTAAGTTGTTGGCTAACCATAATGAATCAGTGTGCGCTAGATTTCGGATCATTCCAACTACTGCCATCGTACTGCTGTCGTACAAGAGTTGAAATCACCACCGTTCGAGCCGTGTATGTGTGTGGACGTGTCTCCGCTGGTTCTGACCGAGTCGATGCATAGAAGCACTTTTTATTTCCCTGTTCTGAAGAGCCCTGTTTTAATAATATATTCATTCCCTTTCTACGTGGATTAGACATTCAAACAAACTTGAAGTTTTGCGAGCGAGATCCTCATTTTATAGATGCATTTGATATCTCCACAGACCCCTCCGGTGGAACAAAAAAGGAATCCGAAGGAGCAATGAGGGAACATTTACCTACTCTTATGTATCATTCCACTTCTTCTTTTAGAAATTATGATGAATGAGTAAAATTTGAATTTAGTGATTGTGAAATTGACATGACCTAGGCTTTATTTTATATCGGCTGATTACTGAATAATTACAATATTTATCCTGTCAAGGGCTAGATTTACTAAAGTGCGGCGCTACGGTTCTTAGCACGTGCAAAAATGATACCATACGGCGACTAGTCGCCGGCTATGCTGCTGATTTTTGCGCTTGCTGAAGACTTTAGCGCGTTAGTGAAAGACTTTAGTAAATCAGGCCTTAAAGTGTATGTTGCGAATGTAAAGACTTCAACTCGAGTGTAGCATCATGCAAGCTTTGCAATGAATCAGTCATGATTTCTGTGTGTGAAAGATTTCTTATGAATTTTACCTGCCGGAAAACCTGCGAGTTCTGTTCTAAATCCAAGTTTTTTCTGTTCTTTTATAAAATGGATTATCAAAGATCTGGCATCACTTCTAATTTTAATCCACTTGGATAACCGAAACAGCTTAAAAGAGGTTTTAGCAATGATGACTTGAACTAGTGAGCAGGACTATTACCCCGTTCTGCTTGTTTGCTTAGATTTTGAAAACAATCATAGCAAATTCCCCATGGGTGTAATTTTCAGGTTTGTATTTATTCGGTATATTGTTTAGCGTTTCAATGGCTTTAAATGTTCGGAAAACAGCCATGTTAGTTTTGGCCTTCATGCTAAGGTGCATTGCTCTTTTTAGCGGACACACGACTTGACATGACGTCCCCAGCAACGATCATTTACATGGGCTGTGCTTCTACTATTGTGAATGAATATTTCTCATGCTCTGATATGTTCAAAAGGTACAGGATACTTCTGCCATCTAGAGCTACTGCACAGACAATGCACATTCATACATTTTTAACCTCTTCTGACTGGCTTTGTGCCATTTGACCAATAAAAGACGCTCAATGTTCAGTTTGCTAACGGCATAGCTTTTGTATTCCTTATCAAGTCTGTTTCTCTTTATGTGCAAACAAGCATATTCTTTGGATAACGTCACATGTATGCACTACAACAATCCCCTCAGCTCTGAGAACATCCAAATGAAGCCATTTTTTCTTGTGAAGATGCGTGGAGATACGTGGAATACACCTGCTGCAGTGGTTACATAGTTTGCCAGTCTGCCAGCTCAGTTTAAATTCCCACAGCCTAGACATTTTAAGTATACATTTCCCGAGTTTGGTTTCTTTGATAGCGTATTTGTAAAACAACGGGAGCTGGCTCCTTTTACTATCTAGTGGTGGAAACACTTAAACCGATAGACATTTTCCAGATTTTCTCTTTTTCGCACTGCACTGCATCATATTTTGACGGATGTGTTTTAAAGTGCAGTAATGGTCTTGTTTGTTTCATGGCTCGTCATACAAGTGTTTGGTGCATCAAACTGCAGTGCATTACTACTGAATTGGCTTGAACATGGATAACATGACTGTTTCTTGCATCTCCCTCTTGTACTTTTTTCTCTTGTAGTAAATAGTTTCTCTAAGCATTAAAAAAACAACCAAATAAAGGAAATGTAGAAATTATTTTCACCAGCCTGTGTTGTATCAGATGTTTGTTTTTATAAATGACTGTAATAACGGGTGATTAAAGGTCTGAAAACTGCCTGCAATGTCGGAACAAATTATTTCCCATAGGAAAGTTAAATGATATTCTCAGTTAGTCGTTTTTGTGTTGTCAAGGCCTTTAATAAACACTGTGTCAAATAGATAACATCAGTGGAGTTGATCAAGCATTTCACGTCGTGGCTTTCTCAGTGGATAAATACTGGTTTTGTGAAACTGAAAAGGCTGTAATTTACATGTATAGTTTTGTATTTTATGTATGTTTCTCTTTTTTCCCCCCCTCAGTATTACCACCTTTATCTGGTTGATTTAAGTTTCTTCGCTGAGATATGAGTGACTACATTTGTGCTGTGTTTTTAAGGGGAGTCTGAGTGGAGCAATAAAAGAAATCTTAAATTAGCCAGTGTCGAACTACACTGTTTATTTGTCACTGACTCATGAGTTTCTCTGAAGTGAGATCTCAAGTTCTCATGTGATCCTTCTAGAGTGATACATTTTATAATGTTATTATTCATGTTTAAATGCTATAGTCGGTTCCCTGGTGCATCTACCAACCCTGTTCACTCACAGTGCCGTCATTTTGTTTTTCGCAAGTGACAATGGTGTACCAGTTCTAGCAAAAGTTCAAGCAAAGCATGCTAATTGTTCTGTCATTGGCTGCACAGACGAGCACAGAACACTATTTAGAGTCCCAGCCTCAGAGGAGACAAGAGAGCAGTGGATTTTTTTATTTATTGACTGTATATTATGCTGTTGCCACGCAGATCTAATATAAACATGAGATTTCTTTCCCAGCTGTTTACCTTCACAGACATATCTGACTGTTTTTGTAACTCAAGTGTGTTTTTAAACATAAGCTTGTGCGTATTTGACAGTTTAAGCTCAATAAGACATGAAAGAGAAGTACGTAGGCTGCATCCGAAAGCCTAGTCTTGCTGCCTCGGTGCCCTATCAGGCAGTGACTTTAAAGGCTGCGTAGGCAACTCTAGAAACAGTTTTGGACAGACTTCAGAAGAAGCATAACGTGAAGATGTTGCTAGGTTACCTAACGGTTAAGTTGTACATTTTGTAGAAAAATGATAAACAGTCATGTATAAATGATTTAATAACACATAAAGACCTCAATGTCAAAATATTATTGTCATTTAAGGTCTCTGCGTTAAAAAAGACGACACAGAAATTGCATTTTTTGCTTAAAAAAAATAAAAGCACTGCTGCAAGTATTATTGCAGAACAGGTCATTGTTACTAGTGGCTGTTTCGTTATTATTTCTAGTATATTGTAAATATTATTCTTATTTACGACTCATTTGAACCCTTTTAACATTTTTATAAAATACTATTATTACAAACAATATTATTTATTATGTTTTTACACTATTACTGTTCATAAAGTATGTTGTGGTCAGGATCTCATCTATTATATAAAGTCAAAAGTTTAATTTCACCAGAACATCTTTATTTATATAGCCTATATGACACTGAAGGCAGCGAAGGATACATCTATGCTGCCTTCAAAATTCGATCATAAGGTACCTCTGGAGACAGGAAGTGAAGTAAAATTTGGATTTGGACGTGTCTTGATGCCTTCCTGTCTTGGAATTTTAGCATTTTAGAGCTTTCGGACGCAGCCGAAGTTTAGTACTCGCATACCATGTGACAGCCACTTCCTGTGATGCTTCCTTCCGATGTGTGCGATATCAGAAATTTAAACTGATATGGTTTAAAACGTATGATCAGCATGATAATCAAAACCAAACTGAGGTATGAGCTGTAAAGTCACAGCTCTATTCTGGAAAAGGGGGCGAGGAGCAACAGCTCATTTGCATTTGAAGAGACATGCACTATGCTTACACTCAAAATAGGCATTTTCAAAATGATATAATAAATGATCTGTGGGATATTTTGAGCTGAAACTTAAAGGAGGAGTCCATTTCCAGAACAAAAATGTACAGATAATTTACTCACCCCCTTGTCATCCAAGATGTTCATGTCTTTCTTTCTTCAGTCAAAAAGAAATTGTTTCTTGAGGAAAACACTTCTCCATATAATGGACTTCAATGGTGCCCACAAGGGAGAACTTCCAAAATGCAGTTTAAATGCAGCTTCAAATGGCTCTAAATGATCCCAGCTGAGGAAGAAGGGTCTTACCTAGGGAAACGATCTGTCATTTTCAAAACAAATTGACAATTTATATACTTTTTTTTAACCTCAAATGCTTGTCTTGTCTCTGTGATGCACATGCTTAGTCTGTGTATTCCAGGTTAAGACAGTTAGGGTATGTCGAAAAACTCCCATCTCGTTTTCTTCTTCAACGTCAAAATTGTCCTACATCGCTGTTTTAGCATTTTTTTGTAAAGGGCATTTGATCTTCTTTGCATGTTCACTTTGTAAACACTGGGTCGGCACTTTCGACATACCCTAACTGTCTTGACCGCATTGAACTGGAAAAAAAACAGTTCACGCAGACTTAGACAAGAGGAGCGTTTGAGGTTAAAAAGTATATAAATTGTCAATTTGTTTTGAAAATGACAGATCGTTTTGCTAGATAAGACCCTTCTTCCACAGCTGGGATCGTTTAGAGCCATTTGAAGCTGCATTTAAACCGTATTTTGGAAGTTCAAACTTGGGGGCACCATTGAAGACCAAAACATCATTTCTTACCGACTGAAGAAAGAAAGACACGAACATCTTGGATGACAAGGGGGTCCGTAAATTTTTGTTCTGGAATTGGACTTCTCCTTTAACAGATACATTCTTAGGACACCTGAGACTTATATTACATCTTGTAAAAAGGGGCATAATAGGTGCCTTTTAACTTATGCTAATTGTCATCACAGAACCAAATGCTATTTTATTACCAGCCAGTTTAAAACTAGAAAAATGTAAAGCATTAAATCCTCATGCACTGTGCATGAGCCATAGAGGGAGAGGGGAAAAAATGGGGTCATAAGGGTCAAGCAGCTTCCATATATAATCCCATTAGCTCCATGTCTTTGCCGTTAGCTCCCCCATTGTCAGGACAAAGAAACCTATGAATTCAAGAGCCGTGTACATGATGATAAAGATATTTTTAAATAAAGTTTAGCCGGCCTTCCTTCATGCACAATCAAACCTCTACAAATGATTCAGAATGCAGCAGCACGACTGGTCTTCAATGAGCCCGAAAGTGCCCATGTCACATCTCTCTTTATCACCCTGCACTGGCTCCCGGTTGCGGCTCGCATCAAATTCAAGACACTGATGCTTACATATAGAACAGCCACAGGCTCAGCGCCCACCTACCTCCGCTCACTGCTACCAATCTACGCTCCCTCCAGAAATCTGAGATCCACTAGTGAGCGACGCCTCGTTGTACCATCACAAAGAGGCACAAAATCACTTTCCAGAACTTTCTCTTCTACCATTCCTAGCTGGTGGAATGATCTTCCCACCGCTATCCGGAATGCCGACTCCCTAACATCTTTCAAGCAACTATTATGAGCACTTCCTAAGTCGTTTTGCCTCTTTAGGACAAATCGCTTGATGTAAGTCGCTTTGGATAAAAGCGTCTGCTAAATGAATGTAAATGTAAATATGATAGGTGCCTAAAGTTTAGTTTGAAATATGTAACTAAACATGTCACACTGTTAAACTCAACTCAAAACGAGAAGAGTAGAAGAGAGGAAGGTCATTACACAGAATACAGTTCATAAAACGGCCCCTGAGAACCGACCTTACAGCCAACCTCCACAGCACTGATCTAAAAGCAGCTGGACTCTGATATTTTTATTATACCCTTATTTTACCGAGTTAGTCTCTAGAGATTAAGATCTCTTTTCCGAGAAAGATCTGCCCAACATGTGTATCAGGATAGAGGCTGTAATGAGCATTTGATTGGCAACAAACCGATTAGTGCTTTATGAAGGTGTACTATTAAAAATGATCCAGATAGAAAATCTCATAGAAATTGTGGAGGATGCCTTTCCCAGAAGCACATGCTGGCATGATTGATGGGTCTGACCTCAGCTCAAAAACACACAGCATTAGACTGCAGCTGTCAAGGTCATAGCAGAGATGAGTCTGTCCTTCCTGCTGAGGATGTTCTCGGTGTCCTCACAGAATCATCTGCAATTCAGAATAAGCCTGCCAACATCAAACATTTGGAAACAGTGCTGTGTCAGTATTTAACGCAGATGCTATGAACAGGATGCTTATTACAACGAGACACATTTTTGTCTAACTAATGCAAAGCAGCACTGTAATAAGTACAGGTCATTTTTTACTGTTTATAATAAGCACGAAGGATGGCACTTTTTTTAATAAAGGGTGACAAAGATGAATCGTGTGTCACGGGTCAGTTTCATATAAGTGTGAAGTTATCATTTTGCAGCTCAATTTTTAAGGCCCCTTTTAAAACGTTAATGAGCAATGTGTTGTTGAACTGAAACTTCAAGCAAGTGAACACTTTAATAAATGTGTTATCAGCTCAGAATGGTACAGCTGTTGTGTTTTGGTACACTGATAACATACTGCTTTCTGATGTACTAAAACAAGCAGATATTGCACTACAAAAATTATTTTAATTATATAATATATTCATAACAGCAATGCTGCAATGCAAGAACACTACACAGAACAAACTGCCATATTTTTGAAGACAGCATATGAAAAAAACTTAATAAACCTAATAATTCTAGGGCTCCAGGGGCTTTTGAGCTGGTGTAGGTTAAAGATTACAGCTTATTCATACCACAACACTAAATATGTGCATATTTATGAGATATTGTACTTTGTATTATCTTCAAAAGAGATATTGTAAAATACTGTAGAAGTGCATCTTTATTTTCAGTGGACAGCAATATATTTAATAATGTCCGGCAAATATATTTCCAACTCTGAAAGCATAGACTTTCTTTGGGACATTTGGGACCATCGTGACAAGTGTGGTCTCCATGATTTACGGTCTCTTGCACCAATTTAGGGCAAAAGAAAAAGAAGGAGCACCTAACATTTTTCTTCTTTAATGAAATACATACTTTTTGCTGAAGGCTAAACCTAAAGAACCATTTATTTACCATTTAATTAATATCTGACAATGATGCCTGATATGTGTGTGTGTGTGTGTGTGTGTGTGTGTGTGTGTGTTATAAGAAACACCTAAGTGGTGCAGCTTGGACACATCCTCAGTGATGAACAGTGAAATGTACAAATGTATAGCGCCACCTAGTGTCCAACAGATGTGTGTGGGTGGGGGTTTGGAAACATTCCACCAAGTTTGAAATCTACAGGCGTATGATCTCCTGACACTTTTAGGGCAGAAAAAAAGAATATTTGACAAAACAATAGGATTCCCTATTGTGCTTGGACCCCTAAACGGTTTTTAATTACGAGATTTAGCTTACTTTTGTGAAACATTTCTGCAGCATACCAGCTGAAAGAAGTGCTACGCCTTTTTAGATAAACAGCTTTAGAGATGCTTTAGCAGCCCCAAGAGGCCAGAGAATACATTGCTCGTGTTTGAGAGTCATTAAGCGCTACAGTCCAGCTTCAGCTGAAAGTGAAATGAAAGGCATTTAAACTCTCCAGACAGACAAAGAATACTCTTATGATTTCTGCAGATAAATAGCAACTTGTTCTTCATTTTTATTCATTTTTATTAAATTAAAATTGCAGTTATTTATTTTAATTAAATGTATGTTATTTTTAAATAAAAACTTAAAAATGAGAAATGTAAGTTTAAGTTGCTAACTAAAGCAAACTATATTTAGCAATATTTTTTGCTAATTTAAATATAATAAATGAAAATATTAGATTTTATTAAATTAAATTTGCAATTATTTTTTTAATTAAATGTGTACATTTCATTTTTAAATGAAAACTTAAAAATAAAAAATGTATGTTTAAGTTGCTGACTAAAACATAAACTATGAAAAATTATTTTTGCTAATTGAAATAAAGCTGAAATAAAATAAATGAAAATATTAGATTTTATTAAATTAAAATTACATTTTTTTATTAAACATATGTATTCATATCTTTAAAAAACGTGTTAAAACATACCTCTTTAAAGTTGCCTATGAGCATAATAGTGTGTGTGTGTGTCTTTTATATATATTTATATATTTATATTTATATTTTTTTTCTATTATTCTTATTATGTTTTGCTTATACTTGTTGAATGATTTGCACCATGCTGATGTTTTTTTTTTATTATGCTTGTGAAGCACTTTGAAGCACATACATATTCTATGTATGAAAAATGCTTTACAAATAAATTATTATTATTATTATTATTATTATTATTTTATTTATTTATTTATTTTTATATAAAAACTTAAAAATGACAAATGTACGTTTAAGTTGCTAACTAAAACAAACTAAGAGCAATATTTTTTGGTAATTGAAATAAAACTGAAATAGAATAAATGAAAATATCAGATTTTATTAACTAAAACAAACTATGAAAAATCATTTTTGCTAATTAAAAAATAAAGCTGAAACATAATAAATCAAAATATTTGATTTTATTAAATAAAAATTGCAATTATTTTTTAAAATAAACATACATTTTATTTTTAAATAAAAACTTAAAAATGAGAAATGTAAGTTTAAGTTGCTGACTAAAACATAAACTATGAAAAATAATTTTTGCTAATTGAAAAAAAGCTGAAATAAAATAAATGAAAATATTAGATTTTATTAAATTAAAATTACATTTTTTTATTACACATATGTATTCATATCTTTAAAAAACGTGTTAAAACATACCTCTTTAAAGTTGCCTATGAGCATAATAGTGTGTGTGTGTCTTTTTATATATATTTATTTTTTTTTTTTTTTCTATTATTCTTATTATGTTTTGCTTATACTTGTTGAATCATTTGCACCATGCTGATGTTTTTTTTTTATGCTTGTGAAGCACTTTGAGTTGCATTCTATGTATGAAAAATGCTATACAAATAAATTATTATTATTATTATTACTATTATTATTATTATTATTTTATTTTTATTTTTTTTTTTAATAAAAACTTAAAAATGACAAATGTACGTTTAAGTTGCTAACTAAAACTGCAATTCATAGAAACAAATGGTCTCCAGGCAGCGAAACACGGATTTGCAGTTATCATTTCATGTTAATATGTTGAATTGTGCAGTAAAATCATATCCTATATATTGTATTATAGTATATAATAGTACAACTCATCAACTAAATATTTACCATCTTAAATTCTGCATAACTGGATGTTTTTATATAAACACCGACAAAAACTATACGTTTTTCAGCTGGACGATATATATAACACTGATACAAGTAATCACCGGGGTTTAGGCCAGCCTATTTTGTATTTACAAAATGAATTCACAGGCAAATTTGCTTTATTTATTTCCCCGACTCAAAATCAGACACATATAAGTGTTAGAAAACACGATTCCTGGCTGCTTCAAGGGGGCGTGTCCAGATGGGAAAGTGACCTCAGTGCATACCCTCTATTCAGATTTAAGATAAAATTAAAATGAAAATCGAAAACATAGCTTAAGCTATAAACTTAAGCTTAAGCTTATTCAAAAAAAAAATAATTCCCTTGATCAAAAGTGTGTCTTATATTGTAATGTACACGTTTAAAAGTCGTTTTGTTTTATAATGTCAAGTTCTAAACAAACCTTTGAATAGACGCTTTTTAACGTGTGTTTCTGATTTTACACCGAATAATCTGAAAGTAATGGGATGCACTCCCATGAAATTGTGATATTTTATATACTGGCAACGTGAATGTAGGAAAGCACGTGAGAGAATATAGCGGAAGGCACGTCTGTTCTTGCCTGTAAACATTTACCATCAGGCACTGATAGGACAGCCTGGGGTCCTTAAGCAGGAGGCTGTCGGCACGGGTGTGTTACATTACAGTCTCCTTCAGTTCGCCCTCCAACTGGCCGGACCCTCCACATTGGCTCAGCGCTGGGAATAACTTCAGCAGACGTACCTGAGTAACCTTACTCCACACCTTTTAACAGGTAAGACACTGAGAAACGCAGAAATCATGTACTGCGGTTATTTCAGCTTTGGAGCTGTTAATTCGTATGCTTTCTACTTAGTGCTAGCGCATTAGCTTGCGTTAGCTGAATCACTCAGAACCCGGACTCTCGGCCTGTTCTAATGTCACAGAGCAGCCCGGAGCCTAGGATCAGTCATAGCGTGACATGAGCACAAGTCAGCAGCTTTACAGCCTAATCTACAGCGGAGCTTTAATTGACAGATCGCCGGGGTCAGTGGTAGACATTACGGCATGCTGACATGATGACTGCACCTCCGCAGTACTGGAGCTGCCTGACCTGTATCACTATGGTCATTTTTACTGCTGTTTTGCTTAAGATTTAATCACAGTTCGTACTGTACTTCTATCTGGTTTTGTTTTATTTTTACGTATGACCGGAAGCACCATGCGGGTGTCCTGCGGCTACTGAAAATAGGGAAGGAAACCCGCAATAAGCCTTGCCCTTTCTTTGCCCTTTATAATAAAGCAGTTCCCAAATCCATCTATTAATTGAGCTGGATTTACTATAAATCCATAAGATTCCTCCACAAGATGATAAAGTTTTCTTTCATAGAAATAAATACTCCCTTTTTACACTAGAAGAACTAGTAAGGAATTATTTCTGTAGTGGGAGGAGTGTTTCATCAGCAGCGGTAATTTTGTACTTCCTGTAAAGAAAGACTTGGAAACGCCTGTCATGCCCACAGGTCCAGACATTCCTCTTACTCCCTGTCCTATCTGATAAAGGTCACTGTGATGTATAAATATTATGTGATAAATATTATATTATTATAATATTTAGAGTAAATTATATTCTCTGTTTGGAAGTTAAATTTTGCTAATGCTTTGCATAAGGTGTCATTTGTTAACATTAGTTAATGTATTAACTAACATGAACAAACAATGAACAATACATTTATTACACCATTTATTAAGCTTTGTTAATGATAGCTAATAAAAATACAGTCGGTCATTGTTTGTTCATGTTTGTTCACAGCGCATTAACTAACGTTAAAACAATTTGTGATTTTAATAATGCATTAGAGAATGCTGAAATTAACATTAAGATTAATAAACGCCGTTGAAGTATTGTTCATACTTAGTTCGTTAACTAATGTAGTTAACTAATGAACCTTATTGTAAAGTCTTACCATAATTTTAGTATATTTCTTAATATTTGTTGTTTCACCATTATTTAGTGTTTGCAGGGCGTTATTGTATCGATATTTCTCCAACATTCTGGTTAGATGTTTTTCCCCTGCTGACAGGTTTAAACCAGTCTGGTTTGCTGGTCTTGGGTGGTCTTCAGGTTGTTTTTATTGTTTTTTTTTAATGGGATTTTGGTCACTTTTCAACCTAGTCCAGCTGCAAGACTGGGTAAGACCAATTTGGACTGTCTAGAAGACCAGCAAACAATCTTGATTTATGCATCATCTGAAAGCTGAATAAATAAGCTTTCCATTGATGTTTGTTAGGATAGAACAATATTTGGCTGAGATACAAGTATTTCAATATATGGAATCTGAGGGTGCAAAAAAATAAAAATATTGAGAAAATTGCCTTTAAAGTTGTCCAAATGAAGTTCTTAGCAATGCATATTACTAATCAAAAATTAAGTTTTGATATATTTACAGTAGGAATTTTATTAAATATTTTAATGGAACATGATCTTTACTTAATTTCCTAATGATTTTTGGCATAAAAGAAAAATCAATAATTTTAACCCATACATTGTATTTTTGGCTATTGCTACAAATATACCCCATCGACTTAAGACTGGTTTTGTGGTCCAGGGTCACATTTTATTTCTCCTATTTTTTAAAGTAGTTATAAATTCTAACCAAGAGTGTGGTCTTATTTGAGAAATTTAGTATTGAAATATGAAAATCTCAGCTGAACTTAAGAGGCTTTCTAGGGCTTTCAAACGATTATTTGCGGTTAATCGCATCCAAAATAAAAATTTGTTTACTTGGTATATGTGTACTACTTTGTATATTTATTTTGCATATATAGATACACACACACACACACACACACATACGTATGTATGTAGTAAGAAAAAATATTTTGGATTTATATAAAATATTTATATTTATATATAATCTAAATTATATACAAGTATAATTATATATACATATAAATATTTTTTTAAATATGTGCATATATGTGTCTAGTTATGCACAGTACACACATATAGCACGTAAACAAACTTTTATTTTGGATGTGAATAATTTGACAGCCCTTCACAATGCTCTTTTTATTCCATAAACTTTTGTTCATAAGCATGCAAATGCTTGAGACTAAACAAACAAATGTGAACACTTTGGAGTAGAAAGTGGAGTAGACGGTACATTTTTAATTTTTGAATTTATTTGTATTATATGCTCAAATTCTAGTTCTAGTCACAACTTCTGCAGTGTTTTAAGTGCTTAACGTCTAGTCTAGTCTAGTCTGTTCAAAATTCATGTAACCGAATGGTACTTAATGATTTTGCATTCTGAAATCTGATTGGTTGTTTTATTTTACACCTGTTTGCATAATGCATTGTGGTTGGTCTCTTAATTTAAGTGTTATAATGAACTGGAATGGATCTCTTTGCATGTATTTAACCATTTAGATATAGCATTTACACCCTACAGTTCAAGTGTGTTGTTCCAAATGCACATCCAACTTAAAACAAGAGCAAAACCTAAACTTGCTAGTTTTTTTTTTTTTTTTTTTTTTTTTTAATGTATCTCCACCCCTCGCTTCCACACCTACACCAGGCTTCATCGGTTTTATGCTTACAATTGCTTTTTGTGCTGACTTGTGCACTTGTTGCACACTTGTAGATCATTGTGGAGTGAGTCAGTGCGTCACTTCCCAACTCGGTGACTCAGTTAGGAGTGGCTTGCTGTCAGTTCAGATTAGCTGGAGCAGAGCAGCTGCATTCAGGCTGGGTCATTTATCAAACTGATATGACACTGTCTCTCTACGATTAACCATGAAAAGCTAGAGATACCGTAGACCACCCAAAACGTCTTGCCACTTTATTTCAAACGGTTCAGATCAGTTGTAACTGTGTGAATGCCTTCGTCTGCTTCTGCACAGCTCTATTAGTTTTATGATGTTCTTTTGAGTCTAACCACTAATTAATCCTACATGTTATTTTTTTAATTAGATAAAATGGCAGTTCCCCCAGCATATGCTGATCTTGGCAAATCTGCCAAAGACATCTTCAACAAAGGATATGGTAATGTATCTAATAATCCACTACATGAAAAGATGACTTTTGGTTGTCAATTCATGTTGTAATAGTTTAATTTGGTTTGTTTTATGAAAGGATTTGGTATGGTGAAGCTCGATGTCAAGACAAAATCAGCCAGTGGAGTGGTAAGACTTTTCTTTTCCTTAAATATGCGACTCTGTCGCTTCCTAAGCGTTCGATTAAACATACGTAAGTCAGTTCCACAAGAGAGGAAAAAAGTGTACATTGTAACCTATCTCTTAACATTAAGCTGGTACTTAATGGTTTAATTTAATCAAACGCACGCCTGCTTCATGAATATGGCCCTATAATCTGAAATATTTCTTTCACATCTCTGCAGGAATTCAAGACCACTGGTTCCTCCAACACTGACACCAGCAAAGTGGTGGGCAGCCTGGAAACCAAATACAAGAGGTCGGAATATGGTCTGACCTTCACAGAGAAGTGGAATACTGACAACACCCTGGGCACAGAGATCACTATTGAAGACCAGGTCTGAATGCGTTTTCAGTCACTGAATGGTGATGAATCATGGTGCAAGCCTTCCAGCATGAATAATAAAGCTGTTTATTGCTTTTTCAGATTGCAAAGGGATTGAAACTGACCTTTGACACAACCTTTTCACCAAACACAGGGTAATCTTTTCATTTTTATTTTTTTTTTTTCCACAAAACAGCTTTATATTTGTTTTGAAGCACAGATGAGGGACGCTATGTTGTGACATGGTGGACAGTGACTCAATGTTGTATTGAGCAATTCAAGTGTGGGCTCGTGACAAAGTTAGTTCTGTTTTGTTGTGCATTGATGCATATCTCAAGGTTACTTTCACACAAGCTCGACAGCATAGTCCTCATGTTCCGAGAACTGTAAATTGGTCAGAAGAGAGTGGCACCTGTCTGGTGTCGTTGGGGTCTGTGCTCTCAGATGACAGTCACGCTGACATGGCCTTCACTGATGTATAGGCTCATGTAGCTCATGACAGGGGCTTTGGATCATGTAGCAAAAGGGTGAAGAGCAGTGTTTGTCTCTGAGCAAGATCGGTGAATTGCTCACCTAGTAAAACCATTTAAAAGTTTGGGTTTGGTATGATTTTTATATGATGAGGACTTTAATAGTAGTCTATTCTTAACAAGGATGCATTTAGTTGATTAAAATATAGTCAAACAGTAATTTTATGAAATATTATTATAACTTAAAATAACTGTTTCTGTTGTAATACAATTTAAAAATGTGTTTTATTCCTGTGATCAAAGCTGAATTTTCAGCATCATTACTCCAGTCTTCAGTGTCATATGAACAGAATTAATCAGAATGATGCAAATTTAATCCTTATATGTTGATTTTCTGCTCAGAAAATTATTATATTATAAAAAATTATTATAGTAAACCATAATACATTTAGGATTCTTTCTGCAAGGTAAGAACAATATATATATATATTTTTTTTTAATTTAAAGCTTTGTGAAATTATAAATGTCTTTATTTTCTCTTTGAAACAATTTAGTGCATCCTTCCTGAATAAAAGTATTAATCTCACTGACACCAAACTTTTGAACGGTAGTATATTTCACCAGCATTGCTGTATGCTCTGTTGTATTTGTGCAGGCAATGCAAAATGGGCCGTTATGCGCTGGTTTTAGCTGGCCTCAATATAAGCTGTAACTTGAGCTTTAAGTTATTCATAAATTGGTGCAGTGAATGAAGGCATGTTTTATGTCCTTCTTTACAGCTTGTCTGCAGCTTGTCCTTTGACACATGTCTTGAATTCAGATAATATAGTTTTTATTTACACTACCAGTCAAAAGTTTTTTTTTTTTTTTTATTTATTTTTTTTTTAACCGTAAGATTTTTAATATTTTTTTAAAACAATTCTCTTCTGCTCACCAAGCCTGCATTTATTTGGTCCAAAATGCAGCAAAAGCAGTAATATTGTGAAATATTTTTACTATTTAAAATAACTGCTTTCTATTTGAATATGTTTTAAAATGAAACTTATTCCTGTAATCAAAGCTAAATTTTCAGCATCATTACTCCAGTCTTCAGTGTCACATGATCCTTCAGAAATCATTCTGATTTGCTCTTCAAGAAACATTTTTTTTTTATTATTATTATTATTTATTATTATCAATATTTAAAACGGTTGAGTACATTTTTTTTTTTTTTTCTTTGATGAATAGAAATATCCAAAGATCAGCATTTATCTGATATAAAAGCTTTTGTGACATTATACACTATACCATTCAAAAGCTTGGAGTCGGTGAATTTTTAATTTTTATTTTAAGAAGTTATAGAAATTAATACTTTTATTTAACAAGGATACTTTAAACTGATGTGATTAAATTACAAAAGATTTCTATTTTCGATAAATGCTGTTCTTCAGAACTTTCTATTCATCAAAGAAACCTAAATAAATTCTACTCAGCTGTTTTACAACAACAATAATAATAATAATAATTTTTGCAATCAGAATATTAGTGTTTTTGCTCTACTTTGGATCAAATACATGCAGGTTTGGTGAGCCGAAGACACTTTAAAAATATTAAAAATCTTTCTGTTCAAAAATTTCTGAATGGTAGTGTATATTTTGAATTTGCATTTTAATTTTAGTTGAACTTCTAGTAATTCTAGTAATTTTTCTAATGTTCCACTAATATTAGACAAACAGAAAGTGTTACAATATTTATTTGTCTTAATTGTGATCTGTACATCAATTTTAAATAATTTTAAACCTAAAAAGTGTCACCTAAGTGTCCAAATAATGTTGCTCAACCATAAAACATCTATTTAGGCCTACAAAGCAGAATAACCTGCTTCTGTCATGACCCCAAAATATATTTTATAAATAATGCTAAATGAGATAGAATTCTAAAATCAGCTATTTGCCATTTGTTTTTATGTTTTCTAAGGATAAAAGTTATGTAAGTTTTAAGTGTAGTTTGATTGTCCAAATACTTTTTAAGACTGTATAATTATTTCAGAGTCATTCATTAAAATAATTATATCACTTGTTTGATGGGAAAGGATATAAGCAGTCCAAACTGTTTATATTTCTGCAGAGTGGAATTTTGGTTTATTGCTAGTCAAAAGACAAATAATCCATTTGTTTTAAATGCCTTTTATAAACAAATGTAATGCCACAAAATATGATGCTAAATTATGTTTATTTTCCTTCACGGACAGAAAAAAGAGTGGAAAAGTCAAGACTGCATACAAGCGCGAGTACGTCAACCTGGGTTGTGACGTTGACTTCGACTTTGCCGGTCCAACCATCCACGGCGCTGCAGTGGTCGGCTATGAGGGATGGCTCGCCGGTTACCAGATGTCCTTCGACACTGCCAAGTCCAAGATGACCCAGAACAACTTTGCTGTAGGCTACAAAACAGGAGACTTCCAGCTGCACACTAATGTGTACGTCCTGAAGCGTCACTACATCATTCTAAGTGCATGAGACTGGGACCTGGTTTATTTTAGTGGGGAGAAGTGTTGATATAGTGAGAAATTATGTACACAAAGTTCACTTAGACATCAGGAATTTTGCTACATGTTGTCTCCAGAATAACACATTGCGTTTCCATTAATATGCCATATGGACATGGATAATCTGGACAAAGAAAGGATTAAAATGATTTTCTTTTTGTTCATGCCTACAAATAAAGTCATGGAAATGAACAATTGCAAGAACTTCAAGAAAAGCATGTCTGAGTATTTAAGAGTTAATGTGCTGTTGATAGTTTTATTGATTTAAGATTTAAGGACAGGTTGTTTTTATAATGAACTAGTTTTCAATGATTAACTCATTTCCTTTGTCTATTCCTGCAGTAATGATGGCTCAGAGTTTGGTGGCTCCATCTACCAGAAAGTGAGCGATAAGCTGGAGACAGCGGTGAATCTGGCCTGGACAGCAGGAAGCAACAGCACACGCTTCGGCATTGCTGCCAAGTATCAGCTGGACAAAGACGCTTCCATCAGTGTGAGTAAACTCGCATTGCTTTTATAAGAACACAAGTTTCAAAAGTTGGCAGGTGTTTGTTTCTGCATCTGATCCCATTTCTAAATGGACATTTTTCCATAATAGTAAAAGGTGTAGGGAAAAATCGATTCACTAATGTATGCTGATGCTTTCTTGAATGGCTCTTAATCATAGTTATTGATATTGTCAATCTGCAGTGTTCTTTATACCATGAAAAGGTACTTACACTGTGATAAATTTACCAGCCAAGGCCCAAAATGTTAAGTAACGTATTTTACAACATCTTACAAAACAGTCAATCAATGTCTGGCAGCATGATCTATATTTAGAGGGAGTGTATTTACACAAGCATTAATAGTTCTCCTACACAGCCAAAGATGTGTGATGATTGACAGGGACAAAGTTTAAGGCCATTGTCAGGGCTTGAAATTGCGACCGTTTTGGTCGCATATGCTGCCGGAGTTTAGTCTGTGCGACCTCAGAATATATTTGGGAGCATTTGTGCGAGTGCTAGTAATTGTTGTGGTGCAACTTCTATCCGTTGGCTGTTCTATCCAACATTAGCTTACATAACCAATTAAACTTCATCTTTACATTCTTAGCTTTAATGCAGATTTTAGATAATAGCCGTCAATCACTCACATTGCGCCCCGTTGGAACTTGCAACTGGCCTGTTTTTGCTCCAAACGTTTTCTTTCAACCAATCTCTGTTCTGGATTTGCACTGCATTGCAATCAGGGGTATGTGATATGAACATTTTTGATTCTTGACGATTAAAATATCCCTGTGATCTGCTATTATTGAAGATATAAAGTAAGCCTATTGTGCTACAGCGCACATTCTGTCAGTTGCAGTTCTGGCGCCTCCGTCTCACGCGACATACATTCACACCAAATCACACCAAACCATTCTGTTTTTGCTTCAGATATTGAAATTATAATCTAATTTAAACCAGAAACGGCTCATGCATGCAGCTTCTTTGTGTGGATTAAGTTTAAAAATGCAGCGGTTGCCTTTAATTTAAATGGCTGCAGAGAGTTTGACCTGTAATAGAGAAAATAAACATCTTGTTCATGTACTTATGTTTTCATTCTTTTTTGTCCCTTTCTTAAGGCAATAAATAATTATTTAAAAAAAAAAAAAAAAAAGGTTTCAAAATCAGCCCATTTGACTGGTGAAGCTATTAATCATCAGGATCTTGCTGGCCGTTTCTCTCAATTGGCAGTTGTGGTGCTCCTTAATATTCATTGGGTGCTCCTAAATTTTACTTTGGTACAGATTTTATATACATTCTGTACACAGAATTTTGCGACGACTCACTGTAACTTGTCAAAGGTTTGTGCTCATTTGCTGTTGAGCATCAGATGGCAATTCTGTGAATCGAAATAGAATTGAATAGTGAAGATTTCCACCACTAATAAAAGTACAGCTTCTGTTTAAGAGGATGGAACTCAGGTTTTTCATGAACATGTTTGTGATTTGAATGTTACATTTTGGCTTTGCATGTGAGCACTATTTCTATGGAAATGGACTGAAAATTTTCCTCTCTATTCAACAGGCTAAAGTGAATAACACCAGCCTTGTCGGTGTTGGTTACACTCAGACTCTGAGACCAGGTACAGATATGGATTTCCTGTATTATTATTTACACTTGAGTTTAAGATGAGACACTGCAGGTGAATACCTACCCAGTTGATTGAACTGATAATTGCAAACATTTTTGTATTACAAGTTTTCTAAAATGGTAGGTTTAAATATGTATATGAGGCATTATTTAATGAAATATGCACTAATTTGCATACATTTCTAGCACAAAAATCTAAACACTGGATTAGGTCAGTTTCAAAATGTTTTTTTAGAGGGAATTTTGGGTCTCATTTCATGGGATCTCATTTTGTCATTCCATAATTCAGAAAATGCTTAGAACAGATAGAAATCAATATATTTTTTTATAGTTTTTTGGGAATAAAATATTTTATAAAATGAAGCAAATGATATATGAATAAATCCCTCTGTAAAAACCTTCAGGATATAGACAGGAGTAAAAATGTAAAGTCTGGTGTGTGTAAGTGCTACTAAAGTGGAGATTTATGGCTCGGTGTAGGAGAAAAAAACTAATTTTAAGACGGCCTTTAAAAATATGTATTTTAATTGAAATCTATTGACACACATAGATAAAGTGCTAGAAAAGAAACTCTTAACAGGGTCTTTTGGATGTTTTCTTTTCACTAGTCTGAAAAAACACTTCATGAAAAACCAAAAAGCCCAAAATCTCAATCTTCTCAATCAAGACAGGTGCATGTAAAAAGTGTTTTTGCCTGCAGTCTCTCCCCTTAATAGTGAAAGATGTTGATTTCTTTTCTGTTGTATCTCACAATAGTTTACAGTTGGTAACATCGTCTTTCCACTACACAATATGGTTCACTTGAACTTTGGAGAGATAAAATAAGTTGTTTAGAAATACTTGAAACATAACCCTTTAATAATTGTTTGCATGTTGACTTATAGCTGTAACAGCTGCAGTAATTAAATCTGTGTTTTTTCAGGTATCAAGTTGACCCTGTCGGCCCTGGTTGATGGAAAGAGCATCAATTCTGGTGGCCACAAGCTGGGCTTGGGCCTGGAGCTGGAGGCCTAAACTTGCTCCTGCTTAACATCAGGGACAAGGGAATATCAGAGAAATCTGGCCTTAAATCTAACTCCAACAGCAACCAGCAGGGGGATTCCAGATGGGACGGGATGTGTGCAAAGGCTCATGAAAAGCGATCATGTCATGGTGTTTATTTTTTGTCCCCTCCTGGTCCTAATGCCCTTGTTTATTTCTCATTTGTAGTTGTTCTCTTATAGACATTCAGCTACAAATTAATTTCTTCATCTCTCTCCAGCACTGCCACAGTAATGATACACTCTCTGGGATGGAGGGCATCTGTGGCTTTCTGTTGTGTTCCCTTCCTCAGTTAGCCGGTGGTGGGTTTGGGGTGGGTTTGTGACAAAACTGTCTTTGATTTCATCATTTGTATTGTATCTGATATTCCTTAGTCGTCTGAATGCGATTCAAGCAACTGCTTAACTCGATATTAAAGGTTATACCTGCTATTATTTAAATACTGTTATACCGTTTTCTTCTTTCCATGCACGCAAGGACAAGCTTAAGCTATTTACATTTCCTTCAGCAGCCATTCAGAGTAACCGTTGTATGTGAAGTCTGCCCTTGAACTGAGCAGTTTTTGGGTAGCCTAATTGGGAGATAAACGCCGGTGTTCCTATGCTGTCATGGCTGGCCTTTTGTTTTCATTTGCAGCACAGACGACCATCTCGTGGCTCACCGTGATGGCGGAACGGGTCATGTGGATGTGGTTTGAGTTCAGTTCCCTTCGCTCACCTTGTTGCATTATGACCCTAATTCCCTAAGACCATGCGTTCACAACACCTGAGAGGTCCTTATGTGTATGTTTGAACTTTTCAATAAACTATTTTAAATTCATCTATGATACAGTTTTTGTTGCTTAAACCATGAAGTCTGGCTCAGAAATGTATTAGACCCAAAATGCTGCAGAGGAACAACAGTGCTTAAAGGGATAGTTCACCCCAAAAATAAACTTCTGCTACTAATTACTCACCTTCATGTCCTTTCGAATTCATAAGACCTTTGTTCATCTTCAGAACACAAATTGTTATTTTTTATGAAATCTGGCAGCTTTCTGAGCCTGCATACACGGTAACACAACTGACACGTTCAAGGCCAAGAAAGCGTCGTTAAAATAGTAGGTGCATTTCCATTACAGATTTGCAGACAACTTGTGTAATGTCTTATAAACGTCGATTTTAAAAAAAAAAAAAAAAAAAAAAAAAAAGATGTTATGCAACTTTTTTCCTCTTGCGATAAATCATGGCGATGGATGTTGGTAGGTTACGCATGTCAAGGCCACCACGTTAGCCACTCATTTTAATCGTGGGAGACATAGCAATCTATCTTTACAGAAGTAATGCAGAGAGGCACTTTTTTTTTGCAGTTATAGTACATTAAAGAATGATCATGTGACTTCTATGTATGCAAGATGACCTGTAAGTACGAAAAAACTGTTTCCATTGCAGTTTTGTAAAATATTCCTTTTTTTGAATTGCCTGAAATTTTTTTTTTTTGATTTATTGGAGTTATTGTGAAATTGACGCATCTCCATTAGGCTTATTTTCAATTCGCAATTTAAATTTGCGCAGTTTGAAGGGTACTGGAAATGCAGCTACTGTGACATCAGTGGTTCAACCATACTTTTATGAAGCTATATTTTTGTGACTATTCTACAATTCATTGTGGTACTCGTGAACACGTGTCGAAGACTGACACAGAAGAGAAGAAATTATTGAATAAAGTTATTTTTGTTTTCTTTGTGCTCAAAACATATTCTCGTAGCTTCAGAAAAATTAAGGTTGAACCACTGATGTCACATGGACTAATTTAATGATGTCCTTACTACCTTTCTGTATCTTGAACGTGTTCGTTGTGTTGCTGTCTATGCAGGGTTAGAAAGCTCTCGGATTTCATCAAAAATATCTTAATTTCTATTCCAAAGTTAAACAAAGGTCTTTGGAATGACATGAGGGCGAGTAATTAATGACAGAGTTTAACATAAATACTCTTACACAGCAAAATTAATGGGCTTATTCCCATTAAAAGGTAGAAGAAAAGCATCTCATGTCTTTCATTGACAGAATTAACATGTCATATGTTTGGGGGAAAAAATAAGTCTGGTATGCTGCTTATGTTCTGTTTTTAATGATTGTTTCAACTCTAAATGGGTCTTCAACTTTCACATCTGATTAAATCCTTCTATTTAACCTATTGAAGTTGATTAAAATTCATGTTTGTTTGACCTGTTTTGAGTGGAAACAGTCATTAAAAGTAGAATGTACTAAGCAGTTTTAAATTTCTCTGTAATTTGCCCAACAAGGACAAATTGTTTATTATGGTGTAATACAACACAGCTTTCATTTAAAGTGGGTTCACTGTTACTGGGAAATCTCACTTCTGCTATTATGCATTATGCAAAACTTTCCGTTTTCTTGGTCACTGTGTTATCATAATGTTTATCATAACCTTATAAGGTTTTTTTTAAAATTACTTTTTTAATAGATTGTCTTTCGTATGTTAAAAATGTTGCTGTTTTGAGTCCCCATCTTACATCACCATTCAAAAATTTGATGTTGGTATGACTTTTTAATAATTTTGGGAAAAAAAGGATCTTCTGTTCACCAATGCTGCGTTTTTAAATCCAAAATACAGGAAAAACTATAATATTGTGAAATTTTGTTAGAGTTTAAAGACATGTCTTTTTAAAATGTATTTTCAGCAGCCATTACAGTCTTTAGTTTAGGGAATTTTTCTGCTGAAGAAAATTTCAAAAGAATGGCATTTTTTCTTTTGTAACATAATACATTTTTTTTTTATACCAGTAGTTTTTAATCCTGGTCCTGGTAATGTGGATGTAATTTTGTACCACTTCAGGGTTTTGTCTTGGTACAGAAAAGTTCCTAGGAAATGCATGTAAATGCCTTGTAATCATTTATAGATGAATTGCTACCATATTGACACAAGGAAATATTTAAGCTTGTGCAAGTACTTTTTAGCAAGTGTTGCAATCATAGTTAAGTAGAAAAGCATCAGAACACGAAACAACCACATTACCAGTTTGCAAAACTCAATACTGTAGTTCCTCTGTAGGAAAAACTCTTGAATTAACACACCGTCAAACACTGATATGCTGGAATATTTATTCAGTTAATGTATTGCAGTTTTAATACATACATTTGGCTGATCAGAGCAAGGGATGTAGCAAAATAAAATCTTATACATTCCTCATACACATTCATTATGTACACAGATCACAGTGTACGCATGCATCTTGCATCAGAAACATCACACTCCCAGAAAGCAGCTTCTAAAAGTCATGCTCAAGATTTGTCAAGGTTGCTATTTGAACATTCTCTATTCTCAAAGGCATTGCGATCAATATTTTTTGCTGTTTATATTCTACTTTACACTAGAGGGTTTAGTTGTTTCTTCTGGACCTTTGGTGTCCACCTTGTCCTCCTTGCTGCTGTCTTTGACCTGCTCTGTCTTCTCCAGAGCTTTAGTTTCTGTTGTGGTTGACATCTCAGATTTTGCAGCCTTCACTTCATGTGCAACACTGTCAGATTCTTTGTCTTTTGGGACAGTTTCTTCACTTTTAACATCCTTGCTGGTTTCACTGCCTTTGGTTGTCAAACTATCTACCTCTTCAGCTTTTTCAGGCATCTTCTCTTTGCTTTCTTCAGCCTTCTTTTGCTCAGGTTTTGCATCAGATGTTATTTCCTGGGCTTTGGGGGGTTGATTACTCGGTGTTTCATCAACCTGTTTCTCTGTGTCTATAGATTCCCCTCCGCTTGTTGTCACACTTTCAGCACTGCTATCACTTTTGCTGTCCTCCTGTTTCTTTGATTTCTCAGGTGATTCTTCCTCCTCAACACTGGAGAGGTCCTCCTTTGTCTTTTCTGTTTCTTTAGGCTTGGCATGTTCAACTGTTTCTGTTTTGGTGCTGTCACTTTTGTGGATTTCCTGTATCTGTGACTTTTCAGGTTGTGATTTTTCTTCTGCAACTTTGGATGGTTCTTCTTGTGTCTTTTCTGTTTCTTTAGGCTTAGCGTGTTCAACCTTTTCTGTTTCGGCGCTGTCTACACTTTTCTGGTCCTCCTGCATTAGTGACTTTTGAGGTTGTGGTTTTTCTTCAGCAACTTTGGAAAGGTCTTCTTGTGTCTTTTCTGTTTCTTTAGGCTTAGCGTGTTCAACCTTTTCTATTTCTACACTGTCACTTTTTTTGTCCTTCTGGATCTGTGACTTTTCAGGTTGAGATTTTTCTTCTGCAACTTTAGAAAGTTCTTCTGGTGTCTTTTCTGTTTCTTTAGGCTTAGTGTGTTCAACATTTTCTGCTTCTACACTGTCACCTTTTTTGTCTTCCCGCGTCTGTGACTTTTCAGTTTGTGATTTTTCTTCTGCAGTTTTAAAAAGTTCTTCTTGTGTCTTTTCTGTTTCTTTAGGCTTAGCATGCTCAACCTTTTCTGTAAAAACACTGTCACTTTTTCGATCCTCCGGTATCTGTGACTTTTTAGTTTGTGATTTTTCTTCCACAGCTTTTGAAAGGTCCTCTTGTGTCTTTTCTGTTTCTTTAGTCTTAGCATGTTCAACCTTTTCTGTTTCGGTGCTGTCTACACTTTTCTGGTCCTCCTGCATTGGTGACTTTTGAGGTTGTGGTTTTTCTTCAGCAACTTTGGAAAGGTCTTCTTGTGTCTTTTCTGTTTCTTTAGGCTTAGTGTCTTCAACCTTTTCTATTTCTACATTGTCAGCTTTTTGGTCCTGCTGGATCTGTGACTTTTCAGGTTGTGATTTTTCTTCTGCATCTTTAGAACGTTCGTCTGGTGTCTTTTCTGTTTCTTTAGGCTTAGCGTGTTCAACCTTTTCTGTTTTTACACTGTCACTTTTTTTGTCCTCCTGGATCTGTGACTTCTCAGGTTGTGCTTTTTCTTCTGCAGCATTAGAAAGTTCTTCTTGTGTCTTTTCTGTTTCTTTAGGCTTAGAGTGTTCAACCTTTTCTGTTTCTACACTGTCACTTTCGCGGTCCTCTTGTATCTGTGACTTTTCAGGTTGTGCTTTTTCTTCTGCAACCTTGGAAAGTTCTTGTCTCTTTCCTGTTTCTTCAGGTTTAGCATGTTCAGCCTTTTCCATTTTGGTGCTGTCTACAATTTTGTGGTCCTCCTGTGCTTGTGTCTTTTGAGGTTGTGATTTTTCTTCAGCAACTTTGGAAAGGTCTTCTTGTGTCTTTTCTGTTTCTTCAGGCTTAGCATGTTCAGCCTTTTCCATTTTGATGCTGTCTACACTTTTGTGGTCCTCCTGTGTTTGTGTCTTTTGAGGTTGTGATTTTTCTTCAGCAACTTTAGAAAGCTCTTCTTGTGTCTTTTCTGTTTCTTCAGGTTTAGCATGCTCAACCTTTTCTGTTTTGGTGCTGTCTACACTTTTGTGGTCCTCCTGTATTGGTGATTTTTGAGGCTGTGGTTTTTCTTCAGCAACTTTGGAAAGCTCTTCTTGTGTCTTTTCAGTTTCTTTGGGCTTACTGTGATCAATCTTTTCTATTTCGGTGCTGTCCACACTTTTGTGGTCCTCCTGTGTTTGTGTCTTTTGAGGTTGTGATTTTTCTTCAGCAACTTTAGAAACGTCTTCTTGTGTCTTTTCTGTTTCTTCAGGTTTAGCATGTTCAACCTTTTCTGTTTCGGTGCTGTCTACACTTTTGTGGTCCTCCTGTATTGGTGACTTCTGAGGTTGTGGTTTTTCTTCAGCAGCTTTGGAAAGCTGTTCTTGTGTCTTTTCTGTTTCTTTTAGCTTACCATTTGTCACACTTTCTAGACTGCTAGTGCTTTTGCTGTCTTCCTGTTTCTTTGACTGTTCAGGTTGTGATTGTTTTTCAGCATCCTTTGAAACCTCTTTTTGTGTCTTTTCTGGTTCTGTAGTCTTGATACTTTCATCTTTCTCTGTTTTGACATTGTCTATCACTTCAACTTTGCTATCTTTTACAGACCCCTCCGGTTTATGTTCTTTTTCATCTTTATTTGATTGATCCTCTTGCTTTTTCTCCACAGGTTTTTCTGTTAGTTTATTGTTATCCACTTGGTCTTTTTCCATAGGCTCATATTTCTTAGTTTCTTCCTTTACAGTATCAGATTTGTCTTTTTTGGCTGAAGTATCCTCCTTTGTTTCCTGTTTTCCATTCTCAGCATGTTCAGGAGCTGCATGTTTATCTGGTTTGGGAGTATCCTCCTCTACAGGTTGCGCTGGTGCTGATTCTTTCTCTTCCTCTGTTGGTTTTGCAGTTGTAGATTCTTGAGATGAGATCTTAGCATCTTCAGTTTTTGGAGACGTTATCTCAACAGTCTGTCCACCAGGTTTAGTGTTTACTTCAGTTGTTGCTTCAGGATCTTGTGGTTCCTGAGATGGTTTGTCTTCAGTTTTTGATTTCTCTGGCATTTCTTGCATTTCTGACAGATCTGTTTTGGGAACATCTTTCTCTGTCTCTTCAGCTTGTTTATTTTCCTCTTCAGTTTCTTCTACTTTTTCCTGCACGTCATCCTTCAGGTCTTTGTGTTCTGTGTCTTTTGTGTCTAATTCCTCATCTTTATCTGGTTCATCAGTGGCTTCTTCTGTAGACTCCTGAGTTGGTTCAGAGTCAGCATCTTTTTGTACCTCAGAATCATCTGGAGTTTTTTCAGCTGGCTCATCATCTTTTTCATCACTTGGTTTGACTTCATTTTCCTCCGTCTCTAACTCAGGACTGGCTTCATTGCCGTTCTCCATGGCTGGTTCTTCAATATCTTCCACCTCTTGTGGAGTTTCACCCTGTGCGTCTTTCTCACTGCTCTCCTCATCTGGTTTGTCACCCTCTCTCTCCTCCCCACTCTTATCAGAGCCAGTGTCTGATATCTCCACATCTTCTCTGGTTGTCTCTGTAATGATCTCTTCAACAAATTTGTACTGAGGCTCTGCTTTTCGAGCTCCCCCCTGCCTTTTGACACAAGGGAGAGTATAGATGGGTGACTGTCTGTAAATGTATGGTACTGATATATGAGCATCTGAGATTGTAGAGTACCTTGACTCTTCACCCTCCAAAAGTTTTCTGAAAAACAATAATAAAATGAAACAGTATAATATTCAGATTCATTATGCTCAATTAGCAACAGCCTGTGCCTTTTAAATCCGGGCCTAGGAAACTATAAATGTGATATATTTTTGACAACATTCATTACAGTGCAGTCACAACCGAATTACAGTAATACTATAATTTGGCTGTGACGACACTGTAATGAATGTTGCCAAAAATGCGTTCTATTAATCTATTCCTAATGCTGAGGCTACTGACATTTCAAAATGAAAAGCCACCAGGCCATGAAATGACACTCAATTCTGTTAAAACGTAAACTCATTGTAATAAATCAACAAATTAACGGGCATAAAAAGCACTTAGTAATGATTATTTGAAATTAAAATTAGCCTGTCCTGTTTTATAAATATGATAGTCATGAACATCTCTCGCTTTGTTCACTTTCTAATTACTTATGTCACTCAATACATGATTGTGTTCCTTGAAGGCCCCTGCGATGATATGTCAACAAGACTACACCTTCCAGGCAGTTTGGTTGGCTGATTAAGCTGACAGTCTATTAATTTGCACTGTTGAAGGATTGGATAAACTACTTGCGAAGCAGATGAAATCAGGTATGGAAAACGACCAATAATACATCATCAAATAAGGATAAAATATATTTTTTGAGACCTGTAAAGAGGGCTTTGCTGGTTCTGAGAGTTCATTGTTAAAGGATTAGTTCAATTCCAGAATAAAAATGTTCTGATAATTTACTCATCCTCAAATCATCCAAGATGTTCATGTCTTTCTTTCTTCAGCCGAAAAAAATAAAGGTTTTTGAGAAAACATTCCAGGATTTTTCTCCATATAGTGGACTTTAATGGCAAATAGCGGGTTGAAGGTCCAAATTGCAGTTTTAATGCAGCATGAAAGGGCTCGAAACGATCCCAGACGAAGAATAAGGGTCTTATCTAGTGAAGCGACCTGTCATTTTCTAAAAAAAAAAAAAAAATGAAAATTTATATACTTTTTAACCACAAATGCTTATCTTGCAGTAGCTCTGTGATATGCATCTATGACTTCATGCATTATATTATCACGCTGGAAAGGTCACACACAGTTAGTTCTTCTTCTGTGTACTTTGGTTCAAAAATGTAGGGTAGAGCAAAAAACCCATCTCAGTTTCTACTCCAATTTTAAAACTGCCCAACATTTTTGTAAAGAGCATTTGATTTTCTTTGGATGGTCGCTTTGTAAACACTTGGGCTATATTTCCTCCTATGTCATGCATGACCTTTCCAACGTGACTACATAATGTGTGAAGTCAAGCTAGTGCAAGATAAGCATTTGTGGTATATAAATTACATTATTAAATTAAATACTTTTTTTTTAAGTAAAAAATGGCCACTACTTTCACTAGATAAAAACCTTATTCCTCGGCTGGGATCGTGTAGAGCCATTTGAAACTGCAATTTGGACCTCTATGTCCATTTATATGGAGAAAAATCCTAAAATGTTTTCCTCAGAAACCTTAATGTCTTTTCGACTAAAGAAAGAAAATCAACAGTAAAACGGTTTGCAAAATAGTGCGCAATTACTAAAATACCTGTAGGAATAAATTTCAGCATCCAGTGCCATTTTGACATTGAGAAGGTCCTGGTACTCCCTCAGATGACTGCTCATGTCATATTTCGCATTTTTCAGCTCAAATTCCAACTCTCTGATTGTGTCCTGCACCATGGACAAAATAAGCAAACACAATGGAAATGCATTAGAAAAAATTCACATGATGTAGAACTGGTGATTTAAACAGAACTGTTAAATCTATTCCTCAAACTGAATGATTAAAAATATTCTAGGCTGAACAGTGCATCACATGGTGTCTTACCTGGTAGTGATGGATTTCAGCATTGTGCCGTTGCTCGAGGTCATACAGCTGCCTCTCCAGCGCTTCTCTTACTCCTTTGACAGAGTCAAGCTCAGTGTTCTTGGACTGGAGCTGTCTCCTGTGTTCATTAATCTCTGCTTTAGTGGCCATGAGAGTTTCTCTGTTGACCTCAGCAGCTTTGGTCAGTTTAGCGAGCTGAGCTCGAAAGCGTTCCTCAGCATATCGGATGTCAGAGTCGGTGTGACCTTCAAGTTGCATCCTGATGTCTCTCAGAGCTGCAGTGACATCACTTCTACTAAAATCTGTTATTTCTGCAGTCACATGACCCTCTTGGAGTTGAACCATCATTTCAGCTACCTCGCTTTCGTGGTTTTTCTTCAAGAAGCCGATCTCCTCTTCGAGAGCTTTAGCTTTTTTGTCCATCTCTTGTTTGGCTAGGTACGCATCATTAACACATTTCTTTAGTACTGAAATGCTGTCCTCCGCATCAACTCGACCACGAGCCTCTCTCTCGTACTTTTCTCTCAAAGTGTTAAACTCGTCCTCCAGGTTCTGGCGGTTTATCTCAATCTGATGCTTTTGAAGGCCCATCTCATGAACTTGCTCCCTCAGACTACTAAGTTCTGATTCATACTCTTTGGACAGAGAAGCAGAGGATTTTGCTCTCAATCTAATGGCCTCAATTTCTTTCTCTAGTGCTCTGTTTTGGTTTTCCAGGTGATGAACCTTCTCGATGAATCCCGCGAAGCGATCATTGAGCCCCTGCAGTAATTCTTTCTCACTAATTTTCCTCGGATTCGTTCCACCTGCATATTTGTTTAAATAATCAAAGCTATCGGCCGGTTTAGCGGCGAATTCGTTTAGGATTTCGTTACCTCTCAGCGGTGCTGGTGACCCATAGCTAAAGGCAGACCTTGAGGTGAGTTGTGATGAAGGACGCGCCGTTTGGTACCGGTACTCGTCCCGTGTCCGGCCAGGTGAATGAAGAAGACGCTCCATCGTGAGGCTGGTGCGTTTTCCTTTGCAGCGTTTAGTGAAATGGTTCCCTTTTTATACTGCAATAGATGCTAGGTTAGCGGAATGGAGCTGTCCATACTGGTTAAATGCACAGAATCAGCTGTTCAGCTCAGCATCCTGTGCACTCACTCACTCACTCCTCCACCGATCTCCAGGGGACTAACGTGACGTCACATGAACTCGTCCGCAGATTCCCAACTCATATTCTGCCTTAAAATATTTTTTTAGTAAGTTAACGAAGCTAGAATACACGTATGTAGTAAATGTAAAGCAAACGGAGCCTTAATGTAATTTATTTCATTGTCAAATTATGAAAATTAGGCTTTCCATTAAAATCAGTATCAAAGTCCCGTAATTATTTTTGTAAATATTACTTTTTTTTTTTTTTTAAATCAAGTAATAACGTAATTAGTTTACTACTAGTAACAAAGTAATGTTTTACTTGTTATTGATTATTTAAATATCACAAGTTTAACTCGCCCTTATTAAATTGATGTATGCTATAATTACATATGAAAATATAATGACATCATCATCCTCCCTTTCAGGGTTTGAACTCCTCAAACACAAGCAAATTTTGGACAGTTCGTTAACCCTGCCAACCATGTATACAGAAATATCAGCATTAAATTCTCTTTATATTAAACACCTTGTAGTGTCGTGACCTTCTGCAGAAATTTAACAATGGCTAAATTAACTGTAAACCATAATACTTTTAAACAGGAATAGCTACTGTATACTCCAGCTTGGTCACACTTTAGTTTGGGGATGAGTTCTCACTATTAACTAAACATCAACTGTGACTTTTGCCTCAGTAAACTCCTAATTTGCTGCTTATTAATGATAAGGTAGTTGTTAAGTTTAGGTATAGTGTAGGATTAAGGGATCTAAAATATGGTCATGTAAAATAAAGGCACTCATATATGCTAATAAACAATAAATAATCAATCAATATGCTAGTAATATGCATGCATAAGTAATAAAACAACTAGTTAATAATCAGAATTGGTCCATAAACTAAAGTGTTGCCCTTAAGTTTGATTAAAATGTATTAGCCTATACTTTGAGATTGCAATTTTTCTGTTAAGGCATGTTACACAGCTGAATTTAGGCTGCTCTGTGCCTGCTCAGAATTCTGTGTGTATACATAATGTTGCATGCAGACTAAATTATGACTGCTCTGACCCACCTCAGCCTTTAGTATCAAAATATATGGTGTAAATAGATTTATACCACCTCTGAACAGCATTATATGCAGCTTAAATTTGGTATTAGAATGTTTACATAATAACAAAAACTTTACATAATTGTTATTTTTAAAATTGTTTTCTTATATTTTTAGAGATGCAACATTATTGTCTGCTAATGTATTGTTGTTTTGGTTTAATATATGTATGAAAATCTATATTATGTTCCTGCAAGCTCTGCAAAATGTTATATATTGTAGCATGTGTGATTTTCAGCAGAACTGTGACAGCTTTTAATCTATGATGGTGTTATTATTTAACAACATTACTGTTTCTTCATATTGTCAGATTTGCAGATATTTTACTGCAATAGCAACATTCTTCAAGCTATAATGTACATGTTTGTGCTGCAGAAAAGCACAAGTCAGCTCTACACTTTCACCCATGCTGAGCGGTCACTGTGAGCTGGAATCAATCCAACAGCACAGCTTCTACATGAGCAGCCAATAGCAGTATAAGCGTCACAAGTCTGCCTTGTCTCATGTGAGTGCATCTAGTTTATAAATAAATACTTTATATTTACTATATAACACATTATTTATATAATCTTATTATTGCTTATATTTAGCATATTTGTCATTGTGGTATTGTGGTCTCCTTTTTGGTTTGATGACAGTAGTGTTAACTGGAATAGATACAGAGCCTCCTTTAGGCGCTGCTTACTGATGGGAAAAACCCTGAGTTACATAAAATTTTTCAAAAATGTAATTTAATTTAAAATAAAATGTAATTGAAAATTTAAATACATTTTAAAATTAAATTTAAAAATACATTTTAAAATTAAATTTAAAATGTATTTACATCTAAAATGTAATAAAAAATATTTGAAACTTAATACAGTATATAATAAAATATAATAAAAATAATTTTAATTTAAAATGTAATAAAATTAAATTTAATAATTTTTTTTGAGAACGTAAAATACCATTTTTTTATTTTTTTTTATAATATTGCTTATAATATAAGCAATTTAGCTTATATTTACCCAGCTTGTATTGATTTAGGTGCATGTCTGCTGCATATTTCTAAAGAGAAGAGAGTCATTATAATTTAACAGCATAATCCATCATATTTTAGATGTTGGAACAACTAAAACCACTGATAATATTCAATATTTCCTAAAACTTATAAATAAACAACAACCAAAAAATGAAACATGAAAATATGCTTTATTTTTCAACTTTAAACCTGGAAAGGGTTTATTTATTGCTCTTCAGGAAGAAAAAGTTTCAAAACTTGAAAATCTGTAATTTTAGTAAATATGTGTACAAATTGGGGTTTAATTGATAAAATACACTTGACAAGACAGATAAAGACTATAGTATGTTAATTTACACAGATTATAATACATTTATAATACATTTATATTATTATATTTACCTCTGCTAACACTCAGTGGGTAAAAAGAAAAAAAAAAAAAAGAATATTAGGAAAAAGTAGAACTACTGCTATGGCTATGACTGGAACTTGAACAGAGATTAAAGTATTCTTTCTTAATCATCTTTGTTTTCTTTTCTGAAGGAACCAAGGAGTGTCCGAATCTCATATATGTCCCTAATGTCCCGCTGAAGGACTTTTCTCAGTCTGTTTCTGCAGGCGATCCATTCGGTGGACACTCGCCCCAGCATCATTCCTTGTTTGTAATGATCAACCGCAGATTTCTCGGAGCCCAACCTGTAGTGTTTGAAATCCCCATACATGCGATGCCAGGCCTGGCGGTCAGCTGGCTTTAGGTCAGGAAGGGCAAACAGCTCAGTGAACTTCTGCTCTGCTTTAGCAATCTGCTTATGTTCTGAATATCTCAGCGCAAGCTCCAGCTGTGGGTATATGTAGCCTGGGTTTAAACTGGCACCCTTCTCTAAATGGTGAATGCAAAGGCCTAACAACTCCGGATTGTTTAAGTCATTCATCTGCATGGCTTTCCAGCGGTAATTGTTGGCAATCTCAAGATGTAAACGTGACGAGTCTGGTGCATTCTTCAGCATTTCCAGCAATACTTCCAGGGCCTTTTCATAACGCTGCTCTTTCTTCATGAACTTTGCAACACGCAAAACAACGCTGAGGTTATCCGGAGCCATCGTGAGCGCTTGCCTCATGTACTGCCATGCCTCTGCGTTATTTACGTTCTCTGTGTTCTTGTAGCACTTGAGCCCCAGATACACATGGATCATCGGATTGTCCGGGTCCAGGTTCAGAGCTTTCTTCAGCTGGAGCACAGCAGGAGACTCTTCAACCCCTACACGCTTGTATCGACCAATCTTCAGTCCCTCCAGACGGAAGAGAGAAAAAGCAAAGCCTGTGTTCCATTCCTTGTCATCCGGCTCTTTCTGCAAAGCTTCAAGGAAACTCTCCTTAGCCCTGATGTAGGTCTTTCTAGAGAACTTGAGAAGCGACCAGGCTTTTTCGCTTTGAACTTCTCTGTGAAGCTCTGCTGGAGACGGAGCTGGAAAAGCTCTAAGGATTTCATTTACTTTCGCTATGTAAGTTTCAGCCTCAGTCACATTGCTCATGAGACTGTGCACCCAGGCCAAGTTTCCATACGTCACAATCACATTGCTGTCATCCTCTGGATGTTCCTTCTTTGCTAGTTGCAGGGTCTTAAGTGCCTCGTCGTTAAATCCTTGTAAATGTTTGATGAAGGCCAAAAAATTGAATTCTCTTTGTTTCAGGTTTCCTTCATATTCGCATTTTACTGCCAGCCTTTCACGAACTTTCACTTCGAGAAAGTTGAGATCAGCATCTTCCTTTTGCAAGTCCCAAGTAAAGTGGCAGGACAACAGTTTAAGCTTGTCCTCAGACATTCCTGTATTGTTAAAATGCAAAATAGATGCAGATGTTTACAATCTTGCAGTTTTTCTTTTTCAGTTTCCTTGAGCCGCTTGCAGTATATCTCACTGACAACTTATTTTCAATAGGACCTAGAGAAACAAACATTAAATGAACAGTAACATATAATTTCCATAAAGTGCTTTCTAAAATATGATTTACAGTTTAAGTCAAAAGTTTACATACACTTTGCAGAATCTGCTAAATGTTAATTATTTTACCAAAATAAGAGGGATTGCATGTTATTTTTTTTATTTACTACCGACTTCTTTAGTGCTGTTATTTAGAAAACACAACGCATTAAGGTCTGCCGGGGGTGAAAACTTTTTGAATTCGGAGATCAGGGTAAATTTAACTTATTTTGTCTTCTGGGAACTTCTGTAGCTTCTGAAAGGGCAGTACAAAATGAAAAATGAAAAATTTGATATTTAGGCAAAATAAGAAAAAAGTACACATCTTCATTCTATTCAAAGGTTTTCACCAGTGGCTCTTAATGCATCGTGTTTCTTTCTGGAGCATCAGTGAACATTTGAACTATCTGCATATCTGCAACAGTTGCATATTGTTGTAATAGTTGTAAACTTTTGAATGGGCCCATTTTTATAAATTTAGCTATTATTTTCTCTTGTGGACTACATGTAAATGTATTTTATGTTAAATATCTTATTCAGGTCAGTATTTAATAAAAAAAAATAACATGCATTTTGTGTGATCCCTCTTATTTTGGCAAAATAATTAACATTTTGTAGATTCTGCAAGGTGTATGTAAAATTTTGACTTCAACTATCTTAATTTAAAAGTATTCTAGAATAAAAACATTCTGATATAATTACAGTATTTTCTTTTTATAGTAAAACAGTTTCTGTTCTTTATGTAGAGCTGCTTATTTTATTAACTTATTAACATAGTTATTAATCACATTATGAAAACAGTTACAAAGTCTTACCTTCTACAAATCTCTGAGTTCCTCATCCAAACGTTGTCTGGTTCAAAGTACACAGAGAAGGGTTTTTATAGGGAAGGGTACGTTACCTATTTTGGGGACAATATCGAGATAAGTTTCACTTTCCACCTATTGCTGTGATTAAGAATAAACGAAACTGTAAGAGCACAACGTCAGCAACCCAGTAAAATATGACTACTGCAGTTTACGCGTCAATGAACATGTTTAGATCAGATAAGGGACATGTAAAATTATTATCAGCGACAGAAAAAAAAGTTTAAAATGCTTTTCACTAATTCGCTATAGGTTGATCCATGGGCGTCGCTAGGCCATTAAAAAAATAAAATAAAATAAAATGACTGCTGTACAAGAATTCATGATCGCCTCAGTCCCCTTTAAATTTCATATGAAAACGGTGACAGACTCGGCTCCTTTCCGTCTTTCAGCGCGTGAACGAGAGAAACAGGTGTGTGTTTATCAATATATCTGCATCTGTGCAGTTCTTTGTCATAAATACAGTTTACAAAATATCATGTTTTCTCCTAGCTGAATGAAGCCCTTAACACACATTTCATAAAACGATCATGTTGCCATTTTCATTTGAAAATGTAACTTTAAATATAATACATATTACAGTGCATGTGACAAAGAGGTTCGCATACTTGAGCTAAAGAAATGCAACTAGAAATGTACTAGAAATGCAAACAGTAAATTTTTTTTGTATTTTTATCTACAATAAACAGGTGTGAGTGTGAGATCAGGAATGGCTTATTCACTTCTCAAATGTTATACCTATCTAGGCAATACAGTGGAATACTGCAATAAGTTTAGTAAACCACCCCTATTAGTCAAACATTTTTATTTATATATTTATTATTGTTTTTTATTATTATATCCTCACTTTATTATTATATCCTCCCCTAAAATGAAAATCCTAGAATCGCCCCTGGGTTGATCTAATAAAATCATATGCATAATCAGTTGTGACTGTAACTTTAAATATCAATGAGAAATAGTAACGTACAAAAATAATGAGGAAAATTACAAATGGTTGCACATAGCTGAGTAAGTACTAAAAAGTCAACACGTTTTCGTATAGGACAAATAACTTGAAAATGAAGAGTAATGACGCCATCTAGTGGCGAAACCTTATGACGCTGCACTTTAGAGTTAGCAAAATATTTGCTACGTTTATTTTTCAGCTTTAGAAAGTTTTTCTTTTTAATAACAGCAGACAGTTCTGTTAAGTTGAGTTATTTATTCAGAAAATTCATTTTCGTTATGTAAGTGTTTACTGATGATTTATTAATTGTTAAATAATCTAGATTATCTTTTGATAGCCAGAGTCAGGCCATCTCCAACAGTAAGCATACTGAGATCAATCCGCTCATCTTTATGTAACTTCTTGTTCAGTTTGTCTATGGTCTGTGAGGAAAGGTCATCTTCAGCTGGGTTAATGACCTGTCCACCCCAGAGGACCTGAAGAGAAAAGAGACACCAATTTACAGACAAATTTGGAATATATTTGCACTATTTAAATAAATCTGTAAAACCTAGCTTTAAACCAATACAGTCTTAGAAAAAAATGTACAAAAGCTGTAACTGGGGCGGTCCCTTTTCAAAAAGTACACCTTTGTAGTGTGTACCTTTTGAAAGGAGACTGTACTGCTTACTTACATTATCAATAGCTACAATGCCACCCTTTCGAACAAGCTGGAGTGACTTTTCATAGTATATGTCATAATTCTTCTTGTCAGCGTCAATGAACACAAAGTCATATGTTCCAGCTTCACCAGCAGTTAGGAGTTCATCTGTAAACACACAAGAATTGATTTCTCTACAGATTCACTTAAACACACACACACACACACACATATTGATATATTGCAGTAGTATTTCATTTTTACCCAAGGTTTCAGCTGCAGGTTTAATGCGAATATCTATTTTATCCTCCACTCCAGCCTAAAGAAAATACAAACACATTTTTATCTTTGCTTTTCCCAGACATTTAGGGTGTTATTTTGGCGTCATATCATAAAACTATAGGATAAAAAGAGAAAACTGCAGATAAAGCACTTTGATGTTTAGCAGAAATCAGCACCCAGGTCTACATTCACATCTGTCTCCATCAGCAATCAGTGTAATCTGATGGACATTTCTGCATCTCTCCCTTCATTTGCTACTGGTCAGCTGAGCTTTATACTGATGACTGCGTTCTTGCAGTGGCAGGCAGTAATCAATATTGAAATTGAGACATGTGTAGGTGTATGCGGAGGAGCAACTTAACAGATACAGTTGTCTAAAGCTGTGACATGTCCTAATAAAACAAGTTACTTCAGCTGTAGTGAAATGTACAGAATACTATGGTGAACTACTGTCTGTTTTGCCTTGATTTACCTCTTTAAAAAATGGCTTGCCTATATTCACATATTCCTCATTAATTTCGCAGGCCACCACGAGTCCATTCTCAGGAACTACCAGAGCCAGATTCAAGGCGTTGTATCCTGTGTACATACCTAAGACAGATGCAAAATGTGTTTTACAAGTAAGCAGTGAAAACTAAACATGATTTTCATGAATTATGTTGCTTCACTCACCAATCTCAATAGTTTTATTGGCTTCTATGAGTTTTGCGAGATTAGCCATAAACTGTGCCTGCTCAGCTGCCACCATCATCAGGTTTTTGGGATCCTCCATAGTTCTCTTGAATCAGACATGGACAGTACAGGTGAAAAAAAAGACGTGTGCAGTATATTCCCATCTACTGACCTCTAGTGTTCTATCTCACCTATAGTGAACCTATCAAGACTCAAATTAACATGTACAGTAGTGTTTAAAAGTCACTTTAAAATGTACACTGAAATTGAAAATTACTACTTCAGTGTACTTCGGAATTAAAGATACTGTGACTTGGAAGTATGTTTCACTGGAAAATGTCATCTAAACAAGTAAGTAACATGTCTGCCAGCTTTGTTCTGACCAACTGAAAAAAAAAAGTTTACCAATAGAGTAAATTCACGCTACCACTAGAATGGGCCCTATCATGCACCCGGCGCAATGCAAGTGTTTATTGCTAGTTTTAACCTGACGCAGTTTTCACGTCCTACGCCAGCAAATGCATTTGCACCCATTTGTGCACCCATGGGCGTGCTGGTCTGAAAACAAGGTGTGTTCAGGCGCGTTGTTGGCGCGTTACTATTTTGAGGCAACTAAAGAAGACTGCGCCATTGACCAACTGAAACCTGGTCTAAAGTCAATGGCGCAATATATATATATATATATATATATATATATATTTGTTATTTAAAGAGCGCATTAGTAAAATGCACCTACATGCAGGTGCACAATGCACTCTGCTCATTACACACACAGGGACATGCAGCAGCACGCAAATATTAAAATATGCCAAATATTAAAAATGAAAGAATTATAATGTAAAAGTTTATTATTGTGTACATAAATATAAAAATGCCTGCATGTCATAATGGATAGTCAATCGCTTTCTTATGGGAGCTGTTTTTTGGTTTCACTTTTGCTTTCAGGGGAAAACATTTGGAGTACTATAGACTGCCGAAAGTTATAACAAATCAAGGAGAAGAGTGCAAAAAACTTTCTGAGGAAAAAAATGCGTTTGTTGTTGACCAAACTGAACCAGGATTTCCAGGGCAAGAATCTTGACAACATTCATGTTTGTTCTTGTCAGGTAGGTGAAATATTAGGCTAATATCTTAATTAATACTGCTTGTACGGCATAAATTAGCAGAACATTGCATTCAGTGGTACATTTACCGTGGAATCCATGCTGTTGTTAACATCTGAGTATCGCCAATATGGCCGCGTATCCGGTAACTGGCCAAAACGTGACGCAAGTCAAATTGTTAATGTTAACAACATCAACATTGCGTGGCTACTGGTATTTAGTGTGTATTAGGTTAGCGTTATTTGTAGATTTCAATTTCAATGTCTCTATTGTCATACAATTGGAATGTCTCAAAATTGTGCTTTTAACCTCAAAAAGCAATGAAATGTTTCTTAGAACTCGAAAATGACAAGTTTAGTTATTCCAGCTGCTATAAGAAGAGGCTACAAATGATACACCAGCTGCAGCATTGGGGCTCCTACAGACGTGATGTAGTGACGCAAGGACGAATGACCTGGGGCCTGTACCATGGAGCCGGAATACCTGGCAAGCCTGCCAGGTAAGTTTCAGTTCAGTTTGCACCAATCCTGGTTTTAGGTACCATAAAAGTGGCTTGGCTTTTCCACAGCTTGCCACCCTTGCCACACGCCACAGCTAACCTGCTTCAGGGCAGGTTATGTTCTGAGTAAGAGATCTCAAACTGAAATTGGACCAATCAGATGCGAGTTATCCAAAAGTTACGGAATATACTAGCTTTAAGATTCAAGTCTAACAAATTTATGTCAGTGTGCCCCAAAACATAAAAACCGTACCCAAAAAATTTTAACATAATACAGTGATTAAAAAGAGAATGCAAAGCAGATGCATTTTCATTGTGGTTTCAGACTTTTGAATCCTATATGTACAAACACACACACATATATATATATATATATATATATATATATATATATACACACTGACCAAAATTATAAATGCAACACTTTTGTTTTTGCCCCCATTTTTCATGAGCTGAACTTAAAGATCTAAGACTTTTTCTATGTACACAAAAGGCCTATTTCTCTCAAATATTGTTCATAAATCTGTCTAAATCTGTGTTAGTGAGCACTTCTCCTTTGTCGAGATAATCCATCCACCTCACAGGTGTGGCATATCAAGATGCTGATTAGACAGCATGATTTTTGCACAGGTGTGCCTTAGGCTGGCCATAATAAAAGGCCACTCTAAAATGTGCAGTTTTATCATGCAGCACAATGCCACAGATGTTGCAAGTTTTGAGGGAGCGTGCATTTGGCATGCTGACTGCAGGAATGTCCACCAGAGCTGTTGCCCGTGAATTGAATTTTCATTTCTCTACCATAAGCCATCTCCAAAGGCGTTTCAGAGAATTTTGCAGTACATCCAACCGGCCTCATAACCGCAGACCACGTGTAACCACACCAGCCCAGGACCTCCACATCCAGCATCTTCACCTCCAAGATCGTCTGAGACCAGCCACCCGGACAGCTGCTGCAACAATCGGTTTGCATAACCAAAGAATTTCTGCACAAACTGTCAGAAACTGTCTCAGGGAAGCTCATCTGCATGTTCGTCATCCTCATCGGGGTCTCAACCTGACTGCAGTTCGTCATTGTAACCGACTTGAGTGGGCAAATGCTCACATTCGATGGCATCTGGCACTTTGGAGAGGTGTTCTCTTCACGGATTAACCCCGGTTTTCACTGTACAGGGCAGATGGCAGACAGCGTGTATGGCGTCGTATGGGTGAGCGGTTTGCTGATGTCAGTGTTGTGGATCGAGTGGCCCATGGTGGCGGTGGGGTTATGTTATGGACAACGAACACAGGGGCATTTTATTGGTGGCATTTTAAATGCACAGAGATACCGTGACGAGATCCTGAGGCCCATCGTTGTGTCATTCATCCACGACCATCACCTCATGTTGCAGCATGATAATGCACGGCCCCATGTTGCAAGGATCTGTACACAATTCCTGAAAGCTGAAAACATCCCAGTTCTTGCATGGCCAGCATACTCACGGGACATGTCACCCATTGAGCATGTTTGGGATGCTCTGGATCGGTGTATACGACAGCGTGTTCCATTTCCTGCCAATATCCAGCAACTTCGCACAGCCACTGAAGAGGAGTGAACCAACATTCCACAGGGCACAATCAACAACCTGATCAACTCTATGCAAAGGAGATGTGTTGCACTGCATAAGGCAAATGGTGGTCACACCAGATACTGACTTGTTTTCGGACCCCCCCCCCAATACAGTAAAACTGCACATTTTAGAGTGGCCTTTTATTGTGGCCAGCCTAAGGCACACCTCATGCTGTCTAATCAGCATCTTGATATGCCACACTTGTGAGGTGGATGGATTACCTCGACAAAGGAACACAGATTTAGACAGATTTGTGAACAATATTGAGAGAAATAGGCCTTTTGTGTTCAGCTCATGAAAAATGGGTGCAAAAACAAAAGTGTTGCATCTCTAATTTTGGTCAGTATGTGTATATATATATATATATGCGTTATGATTTGCTTATTTTATTATATCTGGTGGCATGTGTCCTAAAGGTGTTTTCTACCCACTAGTCGAAGTTTGGTCAGCACTGGGTGCTCCCTCAGAGAGTTATTGACCACATACTGCAGCAGAGGATTATCTCCTTTGTGACTCTTGCTGATCAGAGCAGGCTGACAGAGTCCTACACATTAAATGAAAACAGACATTACTGAAACAGTATTAACCGTTGCTGTAAATTGTAATGAATTGTAACCATTGTAATGAATGCACATGTAATTTTAGAATAGGAGAAGCAATAGTATTATTATACAGTATTTGTAGAGTTGGTTTGTTAGAGTGGCATTTACCTGCTGCAAAATCTCTGGTTATTAAAACACTCATTACCATAACATTAAACACACTAGGTGGGCTTTAAAAATGCCTTTATACAACTTCTAGGCATCCAGTTTTCTTTGATCAGCAAGAAGCATTGTTACTTTCAGGCCAAAAACACCCCAAAATGTCAAGTAACTGCATTTACCAAGCAATATACTTTAATGCATTTGTATTTGGAAGTCAAATTACTGAATATTTACCTATGTGAACATAACTAGTCATAATGAAAGCAGCCATAAACTTACCTGTTAATGCCAAGAGGAGGCTAATAGTACAAAGCATCTTAATGTTAGGAGCCATACTTAATCAACAGAAAGAAAAGACAAGTGAAATTGTGATGTGAGCTAGTGAGACTTTTATTTAGACAAGCTAAGGCAGAAAGTCCATGTTTTGTTTGTTTGTCCCCCTCAGATAAAAGGAGACGAGGCTGCTGTTTGCGTATTGATATTGATTTTAACAAAGTTTACCTTACAAGTACTTTGTTCAATGGCTGTTGGGAAAAGCATGATAATACCCTGAATAGAAAGCTTGACACAATCTAGATTTCAAGAAAATTGGGGAAAATGATATATAATTTGCAAAGAGCTGTGAATTTGAGACCTTTCAAGAGGCTTTCAAGCTGCTTTAAATTTATTTCCAATGCCATCATAGATTTTAGTGGCATAGTAGCCCAATCTTCTCATTTACTGTAGCCTAGATTCTAGTTGCTGTTCCAGTTTTATGAATGGTAAATGACATGATAAATTTTTATATTTGCCATTCAGCTTTTGTTCTTTAGTTAATGAATATTTCATCAGCGTGGACATTGCTTTACCACACATCTTATGATTTTGTGAAGTAAATGATCAATACACAACTGTGTACAAATAGCAGTCTTCACTCAGAAATTGCTTGTAAAATTTTGTAAACACACAGTTGTGTTAATAAAGGAATGTAGTGAAAGTAGAAAAACTGAAATAGTATTTTCTTGTAAAATGTACTTCAATGATACTCATTTAATATATAAAATTTTTTTTTACAATGTGTCTGTCACGGTGTGGTGTGCGGGGAATGAGGAGGAGGAGCGAGGAGATCCAGGACATACACATTTATTAAATAATCCAAAACATGAACAGGAACGAACAGGAACAGAAGGGAATCCACACACACGCAAAAGAAAGAAAACCAAAACAAAATGACTTGACAGACTAGGAAAGACTAACAGAATGACAATACGAAATGACTATTAAGAACCGACGATCAAACTGTGGACACAACCAAACTTAAATACACAGACTAATCAGGGGGAGACAGGTGTGAACAATCAAACAGTGACGTAATAATTAGAAACTGAAACGGAAAGACCAAATAAGGGCATACAAGGGGAAAACACACAAAACAGTCCACAGGGGTGTGACAGTGTCAACAGTATGTTCTCTCAACCACAGATGTCAGATGCCACTCCACAGCATATGTCAATTTTATTTTATTTTATTTATTTTATTTTATTTTATTTCATTTTCCATGACAAAAAGTGATTCAACTAAAGTTAACATTTATGTTAATTCAAGTAACACATTTTTTTTTTTTTTTTTTTTGTTTCAATGGTTTTACTTGTATAGCTATTGAAACCCATTTCTGCCAATGAAAAAAAAAAAAGAAATTGCAACTTTTTTATCTCACAATTCCTTTTTTCCTTGCAACCTTCGGATACAAACTCACAATTCTGACTTTTTTTTGAGAATTGTGAGTTTCTATCTTGCAGTTATGACTTTTTTCTCTTGGAATTGTCAGTTTGTATCTTGCAATTCTGTGAGTTATTAAGTCAGAATTGTGAGATATAAACTCGCAATTCTAAGAACAAATCAGTCTTTTTTCCCCTCAAAATTGTTTATATCTCACAATTCTGAGAAAAAAAGTCAGAATTGTGAGATACAGACTTGCATTCGCAAGAAAAAAGTCCGAAATGCGACTTCATTTCAAGCAATTCTGACTTTAGAACTCATAATTGTTAAAAAAAGTCGGAATTGTAAGATAAAAAGTCGCAATAATATTTTTTCAATATTTTATATATTATTTTAATTATTTTTTATATCTTTTTTTTTTTTGAATTGTGTGATATAAACTTGCAGTTCTGAGAAATAAAGTTGCAATTCTGAGAAAAAAAGTCAGAATTGTGAGATAAAAAGTCTCAACAACATTTTTATATTTTTTATATATCATTTTTTATATTTTTATATCATTTTTTTTAATTGTGTGATATAAACTCGCAGTTCTGAAAAATAAAGTCATAATTCTAAGATATAAAGTCATAATTCTGAGATATAAACTCATTCTGACTTCTTTTTCTCAGAGTTGTTAGTTTATATCTTGCAATTGTGACTTTTTTTTTTTTTTTTCAGAATTGTGAGTTAAGTCAGAATTGTGAGATATAAACTCACAATTCTAAGAACACATCAGTCTTTTTTCCACTCAAAATTGTTTATATCTCACAATTCTGAGAAGAAAAAGTCAGAATTGGCAGAAAAAAGTCAGAATTGCGAGATACAAACTTGCATTTGCAAAAAAAAGTCAGAAATGCAACTTTATTTAAAGCAAATCTGACTTTATAACTCGTAATTGCAAGTTTGTCATGCAATTCTGAAAAAAAAAGTCAGAATTGTGAGATAAAAAGTCGCAATAACATTTTAAATATTTTTTGTTATATTTTAGATTTTTTTATATCTTTTTTCAGAATTGTGTGATATAAACTTGCAGTTCTGAGATATAAAGTCGCAGTTCTGAGAAAATAAATTGCAACAACATTTTTTATTTTTTCACAGAATTGTGAGTTAAGTCAGAATTGTGAGATATAAACTCGCAATTGCCAGAAAAAAGTCAGAGTGAGTCACTGCAAGTTTATATCTTACAATTCTGAGAAAAAAAGTCAGAATTGCCAGAACAAAAGTCAGAATTGTGAGATACAAACTTGAATTTGCAAAAAAAAAAAAAAGTCATAAATGCAACTTTATTTAAAGCAAATCTGACTTTATAACTTGTAATTGGGAGTTTATGTCATGCAATTCTGAAAAAAAAGTCTGAATTGTGAGATAAAAAGTCACAATAACATTTTACATTTTTTTTTAATATTTTATATATATTTCTTTTTTCAGAATTGCGTGATACAAACTCGCAATCATGAGTTATACAGTCAGAATTGTAAGATATAAACTCGCAATGCCTCACTCTGACTTTTTTTTCTGGCAATTGCGAGTTTATATCTCACAATTCTGACTTAATAACACAATTCTGTGAAAAAAGATTTTCTCAGAATTGCTAGTTTATATCTTGCAATCATGACTTTTTTTCACAGAATTGTGTTATTAAGTCAGAATTGTGAGATACAAACTCGCAATTGCCAGAAAAAAAGTCAGAGTGAGTCAAGGTGAGTTTATGTCATGCAATTCTGACTTTATAACTCGTAATTGCAAGTGTATATCACACAATTCTGAAAAAAAAAAAAAAAGTCAGAATTGTGAGATAAAAAGTCACAATAACATTTTTAATGTTATTAATGTTAACATTTTTTTTATTCAGTGGTGGAAACACACTTCCATATATAGCTAACTAGTAACCCTTAGTAAAAGTAAATGGAAGTGTCTTTTTATACACATACTGCTCTCTAGTGGATGGCAGATTGTCTATGCAAACCCTCAATGAAGCAAGAACATTAGAGGGCATATCTGGCTTGTTTGTGCAAGACCCTGTTATGTAGTTCAGAGAGTGCTCATTTCAATATTGCCCAACTTAATGAAATGGGTTTTAATTGCCAGTCTTTGTAGCAATAGGCATGAATGTTGCCCCTGGAACACTAACTCCCACACACAGTAATGAACTGAAAGTGTAAGTGTGTCAGATGGTAAAATTGTTTACTTCATCTCATTACTGGTGTTTCAAATTGCACATTTGTCTGTGTGTGTGTGTGTTTCACAACAAGAGAACCAGAGCACAATGCAACGAAGAACGCAATCCCAGTATCAGAGACTGGTGAGGCGTTCTCAAAGGAGAGGCCTACTTCCTCTGTCGATTCGTTAATTAGGTATGCACGGATGCAAACAAATCTCCCTGCCCACACATAAGTCATCAGCAGTGAAATATGGGGCATGACTAGCGCTGTCTTTGAATCTTGCTCATGCTGTGTTTAATGACAAGAAGAGATTCCCGTAAATAACAGTTCAAGTCCGCTCGCTGAAAATCGGATGGCGTGTTCTCGTATCCTCTTCTCCCATTGCTCCGGGAAGCTTATGTGACGCTAATTGTTCCTGCTACTTGTGCCAAGTACCCACTGTTCTTCGACACAATCTACAGACAGGGCCCGGTCCCTCGGCTGCTCTCGGTGTCTGTTTAAGGTCTGAAAGGATGCGTCTTGCCATCTGCGGAGAGTGCTTCTCTTCCTGTTCCCGGCCCTGATTGTATTTGCTCTTCCTTTGGCTGTCAGTGCATCACCTTGATATATGCTCACAAACCCTCTCAGAGGGCTCGCGTAAGCAATACAAGGAAAAAAGCCCCGCGCTCCTGAAAGAAGAAAGGAAAATACATACGAAACCGTTAATATGAAACAAAATAATTCAAGAGGTTGCGCCTTTGTTTTCTTCAAATGTAGCAAATAAATAGAGATGTATTTTTAAAAATGCATCACTATTACAAAGAAGCTGTTGCGAAAGTCTTCTCATTTGCATTTAGAGGTGGCTGCCTAATGTAGACAAAAATCCTTTAAAAATAGCACACAGCAATATTAGGTAACTTGTTCATATGTGTGTGTGTGTGTGTAGAGAGAGAGAGAGATAACCACACATGCAGGTTTTAGTATATTATTTATTAATTCTGGAAGCAGAGAATGCGGTACTTCATTTCTTGCAGCAAGTGGCAGTGTTGTCTACATAATGTTACATTTAGACTGCAGTTTGCTATTGCCCATCTGAAAAGAAACAGTGTAAAATAACTAATAAAGTAATCAAAATGACAAATTTGCCTTGGACCTAACAGCCAGTTTATAAAAGCAAAAAATGTGAATTATGAAACAATAATTAATTTAAATGTTGTACTTGTTCAATAATAATAATAACATTATTATTATTATTATTATTATTATTATTATTATTATTATTATTATTAGTTTTGTTTTGAAATATCTGTTATAGTGATCAAAATTACAAATTTACCTTGGAATTAACAGCGAGTTTATGAAAGCAAAAAAAAAAAAAAAAAAAAAAAAAGTGAATTATGAAAAAATAATAATTAGATTTAAATGTTGTACTTGTATAATAATAATAACATTATTTATTATTATTATTATTATTATTATTATTAATTTCCTGAGTAGTTAGATGTTGGAATGTTTCTATATCAATTTTAACATTATTATTAGTAGTAGTAGTAGTTTTTTTTTTTTTTTTTTTTATATTAGTTAAATATCTGTCATAGTGATCAAAATGCCAGATTCACCTCGGAACTAACAGTGAGTTTATGAAAGCAAAAAATCTGAAATTATAAAAGGAATTAATTAACGTACTTGTATAGTAATAATACCAATACTACTACTACTACTAATAATAATATAATTTCCTGAGTAGTTAGATGCTGGAATATTTTTATTTAAATTTTAACATTATTATTATTATTATTATTATTATTATTATTATTATTATTACTTCCTGAGTAGTTAGATTTTGGAATGTTTTTATTTCAATATTAACATTAAATATACCATTATTATTATTATTATTATTATCATTATTATTATTGTTGTTGTTGTTGTTTTGAAATATCTGTGTAATAGTGTAATATTTAGATAATAGTGATCAAAATGACAAATTAACTTTAGAACTAATGGTGAGTCTATGAAAGCAAAATGTGAATTATGAAAGATATTAATAATTAGATTTAAATGTTGTACACAGATATTTCAAAACAACAACAACAACAACAATAATAATAATAATAATAAAAATAATATGGGAATGTATTATTTTAATTTTAACAACAACAAACAACATTATTATTATTATTATTATTATTATTATTATTATTATTATTATTATTATTAATCTTGTTTTTAAATATCTGTGTTGAACCCCTGAAGCCACAGTCCAAATTACTGAATGTTATTTAACATTTAAAAAAGGGTCATAATTTTACTTTTAATTTTGATGATGCACTTAAATGTATTTAACGTGTTTCTTTACAAAAAGGTAACTAGAATAAAAGTAAAGCGGTAACATTTTATAATAAGGTGTCAGTTGTTAACATTAGTTAATGTATTAACTAACATGAATACATTTATTACACTCTTCGTTAATGTTTCGTTAATGTTAGTTAATAAAAATACAGTCGTTCATTGTTTGTTCATGTAAGTTCACAGTGCATTAACTAATGTTAACAAACACAACTTGTGATTTTACAAATGCATTAGTAAATGCTGAAAGTAACAATAACTAAGATTAATAAATGCTGTAGAGGTTTTGTTAATTCTAATAGTTCATGTTAACTAATGAACCTCATTGTAAAGTGTTACCAGTAAAGCATTGAAGCAGGTAAACACAGAATACAACCGAATGGCAGATAGAAAGTGTCATGATGAGGACTTACAGTATATATCAGATATAAGCTGGTACAATTATTTTTTTTTTACCTTTGTATCTCTTCTCCACTGTAACAATGTGCCAAACCTGGTCTGCATAAAATTATGCTTGAGTGGCAGGTGCAGTTGTTTGACTTTCAAATCACTTAGGCATCTTTTTTTATTAACCTTGCATGTAAATAAATACAGATTTCAATTTCTATGGAGTTGCACGTGGAAATGACAGTCCTCAAAACATCAAACAAACTGCTTGAGGGCAATCGCACCATCGCAAGCCCTCTAATGTGAAAGGCACTGACACCTGAAGCAAGGTGCAAAAAAGACAAATGTCATTTTTTCAGAAACAATTAGCGAGAGAGCCTTCGGATTTGAGGACGGCTCGTCTTTCCAGGCTGTCGGCTCCTCTGTATGGCAGAGTGAGGCTGCTGTGGAGCTCAGTCTTATATCACTCGCTGCTGACATCTCCCTGTCTGAGCAAGTCAGGCCTCTATAGTGCTACATGTACACACACACACACACACACACACACACACTGCTTCACATACTGCAAGGAAACCTTCTTCACCTGAATATTAAACAGTGCTGAGATCTCCAGCTTTTAAAGGGATGTTGTTTCTGTGTTTTCTGCTTGTAGGCAGCGGTAGTCAGGACTATGCAAGAGATGTTGAATCTCTTATTACATTATTGACCTTTTCAGAGCAACATCATGGGGCCGTTCAGGTTTAAATGCTTCCAAGATATATTTTGTTAAACATTAAAAATGTAGACTCCCCGCATCCATGAAAACGACCAATTATTACTAATCAGTCATCTGCCTATTGCAAAATGCTCTGCAAAATGTCTATTTGTGGATCTAGAATTTGGTAGATAAAATTATTGTTAAACGCATACAGACATTTAGTTCAGGTTGTGTGTGTATGTGTGTGTGTGATCTGGGTGTTTATTTACTTTAAAATTTGTATGTTACGTTTACAAACTAGAGCTGTTAGTACTAATAATAAATAATCACGATTATTCTTGTAGTTTTGGACACATCTTTGCAATGCGGAATAAAACTAATAATATGTGACCCTGGACCACAAAACCAGTCTTAAGTCGCTGGGGTATATTTGTAGCAATAGCCAAAAATACACTGTATGGGTCAAAATTATTATTATGTTTTATGCCAAAAATCATTAGGATATTAAATAAAGATCATGTTCCATGAAGATAATTTGCAAAATACCTACCTTAAATATATCAAAATTTAATTTTTGATTAGTAATATGTATTGTTAAGAACTTTATTTGGGCAACTTTAAAGGTGATTTTCTCAATATTTTATATTTTTTATATAATTGTATCTCGGCCAAATATCGGCCAATATCGGCCAAATATTGTCCTATCTTAACAAACCATACATCAATGGAAAGCTTATTTATTCAGCTTTCAGATGATGTGTAAATCTCAATTGGAAAACTGACTCTTATGACTGGTTTTGTGGTCCTGGGTCACATATGACAGTAGTTTGTGTTGAAAACAAAAAATTTTGTTGAACGTGTTTAATTACATGCTACCATTCAAAATTTTGGAGTGAACACTTTTAACATTTTGTTTTGAAAGACGTTTTTTATTCTCACAAAGGCTGCAATTATTTAATCAAAAATACTGTAAAACTGTAATATTGTAAAATATTTTTACAGTTTGAAACATGTTTTCTATTTTAATATATTTTAAAATATAATTTATTCCTGTGATGCCAAAGCTGAATTTTCAGCAGTCATTACTCCAGTTTTCAGTGACACGCAATCCTTTTTTTTTTTTAATTTTTGGTGAATAATAAAAAATAATTTAAAAACAATGAAAAAAGAACAGCATTTGTTAAAAAAAACAAACAAACAAAAAAAAAACTTTAAACCTTTAAATGGTAGCGTATATCATATATATCTTTTAACAGGCAAAAATAAATAAATTAAAAATCACATTTTCACATCCCCAAATTTTTAATATAATTTTGAATATAAATTCTCCCACTCACTTGTCTGTTTTTTGGGGGGATTTTTTGATGACTAATTAAAAATAATTAAAAAATGTTCAAAAGAACAGCATTTGTTTGAAATAGAATTTTCTGTAACAATCTAAAAGTCTCAACTGTCACTTTTAAATGCATTATTGCAGAATAAAAGTATTGATTTCTTCTAACTAAAAACTAAAAACAAAAACAAAACAAAACAAAAAAAACCTTCAAATATTTAAATGGAAGTATATATCATATATATCTTTAATTTAAATAAATAATTAAATAGAAATACCATTTGAAAACTGTTTTTCAAAAATGTAAATATAATTTTCAATATAATTTCTCCCCCTCATTTGTCTGTTTTTTTTAAAGATTTTTTGATTAATAATAAAAAATAATTTAAAATGTTAAAAAAAACAGCATTGATTTAAAATAGAAGTCTCAACTGTCACTTTTGAATGCATTATTGCAGAACAAAAGTATTAATTTCTTCAAACCAAAAAAACAAAAACAAAAAACATATAAAAAAACCCTTCAAACCTTTGAATAGTAGTAGCAATAAATAATTAAATAAATAAATAGACAGAAATCCCAAAAACTCTTTTTCAAAATTTTGTATATAATTTTCAATATAAATTCTCCTACTCACTTGTGTGCTTATGTTTTGATGAATAATAAAAAATAAAATAATTACAAAATATTCAAAAAATATTCTTCAAATCAAAAAAACAAACCTTACCTTTGAATAGTAGTATATATCATATATATCTTTAATTTACATAAATACATAAATAAATGTAAACAATCAATCCCATTTGAAAACTCTTTTTTAAAATGTTTAATATAATTTTCAATATAAATTCTCCCACCCACTTGTCTGTTAGAGAGCTGCTTCCTTGCAAAAAGCCGCTAACATATGTGATGGGAAGCTTCAGTTCCTTTATCTCCATACTGCTGACACCAGGGCTATTTACACCACCCAGTGCGTCTGAAATGGATGTCCTTTTGTACAAAGTCACTTCATTTTCCTTCCCCATTATTCTTGGTTCTGCCTGTGAATGTCCTATAATTGCCATAGTTGAAGTGCTAATGATAATGTTATAACTTGGATCAATTTGCTGTGGCAATTGGACCTTTTTAATTGAGTCGATTATCAAGCCTGTGTGTGTTGAAGCTTACAGAGCCAGTGCCAGAGAGAGCTCTCCCCAGGTCGAGTGTATGTGTGTGTAATGTGGGGTTTAAGTGCCCCGGGCCACAGATAAGGGTTCGGGGCAGAGATGGAGGAGAAGACGAGGAGGCGAGGGCAGATCATAGAGCCTGCGCTGTAATATTCCCAGACACTCACCACATCTGAAGTTAATCCAATCATGAGAGATGCCTTACTTTCATCAGCCCCAGACGACACTAGCATGAGGTCAAGAGCAACTTGTATTAGCACAATGATGTCAGAGAGAAATGGTGTAGATAATTGACTTTCAGTTCCTTTCAGAAGAAACCCGACAGCCAGTCGGCCTTATGCGAAACAAAAACGATTGCCAGCCGTGTGTTTAACAACGTCCAAACTCGTGGGAGCCATGTCGGCTCCTATTCCTCAGCCGTTCTCCGTCTGGAGCAATGGACAGCCTTGTTGAATTATCTCAAACGGAGCGGGATGCCAACATGTCTCTATGCTGAAGACTCGCAGAAGGCTCAGAGGAAGCATGACTGCAGGTCTTTGTCATGTCACGGTCGCACTTGCGCGGCGAGTTCCTGCTTCGGAGCGATCGTCTGCTGATTTGATCGGCTTGATTACCAGCTAGAAATGGCTTGAGGAAGTTCTCTAGTTTTCTTTGAATTATCCACTATCATATCCATCATGTTAGGTTTGTGCGATGTCGTTAGAAGCTGATTTAAAAATATTTATTTAAAAAACAAGACAACATGGCCACAAATTAAGAATTCGTTCCTTCATTTTATGTAAATTGCGACCATTTTTTATTCATCTGTTCCCTAATTTGTGGCCATGATTTGCCTGAATTAAAACTAGGGAATAACGATGCATCTCTGCTTCCTTCCGCTATAGAAAAGTGAAAAAGTATGGCTGCTGTCGTTTTGCAAAAATAACTTCATTTAGAGCCAGAGTTTGTGCAGTAGTGATCGTGAGGTGGAGCCACAGTATCATATACATCATATACACACGGCCTCTATATGCATTTATATATTTATATAAACTAAAAAAAAACCATACCTATATGTATGAATCACTGCAGTTTCCAGTTAATTTTCACACTCAGTTACTTGTAGAATATTATGTTGTGACTTCAAAACCATTTTAAAATCCTGTGCGATTTGAAAACTGATACTATTGAATGTTGTCGTCACATATATAGCTTCATAAGTTTTCTAATTCAGTACACTCTAAAAAAATGCTGGGTTAAAAACAACCCAACTTGAGTTATTTGGCAACCCAGCGCTGGGTAAATATTGGACAGAACACATGATGGGTTATTTTTACCCAGCTGGCTGGGTTAAATGTTTTACCAAACATGCTGGGTTATTTTTTTTGAGTCAACTGTTGTTTAAAAATTATTAAATTGCTGGCTTAAAATGCACTGGAACTTAAAAAAGCACATGCAGAATTACTAGAGGCAACAGCAATAATCAAAAGATGAACATTTATTATGAAGCAAGAACACATGGACGAAATACAAGACAAATGTAGTTTATTTGAGTGAATACAGCATAGTTTACAAAATTACATACATTAAAACTCGTTTAACAAGCATTTAAGACATAAAAAATGTAACATTTAAAAGTAGCATTTTAATTTTAGTGTATTCAACCGTTCTCTGCAATCGTTTTTTACTGAAGTAGTGCAAATTCTCCTGCCGGTGTGTTGCCGAAATCTGAGCCGGTAGCTGAAAGATGCTGTGACTGACTCCAAAACCTGCCCATAAACAAACAGAACTGAGATTAAAGAACATATTTTAATATCAAACTAAATTAAAGTACAATAGCGAATAAATTCCATTTATTTTATGCAAGGTGGTGCTGAGAACTTGTCTGTCCTGTAGAGGACTCAAAAAGCCACGCAGGCTTCTGACTGTAACTCAGCAGCTGGGTTGTTTTGTCAGAGACGGGCTCAACCCAGCAGTTGGGTATGAAAAAAACCCATGTTAAATGACCCAGCAGCTGAGTTACAGAACAACTACTCAGCTCACGCGAGACGGCGTTCCACTTGAGTGATGAAGAGTAACCACGTGTAATCACGGTTCGCCAAAACAGCTCAAATCTGCATAAGGATGTTAAAATACCACGGCTGCACCAACAAATGAATTTTTATGTCACTGTTGCATTTGTTAACACTATCGGTTAGGTTTGGGGTTGTGTTTGGTGTAGGGGATATTTCCAACACGAAAGAGCATTAACCTTTAGCGACACACCTCGGATATTTGAATTCTGAAAAGCTGCAATACATACAGCATGCAGCATAATAAAAAAAATCAGCAATATGTGCCTGTAGCAAGGTAATATAAACGTGTCACTGTCACGTATTGAACGTGTTTTAGCACCACTCTCTGGACATTTTACTTAGAAACTGATATGAAATGTGCAGTAAGGTACGTAATTATGGTGATGCAGAAATGTATATAGAGGCTTCCTAAAGTGCGGAAACAATCTTTGGAAAACATTTATTTGAGGTGCAATTTGATTATTTATTTTGTCTCACGCTGCATTAGATTACATGGAGTGGGCGGGGTTTATGACCTATACAGGGTCCAGCCACCTGGGGGCAATCAAAATGTTTTGTCTTCACTTTTCCGCACTTGTGCAGCAGACATTACTTAAAGCTGCATCTTTGTCGCCATCTCTGTCTGAAACCTGCAATTGCAGAATTATCTTCTTTACATGGGTTGTGCATTAGGACAGTTCCTCATTGCAGATGAATCTAATGTTTTGAGGTGTATGTTTGATCTGTCAGTCAGTGTGGATATTCACAGTACTTTGGAATTACAGATACTATGTCTTGGAAGTATGTCCAAAATAAGAAGCTTTGTTGGAAAATGTTATGAACAAGTAAGGAACATATCTGCCAGTTTTGTTCTGACCAAATTATTATTATTTTTTTTTATATATATATTAAATCGTTCTATGGTGATTAAATCCAAAGATCACAAAGTTGGCTCAGATCATGTAAAACCTTGCAAATTATTAATATTGTTATACTTTGTTCTCAAACTGTTAATGTTAACAACATCAACATTGCGTGACTATGTGTATTTAGTGTGTATTAGCATTATCTGTAGATTTCAATTTCTGTGCAGTCTAATCTCTAATTATTATACCATTTGAATGTCATCCAAATAAATATTTCTTTTAACCTCAAAAAAGCAATTTAATGTTCCTTAGAACTCGTTCTCTTTGAAATACATATCTTTTGTAAGTACAGTGTAATCTTAATCAGAAGCACATTTAAAACTGGAATATCTCATTTCAGTCACTTACATGTGTTTCATTACCATCACACAGCGATTAAGAATCTATTCTCAAAATGTTTTATTATTTTGTAAGTTTAATTATTCCAGCTGATCTGACACCTGCAGCATCCACACGATATAGCCTAGCCAGGTCTCCTTCTTTATGCATATTGCATACAGATGTGACAATGACACAAAGATGAATGACTCAAATTAAAAAACATTATTACAAGCTTACGGTTGTGAATCGGGCTGAGATGATTTTGACCCAGGTGAAAAAAGTGCACGTCCAATGTACTTAAAGTGCTTTATTTTCACGCACTAATTTTATACTTAATATACTAAAAATTGTTCTTTAGTACTTCTTACTTACTTACTTGAAAGTGTACTACAAGTGGTAATACATTTTTTAAATACAGAGATAGTACGATAAAAGCACATTAAGGTAACATTCATGGTGTCCCAAAATAGCACAGTTGAGTACACTTAGATGTTCTTAAGTTTATCTTAAGAAGTACTAAAGAATAATTTTTTTCACCTGGACGAACACTGATCGGTTGTGTACTTGCACAATAATTGATTTTGGATAATTTTAACCAAAAAAAGTTTCAGAATGCCGGTCTAACTAAGCAAGGGGACGAATTAATGAAATGCGACCACAAATTAATAAAGATACAGTCAAAATATTGCTAGCAAAAAAGGTCTCTTGTCCACTGATGTATGAAGAACAACTCACATAGTCACTATTAACTTTCTGTTGGTCAAAGTAGCAAAAGCAGTGCATAATATTTGTGGGCAAATCTTTCACAATCATGTGAAATTCATGATAGATTCCTATTAAAATGACTTGATTTCGCCAGTGAAAAATCACTGGACAAATGTACTGTAAATGCGTCCGCACATAAAACTGTGGAAACAAATTCTTAATTTGTGTATACAATATCTATTCTGTAGGAATTGATTATAAATAGGCCATTTTAGATCAATTCTACGTACTGTGATGCTGAAACAGCTCTATAATAGCTGTCTGCTAAAAGCTACCTGTTAGCATAAATGCTAATGGTCCATGCTAGTCAGTAAAACCCTGTAAAACCATCCCAACATAAGTTGGTGTAAATTTGGGGCAGGACTGTTTGTTCTACCAAAGACAGACAGACGAGGTGTTTGGGCTATCTGTTTTTAAAAAAATATATTATATTAACAGTTCTGTTTAGTGACGCTAATACTTCAGTTCAGTTGCGCTACCTCAAAGTATCATCCAAGTATCGACTTCCCATAGTCATTAATTCAAAGAAACAATGCTTTCAGTGACTCGTGGCAACAATGTTAAGATTTACAAGCGGATTAATACGTTACATTTGTTACACACATGCAGTGACGCAGGGCTTGTGAAAGGCAGTGCTCTGAAGTAAATGTTTTATGGCCTATTTAGGGCACATGAGTGAAAATATTCTTCAAAGGGAGCCTTTCAGGACTTTTTTTTCTGTATCGCCGTTCGTATCCGCAGCGAAGAGGCCTTTGTAAGGATACCGGATTCCGCCTAATGTTCCATGAAGACCATGGTGAATTTATATTGATGGGACTGTTGACTCTGAACTCCATCGCCATGATTTTTTCATAAGCCATGGGGAACAAGAAGTCAGTCAGCTGACAGGTGTTAACACTGAGAATAGCGCTGTGAATAAGAAATGGGACACGCATAAGAGCGCGGCTGGATTTTCTCTCTCTGAACGCCCTCAGAACTTGTGTTTTTCCGTGCGCACCGTTAAGAGTATAGCTAGAGGTTTTACTGGGACTTTGTAAACACCACAATGCATGTCAGATAGGATGAGTCTTGATAGCTGTAAAACACAGGGCCGTTCCCGGCTTATTATCTTTTAGGCGAGCTCGGCGTACACGTTCCTGCACGTCAGCACAGCCGAGCCCGCTCGGGAGAGCATTGATTATTTTGCCATGAGCCGGTGAGAGAGCGAGCGAGTGAGGTGTGATTTTTCTTTTGTACTCCTTGAAAGAATCAAGAAAAATAAATATTTGTGCACGCATGTCAGAGGGGGGCAAATACAGTATGTGTTTATGAGGGTTAGTGTCACAGCAGCGCTCCTCTGAGGAACAGTCTGCCAACCCCAGGCTGAGCCGCGCTCTCACTAGTCAACTTTACTGCCTTCATTTGGGCTGACGAATGGCTGGCTGACTTATCAGCTCCTCGGCCTGCCGGCTGTAGTGAGTCCCAGGAGCTCCGAAGGACCCGCCGCCTCCGGCCCGATACGTCCGCCTCGCACTTCGTTTTCTCTGGCTGCAGCGAAGGGGGGAGGCCGGGCGCTTGCGTGGACGACTTCGAGAGCCGGGCTTCCTGCAGCTGTTCTGTCGTTCAGCGCCTACCCATGGGCTCTTGCTTTGCTCAGCAAACATACATCAGACAGATATTAGAGTAATCCAAAGGTAATACATTACCCGGTGTGCCAGGGGGACGCTCTGCCGGTAATGGATGCCTGTGCCGCCCATCCCCTCCGTCAGGCGCTTCACGGCTCCGCGAAATTCCACCGCTAAACCTTTTTGCTTATGTCATTACCTGAATTTATTTGGAAGTAATGCAGCCACTATTTTATTCTTAATCACACTGCCCAAAGGATTGAGACATATTTTCGAAAGCAAAATACAGCTTGCGTGCTCTTATGAAAGCAATATATTACCTGAGCACTTAGCAACCCAGAGAGAGGAAATAAAACTAGCCGCACGATTCTTGTAGTATGCTTATAAGACTATATTACTATCTCGCCGCAGCCCCCTGTGGGCCCGAGGCTGTGCGTTATGGCAAGCACTCCATCTGCGATTGCATATTTTACTCCTCAGGTTATTACAATTCAGATTTGTTTGCACCAATTTACCGTTTATTGTGTTTTATGGTTCACACTCTATAAAACGCTCTTAAACATGCTCTGCGGACTAGTTCGTCTCTCGCTCGGAGAGGTGTTATCAGATGAAACTTGCAAATTGAGTTGCGTGCGCACGAGAGGCTAACGTTGTTGCAAGTAAGGGGATGGCAGACTCCGAGTCGGGATTCGTAGTCAGCTGCAGACACCAAAAGGAAGATGATCGCTCTGAAAGGCCCCCTTGACATCTCCACATATGGGGGGCCATATGTTTTCTTGATAGACAAGCAAGGGCGAGCGCAGCACAGCAAAGCACAAACAAGTTCTTGGCACTTGGAGCACTCCGCCTCTGAACAAAAGGAAACACAACAACAACAGATTCGCAAGTATGCTTAGCATAGAGCTTAAGGGTGGGTTCATATCTGCAGCCAAAGTCTACTTGATCAAAATAGACAGCGGAGAAAATGATACGCATATTGAAGTGACATGCACGCTGTGTGTGTCTCATTAGTAATGGTAGGCATTTGTAAGTAAAATGTGCCTCTAAAAAACTGAAACATAATATCTGATATAAGAAATGGTTAGGTTTAGGGTAGTGGTGGGTTACTGGCTCAAAAAAAATCATAAATATGTGACCCTGAACCACCCTTAAGTAGCAGGGGTATATTTGTAGCAATAGCCAAAAATCATTGTATGGGTCAAAATTATCGATTTTTCTTTTATGCCAGAAATCATTAGAATTTTAAGTAAAGATCATGTTCCATGAAGATATTTTGTAAATTTTCTACCATAAATATATCAAAACCTAATTTCTGATTAGTCATATGTATTGCTATAAACATTTAGACAACTTTAAAGGTGATTTTCTCAATATTTTGATTTTTTTTTTGCACCCTCAGATTCCAGATTTTCAAACAGTTGTATCTCGGCCAAATATTGTCCTATCCTAACAAATCCTAAATCCCAGTTTCTAAAAATATATACTTATGACTGGTTTGTGTGGTCCTGGGTCACATATAGTATAAACTACAATTAAAAAGTTTTTTTTTTTTTTTTTTTTTTTTTTTTTTGTGAAAGAAATGATTATTTTTATTCAGTAAGGATGCATTAAAGTGATGAAAGGAGACAAAAGTTTTTCAAAATAAATAAATAAATCACAGTTTCCACAAAAATAATAAGCAGCATTGTTTTCAACAATGAAACAATGATTTGAGCAGCAAATCAACATTTTAGAAAGATTTCTGAAAGTTCATGTCACACTGAAGACTGGAATAATGATGCTGAAAATGTAGCTTTGATCACAGGAATAAATTACGTTTTAAAATATATTCAAATAGAAAACAGATATTTTAAACTGTAGTAATAACAGTATTTTCATAATATAGTAATTTTTCACAATGTTTTACTGTATTTTTAATCTAATTAATGCAGCCTTGCCAAGCATAAGAGATTTCTTTCAAAAGGATTTAAAAATATGATCCGACCTCCAGTTTTTGAAAAGTATTGTAAATTATTTATTAATATTTTTACATTTTAGATGCAGTCGTTATGTCTATATTCTATGGCTATACAAACCACTTGTAGCAACACACTTATGTACATTAGACACATTCTATAAACACTTGCTGCTACAAAGACTCAATCGGATTATATATGTTTATTTGTGCATTGCACTATGCGCCGCTTCCCTCAAAATCTCTCTTCTGCACAATTTAATGCACAAAATATCTCTTTTGCACAATTTCATGTACATATGTCTCTTTTGTAAAACGTCATGTACAGTACTTATGTAAAGTTTTTGTTGTCTGAAAGTTTTGTATGTGTAGTCCACTATTTATTATAGTATTTATAGTATGTATAGTCAAATGGTTAACCATTGTGTAAGTCTGTAATCGCTTCTCTTATTCGTGTACTGTTGTATGTTTATATTGCTTAACTAGTATGTAGCACCGTGGTCCTGTGAGACACGACATCTCGTTCTACTATATGCCCACACATGTAGCAGAATGACAATAAAGCTCGACTTGACTTGACTTGACTTGATGTTTCAGTGCAGAAAAAGTTGTAAATGTTAAAACAGCAAAAGTTCAGAAAAACATATAGTAAAAATAAGGCAACAGTGGAAGGCTACCACTTCTTTACAGTGCAGCTTATGAGTTTAAGTGTAAATGTCTGTGTGTGACATTTACTATGGCCCTGTTGTCCAAAAACAAAAACTAGGTCGAAGATAGACAGTGTGTAAATAGACAGCTGGATCACTAACATCCATCCAAAACCTGAGCACTTGTAGGGGCTGTAGAGAGCCAGTCTGTTGTTTCCTGCTCCATATGGGGGGATGCGTTAGTTTCCTCTCTTTCCCATGTTAGTTCTCCTCAGAGCTGAGTAGAGTCTGCAAGACTGACAGCCCTGCTGATGAGACGATGGCATCAGAAAGCATCGTCTGACAGCTTCTGCTTGACAGGCTTCCTGTCTGAATTTGTGGCGGCTCCCAGTTCTCCTTCTCTCAGCCCTGCAGAAGGAAGAGACATCCCTGGACGAGGGGCAGGGTGAGGCTGTCACTACCTGACAAGTTTTTGGTCAGGATAGAGCAGGAAATCATAATTGTTCGCAGCATTATTTGACGGCATATATGCATTTTAAAGTGTTCGTATGCTGTATTTTAAGTTGGGTCAAGCCGAAGCACTGTGTTGATAATGTGAATAAATGATGTCTGGTTTTCTAGCGGTGTAGAAAATGATGAAAGAGACAACCTAAATCATTTCCTGGTGTACTTAGTGATTTTCTAAAAGCATGGATGCGTCATGTGTACTGAGACAGGATGTTTGTTTTGAACTGGGTTTGAGTGAGGACTGTCAATTGGCATCTCAGTGCCATATGTTAAAATGACAGGCCCGGAGAGAACAAATACATCAATCATAACGCTGTCAGCACTGAAACACACTCCAAAGCAAATACTTTCTATTATACAGGTTGCAGCAACACATACAACCCACGAATCTGCAGAAAAGCTTTAACATGTCCATATTTCCAGCGTCCAAATGCAGGTTAGCTCATGTCACAGAAGAACTTTTGGGTTTGAGCTGTGGTTTGTACCATTAAATTTACTCAAAGCATTATCCATATTGCTAACTTGGACCACTATAGCTGTATCCAACCTTTCTAAACCATTTATTGTTTCTTGCTTCCATTTAATCAACCTTAATAAACCCATAATATGCATTAAGTTCACTTCCAGAACAAAAAAATACAGATCATTTTCTCAAACCCTTGTCACCCAAGATGTTCATGGCTTTCTTTCTTCAGTTGATAAGAAATTATGTTTTCTGAGGAAAACATTTCAGGATTTTTCTCCTTATAGTGGACTTCTATGGTGCCCGCGAGTTTGAATGTCCAAAATGCAGTTTACATGCAGCTTCAAATGGCTATAAATGATCCCAGCCGAAGAAGAAGAATCTTGTCTAGCGAAACGATCAGTCACTTTCTAAACAAACTGACAATTTATATACTTTTTAATCTTGAATGCTTGTCTTGTGTGGCTCTGCATGAACTCCGTGTATTCCAGTTCAAGACAGTTAGGGTATGTCGAAAACTCCCATCTCATTTTCTCCTCCAACTTTAAAATCGTCCTGCATAACTGCAGAAGTACCGACCAAGTGTTTACAAAGTGAACATACAAGGATCAAACGCACTTTACAAAAGAAGGTAAAACAGCGATGTAGTACGATTTTAAAGTTAGAGAAGAAAATGAGATGGGAGTTTTTCGACATACCCTAAAGTTCACGCAGAGCTAGACAAGATGAGCATTTGAGGTTAAAAAGTATATCATTTTATTTTATTTTTTTTGAAAATGACCAATCGTTTCGCTAGATAAGACCTCTCTTCCTCGGCTGGGATCATTTAGAGCCATTTGAAGCTGCATTTAAGCTGCATTTTGGAAGTTCAAACTCATAGGCACCACTGAAGTCCACTATATGGAGAGAAATCCTGAAATGTTTTCCTTAAAAAAACATAACGTAAATAAACATAAAGGAATGACATAAAAATCTTGGATGGCAATTTTACACTTTGGTTTTCTGGTTAATTTAAATGCATCATGCAGGTATTTGAAGTGCAATTGTTCTTGTTGCAATTTTCATTGTAAACTTTAAAATGGCATAGAATGTAAATGCATGAATTACATGACTGAAACACTTTTTGTATTACAGCTGGATGAAATAATATGTTTATTTCTGAGATTAATATTGGCTATAAAAAAACAGGCTGGGTAAAAAAATAATGATTTCTCGATTTTAATAAATTCTCATTTTTACGAAACAATGTTGATTCTTAAATCCCAAGAATCGATTAGTCTAGCCTGTTTTCAGTTAATGAAGGGAACATTGTGGCGTGCCTCCTATCAAATAAATTGCAACAAGCTTTGTGCTTTGTTACTTTTGAAATTAAACAAGGTCTCAGATTTTAAATTCTGTCCATTTTATTACAGTGTTCAAACAATAAAAGCTGTTTTGGGGTGGAGTGACAGATCGCTGTAGCACCTCAGTGGAGAAGCGGCAGTGAACTGATCAGCTCCTCTGCTTTAATACCAGTTACATCTTGAAATAAACATAAATGAACATATGAAGGTATGTTAACTTACCAAAATCCATATCCTGTTTCATGTAATTGCTCAATCAGTGTTTCAGCTGAAAAAAGACATCAATATAACAGCTTCTAAACAACGTTGAACGATACGTTTACCTCAGAAAAACATATTCGGTGACCATAAACCGTTAGTCAGCTAGAAAAATCAACTCTAGAAGCATTTCGCTAAGTATATGCACCATATAACATATTCATTATAATTTTTAATGTTCTTCAATGTTTACTTTATGTTTGAACAAAAAGCCAGCATTTAAATATTTATATTTCAAACTAATTGGAGTAGAAATGTAATTGTAATTGTAACTTTATTATTATAAAAACATAACTGAGTGTAATTTAGGTGTTTGTAAACAAATCAGTTAATTGTAACCTTGAATATTATAATAATGTAGCACCAACTGACTCTCATGTAGCCTAAATTTTACAGCATTAGTTGAGTTCAGATTTGTCATGTACTTTACCTGATATACATCCAAAATAATCGAAATCAAATCAAATCAAATTGCAAGCTTGTGAATCAGAATCAATATGAATCGTAAAAATTAACAATTGATTAGTCCAACAGCTGTGTTATGCTTTCTGGGGCTATGATTATGCTTTTCTTCCTGTGGTTAGTGTCATATGCTTATGCTATTTTTGAGCGGTGAGAGACTGTAGCTCAGAAAAAAACACTGGTTTTACAATGGACAGAAGAAATTGGTACATTTAATATGGTGGCTCTTGTGTAGTATATCCCACCTTATGAATAAAAGAGCCAATCCCCAATCTGCAAATGCTGTATTTGAAATTTATGCACTGTCTAGATCACTATAAACTATACAGCATTTAAGGTTATTTGAGGGTACAGTGGCCTTCAAGTCAGTAATAACATAGTTTTGAGTTTCAAACATATGAATGACCAAAAGAATTTGTATTTAAAAAAATGAATCTTAGACTTGTAGACGATAGATGTTGCTGAGTTGGGATGTTGAAAAAAGTGTGTTGTTTTTAATCATTGTGGAAACACGGATCTGTAAGATATATCATACAATATATCGATAATCTATATATTTGTATCAGTCAGCAAATCATGTCTGTAGCAAATAGTATAAAGTTAATTACTCAACGTTTGCTTCATGTATGAAACTATGCATAAATAAGTGATAGAAATTAAAATTTTTATAATTTAGAAAATTTTGATGTAGTTTTTTTGGGGTTTATTGTTCACAATATATTTTTAAAATTTTGTTTAGGCTACTTACAGTACATCCTATGATTCCAACTTGAATGTGTGACAAAATGACAAACGCTCGACTCGACAAGTTGGAGGTGTACTTGAAGGCAGCATAAGTAACAACGTTTATAATACCATTCATTTCGGATTTTATTGCTGATTTGAAATATACTATTGAAATGTGACTTTGACAAGTAGGTAGGCCTAGGTAGGCCTATTTCCCCATTCAATTATACAGAAACTGTACTTGCATTACAGTAGCAGCCTGAGTGTGTTCCCAAGATGGTTGCCGAAAATGACTTACTTTGAAATAAACCTTGAAGTAAAGAGCAGATGACAGAGACTGTAAACATCTGGAGTTTTTGTTGTCAGTTAAATTATGTTCTGTGATTGTTATATAATAAATAAAATGAAAAATAAATCACTTTAAAGGAGCACCGATCGTTTCGCTAGATAAGACCCTTCTTCCTCGCCTGGGATCGTTTACAGCCGCATTTGGGATCGCTTGAAGCTGCATTTAAACTGCATTTTGGAAGTACAAAATCGGGGCACCATACCAATCCATTATATGGAGAAAAATGCAGAAATGTTTTCCACAAAAAACATAATTTCTTTATGACCGAAGAAAGAAAGTCATGAACATCTTGGATGACAAGAGGGTGAGTATATTATATGTGAATCTTTGTTTTGGAAGTGGACTTCTCCTTTAACAAAGGTATGGTTTTGACAGTAAAAGTCTTGCTAGTACTTAATAAAATGATGACATTAAATATTATTTAAAATATTCAGTTAAAGTCAAAAGTTTACATAATCTGCACAATGTTAATTATTTTACCAAAATAAGATGGATCATACAAACTGCATGTTATTGTGTATTTAGTACGGACCTGAATAAGATATAAAAGATGTTTACATATAGTCCACAAAAGAAATCATTTGATATAAAATTAATTTATAAAAATAACCCTGTTCAAAAGTTTACATACGCTTGATTCTTAATACTGTGTTGTTACCTTTAGTGATAGTTGTTCATGAGTCCCTTGTTTGTCCTGAACAGTTAAACTGCCCACTGTTCTTCAGAAAAATCCTTCAGGGGGGTGAAAACTTTTTGAATTTGAAGATCAGAATAAATATAACTTCTTTTGTCTTCTGGAAAACATGTAAGTATCTTCTGTAGCTTTTGAAGGGCAGTACTAAATGAAATATATATATATATATTAAGGCAAAATAAGAAAAGTGTACGAATCTACATTCTGTTCAAAAGTTTTCACCCTGGATCTTAATACATAGTTTTTCCTTCTGGAGCATCAGAGAACATTTTAATCTTCTATAATAGTTGCATATGAGTCCCTCAGTTGTCCTCAGTGTGAAACGATGGATCTCAAAATCATACAGTCATTGTTGGAAAGGGTTCAAATACACACAAATGCTGGAAAACCAAAGAATTTGTGGGACCTGAAGGATTTTTTTGAAGAACAGCAGGCAGTTTAACTGAGGAACAAGGGACTCATGAACAACTATTACTAAAAAACAAATAAAAAAAAAAACACAGATGTGGATCATTCAGAAAACAACACAACAGTAAGAATCAACCATATGGAAACTTTTGCGCAGGGACATTTTTTATAAATGTAACTATTACTTTCTCTTGAGAACTATATGTAAACATCTTTTATGTGAAATGTCTTCTTCAGGTCAGTACTAAATAATATCATGCATTTTGTATGATCCCTCTTATTTTGGTAAAATAAGTAACTTTTGCAAATTCAGCAAGGTTTTGACAACTGTACTTCCTTCACATTGATACATAAATTTGGGGTTTTAATAAATATTTCTGAAAATATATTTATAATAACAATTTTTATTGGCATGTAAAATTACTTATATACTTATGACTCATCAAAAATGAACAGTGGATGAAAGAATTTTTAAAACTTACAGCATCTTTGGTTTGTAGCTGCTTTATTTCAGAGGCAAAAATTATGTTTTAAATAAAAACCTTTATATGCCTCTAAATGAACATTGTTGATGGAAATTGTAAACATTTTATTAACTACTTTGCTCTAATAAAATCATCTAAGAAATAGCTGATAAAGTTACTCGTTGTACGCATCAACAATGGGAGGTGTTGCTATTTGCAGACAGCAGAAGCATTGCTTTGTTCACTCTGTTGATCTTAGATTCGCTAATCTTCAAGGCAATTTATAGCAGAGATTGCAGCTATGCATCATTTTACAGTTGTACATTATACATAGAATTATTCAAATACACAAGGGCGCATCATTATTCACCATCTTTGGGGAGTTCAGCCATGGGGAGGAGGTTTAGAAATTAAAACACGTAACCTGGCCCAGACCTGCTTATATATTCTAATACCGAGCTCTGAATTTCTCTCATTGTTGTGAGGTTTCATCATCTACGTAAAGTCTGCATCTTCTCAAAACCTTCTCAACATCCCCACCCCCCGCCACATCACTTAGCACACTTCTCACATTTGATATCAAATCATAAGAAACGTTAAATGGGGACTTTCCATTTTTGCCCTTCTCAGCACATTAATTAAAGCTAAAACGACAAGCGTTGTGTGTGTCGCCCTAGGCCTGCTTGCCGAGAAAAGGCTCGTGTCGGCTCACATATTTGAGTTCGCTCAGGTTGGACTTATGAAATATTGTGTCTTTCACTTCCAAAGGAGAAAAATCACTTCCTATTACTCATCATCTGACAACCCTCCCGAAACGCCAACATTCCCAAGGGAATTACGCCAAGGCTAAATTTGTTTATAATTTGAGCTCTCATATAAAGACTATTTATGCTTTAAGATATACAGGGTTGTTAATGTCTTTCATCAAGCTGCCAAAGCTAGATTTAAACCATCAAACAATTAATACCAAATTTTCAAATCACTCATTCAGTCAATGTATCGATTTACACACAGTGTGTTAGTCATCTGACAGCCACATGCACCTTTCATCCGAGAGTTATTGCAGACAGCTGAAGCCTCATATATAGCACCTCCCCGTCCGCTTCTTTCAGCGAAACTCGCAGTGTTTGCAAGCCTTTGAAGACCTCATCGGTCCTTCAACTCAACTCAAGCGCTCTATATTTCACCCACAATGACACTTCTCACTGTACAAAGTCCAATGTGGAGTGACGACAGGATGCTGGAAAGTGACAAGGGAAATATCGCATTTCTCTTTAGCCTCCGGAGGGATGGTCTCTTAATATAGCTAATGAGAAAGGGGTGGCTATGAATCCTCATGAAGCTGTAATTGTCAGGCCTTCTCTTTAGAAGAACAGCTGTGTATAAGTGTGTGTGTGTGGGGGGGTTGGGGGTGAGATATTAAAGTGCCGTTCTTAACCTTCTGCCTTCCTGCCCTCTGGGTTGACACTTTTACTTGATTACCGAGAAATCATTAGGCCCGTCTGGTTTTAAGTGCAGCAAAATGGCGTGAAAACTATCACAGCTTTGCAAGTAGTTGGAAACCGGATAGTCTGGAGAGCTGCAAAAGAGTAAATGTTGTAATCATTTGTCTGATAAAGATAACTTCATGCATTCAGGAATACGCAGTGTTAGGAAGCACTGCATTTTTTTTTTTTTTTCATATAGGGTTTCATCAGAGCATATTGATAAATGGTTCATTAGTTTAGGGAGTGATGATGAGTGATAATTATGACCTATTGAGGAAATACTATATCCAGGAAATTACTATAAATGATCCAATGACTTCATCAAGAGAAATCAGATCTTACTTGATCTTTTGAGAGATAAAAGAGTTCATTGTACTGCGAAAACATACCATAGCTTTTCTGGAACTCAAAACTTTCTTCCCATTGAAGAAAAAAGGATCATTCATTGAAACTAATGCCTATTTTACGCCACACGCACAAGCCTTGTGTCACTGAAGCAACAGCGTATGCAGTGATCTCTGGGGTACTACATTTCTAAATGACTACATAATTTATAAAATCGCATGTGTTGTTGATAATTATTACAAACTTCACTGACTTTTTAAAGGGGTCATGAACTGAGAAATCAAAACATAGGCTCATTGGGAATTTGTGCAAAACTGAAAAAGAAAAAAAAAAACAAAAACGTACCTATATGTATGCGCCACTGCAGTTTCCAGTTTAAATGAACAATAGAGGCAGTATAACTCTGACAACTTTTATTCCTTTTCACACAAAGTATGATTTACAGGTACAGAGTTTTGCTTAATCAAGCCTAATTTTCACACACTGACTTGCAGAATATTATATTTTGACTTCAAAACAATCTTAACATCCTGCGCACTTTGAAAACTGATACTTTTGAATGTTGTTGTCACATATATATCTTCATATGCATGGGTTTTCTCCGGTACAAACTCCGGTACAAACCCTGTGAAACTACGGTTTGACAAAAAAGCTCAAATCCACTTAAAAGGATCCTATTATGCTCTTTTACAAAGTCTTGATTTTGTTTTGGGGGTGTACTAGAACATGCTCTCATGCTTGGTGGTTCGAAAAATGCATTGTTTTTCACATAATTTACATTATTACAATACCTTTCTGCCCAGCCTGGCACAAATGGCTCAATTTGTTCTGGGTTTGATGAAGGCCTGCCTTCTGAAAAACGAAATATGTTGCGATTGGTTAGCTGTCCCAGTTGTGATTGGCGAACAGCTTAGACGGTGTTTCAGTACTGCCACGCCACTTGCCAAACCAGCAAGTTCAATCTGCTAAGTTATTGTTAAGCATATATTAAGGTATAGTTGATGCTACAGTAGTGTTGGGTCCTATCGTCAGCCTGCGAGATCACGATAATGATATAATCATGCTAATTTATTTAATTATTTACGTACTTAGTTTCATTGCCTGAAACCAGCTCCAGCATAAGGCTAAAAGCAATAAAAAAAATTGTATTTAACATGACAACAATTGAATAAAAACATTGTAAGTTACTAATTATAATGCTTACATTTCCTTACATTTCAGCTACAGAAAAGGAGCAAAGAACATTAACATTATCAAAGAACATCATCACTGATTAGTCTAGCCTAGTCTAGTGCAAGATTATGCAATTTAAAAAACACTTGTGTTATAAGTGATGCTATCTACACTGTATGATGAATAAATAAGTTGTAGTTTAGTAGTCAATGCTTGTGTTTATTCCAGCCGTGCCTCAGCATGTGTTTTGGCCCCCTATACTGCACACGTCTGCGGCATGTTACGGCTCTCATGGCCACCAAAACAGATCGCTGCCACTCTAGTCAATGGTTGTGTTCATACCCGCCGTGCCGGTGCTCGTTGAAGTGTCCCAGAAGCGGCTTTCCACGCTGCATCGCTAAAGTTTGTCTAATCCCCAACTTCGTCCCTATCCACCCCTCAACCATTTGAATTTCTGCAGGCGAGATTTATTTTAATGATATTCTAATGAGCTTTGTGACATCATAACGCCTGGAAAACAACGCTGTAGTGCAAACGAGCCGTTTGTTGTAGTTCTTAAAAAGTCTTTTTTTTTTTAAACTAAATATCTCCCTTTGGAGTGGACTTTGACATTTGTAACTTTGTAGATCTTTTTTATGGCCAAACATACACACCACACAACTAAAATTCAAAAAGTGAAAAAGCATAATAGGACCCCTTTAAGGAAGTTAAAAAAGCACAGCTGCATCAACAAATGCAACAAATGCGTTTATATTTCACCTTATGCATTTGTTAACACTATCAGGTAGGTTTAGGGTTGGGTTTGGTGTAGTGGATATACAAAATGACAGGTTGTGGAATGTGCCACTCTATGATGTAATAATTTAATTCAAATGTATCGCTTTTCACGATACATATCGTTGCACAGCAACTTTACAGCAAATTAAAGTTTTTACAATATATTTAGTAGTAGCTTATTAGTTGTGACTATGTCAAGCTGATGTACATATGGCAGAGATGTATGGTAAAGATCAATTAATGACGTAATCAAACAGACAAAGAACACTATAAATTAGTAGCAAAATTCGGTAGCGCTGTACGTTGTTTCAGGGTTTGGCATCATCTGAAGTCCTCTGAGGGGTTGACTTCATCTCTTCTTAAGTGTTCTGGATCCAGACTGAAGCTTGTCATAGTGTGGCTAAACACTGCCTTTGAGTCCACAGAAGATGATCAGCGCCTGCTTCTACATCACTGCCTGTTTAGCCCCGCCCACCAATTTGAGCATGTGATGTAAGTAAAAGAGAGGCGAAACGAATGCAGCTCTACACAGATACGAAATGATAAAGATGGCTCTGAATACAAGAAGACGTTGTGCAGTGCCAAGTTGTGGAAAAACAGTCTTTGCATTGTCTTTCTTCTGATCACAACATTAGGAAAGAGTGGATGAACTTCATTTTTTAATGAAGTTCGAGACGTGTCAGTAAGAACTCAGTTCTTTGTTCATTTCATTTTACCGCAGACTCATTTACAAACAAGACACAATTCGACGCAGGTTTTTTAGAAAGATTGAAACCAAAAGACCAGCTTACGCTGTGCAACTATATTGGATCCGACAGTAATGTCGAATTTTTATTATGTGGTTACTATTGCTTTGTCTGTTATTACAGAGTGTTTGATATGTACTGAATATTTATGCGTCCATTTGGGAAGGATGTAGGATTTCAAACATACACAAGTCTTAGCCAATCACAGCAGTGGGCGTTTACTTTCGAGTCTACAATCAGCTACACGTTCCGATGAGGAGGTCAACACAAGGACGTAAAATAGGCTATTACTTGTTTTGTTTTTTTTTTATGTAAAAATCTTTATAATCATAATCAAAGTGAATCTCAGAGAACAGTACAAAATAATAAAAAAGACAGTTCATGACCCTTTTAAATAAGTAGCAGAACCACCTTTACATTGCAAACTGCAAAAATGTAAAGGAGATGATGGAAAATGTTGAAAAAAGAAAAATAAAGACTGTTTTAACATATCTCAGAGAAAAAAAAAGTATGATAAGACCCTTCAGCGGTGCTGTATGTAAATAATGGATAGGTTGAGTCAGTGTAAGTGTGTAAGTGCTTCTGCCTCATTGCTTGTGTCTGATGTGATAGACAAGTGAGTTGACAGTGATAAAATGAAGGACAGAATATTGGAAATATGAGCTGTCTTTCTGTTTAGACTGATCTGATGGCCGTGCTTAAAAGTTTGCTGAGAAACATGGTGCAGTGGAAGTTTAGCTAGTAACTGTAATTGAGTAAGAATTGAGTAGGTAATAATTTGTTGCCATTTATTTTGTAGTGTGTAGAGCATTATCATCTGCACACATATGTAATCATCTGTACAGCAGATCATAATCAAATGGTTCTTCTGTATCGTGAGTGCATCTGTTGGAGAAATCGGTTTTATTGCCATTAGAGGGAAAACAAAAGCCTTCAAGGCTTAATTTACTAATTATTAAAACATGATTACATTTGTTTTATCACCATTAGCAATGTTGCTCAAAATCAGTTTATGTTAGGTCAGTAACTCCCCTCAAAATGAGACTCTGCCGAATTGAGAAAACATTAATTTAAATCATTCTGATGTGCCCAGATTCTATTTTCCAATTTAGCTAATAAAGTGCATAAATGATTCATGGCAGACACATGCATAATTCATAATTAGATTACCACTTGATGGAGTGGAAGTTATTAATTGTGAAGATACATGTGCGGCCGCTAATTCTTGAATTCATTTGTGTAGTTTTCTTTATTGGCACAATGCTCCGTGAGCTGTGCTGCGCTGCTGCGTCTGATTACCGGGCTGCATTAACACATTGTTACAGCAAATTATCTCTTTCCTGGGACAGGCCAGACATTAGTGATGGCCGCAATATGCATTTGCCTTTAAAACTTAAGGGGGTGATTTAATTTATTGAAAGTGTCAGATGGCCCCAGTAAGTAATTATTTCAAACACCCTGAAGATGGCAGCTAATATATTCCAGCACTGTAGGGAACACATTGTGACTAAGCTGTCCTTTCCTCTGTCCATCCGAATGAACCGTCTTCACACAATCAGAGCTCTGCAAACCATATGGAGTTGTACGTCAGAAAGATTATTCAAAAAGCATGAGTATGCGCTAGTGTAAACCTCAAGTCAAGTTGCTTTGACTTACACTAGTAGGGCCGTAACGGGTGTTACACTAATGTATATTGGAGTATTTTTGGTTGCTGTAGTTTCACATATGGAACAGTTTGACATTTCTCAATGTTTTCAACCTCTTCAGGGCTCTATAATAAGCATTACTTAGCATTGACGCTTCTGTGAATTAAAAATAGTGATGTTAATAGGATAGTTTTCCCCCAAATGATCATTATTTACTCATTCTTTTTTTTCCAAAACCACATTGGTTTTTCTTTCCAAAACAAAATGAACGTCTTTGAATCTCTCAGCTGTTCTTTTTATAAAAAAGACAACATACTGACAACACATTCATATTGACAACATCTGTAAAGCTCCAAAGCATTACTTTTTTTTTTTTTTTTTTTTTTTCATATGATGTCATTGTTTGAGGAACAGACCAAAGTTTTGGTCTTCATTCATTCAGCCCAAATCTTCTCCATCACACATTTAAACACATCAAGTTTGGTTTTCAAACATGCAAGAATTAATGACATTCACTGAATTATAGTACAAGATTTGGAAAATATAATGCATTCAATTCATGTTGGAACACCCACTGGCAGACGAGCGGGCAGCAGAATTTTTTTTTTTAATTTATTTATATATGTTCTATATTTCATATATTGATGTAACATAATTTATCTAACATATTCTACATTAAAATACATTTAGAATTAACAATGACTGCTGTACAAAAAAAAAAAAAAAACCCATAACGTTACCTAATGCAGAGAATAGGCTTGCTGCAATAGTTGGTGTTCTGCAACACCGGTTACGCCACCGCGGCACCGACCACCACCGTCGTTTAGATTTTTTATAGTAATAATAACATATTATTTAGTTTAGTTGGAGAACAGACACTACAAATAAAATTGAACGTGGCTGCTCAATGCAGAGAGCCGAACGACAGCCGCATCGAAGATCAGATTTTAGTTATCAGCGAACAGAGTGACGAGCTGACCGGCAAGAAGAGTGAGGTCAGGCGAGACAGACAAGACGATGGTGGCAGTGTTTTTTATTTTGAAAAGCCTATTGACTTTTGCCGTTGATATGGTGGTTTTCGAGTTTTTTTTGAACATTCGTTTCTTATTTATTTGGTTCTACAGTTTTTGCTGTTTTTTACTTTGTGCAGTTTCTTTCTCATTTGTTTTGCTATAAACGTTCTACGTTTCTTATATTTATTTGGTTCCACAGTGTTTACCGATTTTCAGTTTTGTATACTAGACTATTTAAAATGTATGTATGCCTAGCCTATACATTATTTGTTATTTTATATTAATTATATAGCATGGTGTAAGCTATTTTTATTCGTTTTGTTAATAAAAGTTCCATGATCAATTTATAGGCTAAGTGAGTTTAACGTTGTATTTTGTTGTTGCTTGAATGGGATTCAAGCAATTGACGCCGAATTGCCGCTAATTTAAAAGTGAAAGTAAAATGTGCACTGCACATTTACAAGCTATTTAAAAGCAAAGGAAAGCGAGTGAAAAGAGGGAAATTAAAGATATGTGCCATTGAAGTTCGGAGCCAGTTTCCTACTTTACTCATAACTGGGAAACTTGTTTCTGATGTGGCCAAACAGTTAACTTGCAAGCGGGAAAATAACGAAAAGGAGTCCTCTCTTCAAGACCAGTTGAGAATCATGAGTTGCGAGGATATGGGGCTTAAATTAAAATTTACCCAAAACGTAGGCTACTTATTCTATCCACTAAAATAATAAGATAATATAAATAAAATGAATAAATTGAATAAAAACATAAAGAGCACAAAAACTTGATGTATATTCTTTAGTCCAGTTTAAAAAACGTGCTGTGCTTATTGTAGAAAAGGCACTGAAGTGATTTGAAAGCATGATTTTAATGAACTTTCCAACAGTACACAAATTGTACAGACTTTTATGGTGATTTTTTTTTTTTTTTTTTTATATGGAGGTGTTTTTGTCATTTTTGGAGCTTATCGGACATGATTGAAATTAAAAGAGAAGTTTACAGATAATTTACTTACCCCCTTGCCATCCAAGATGTTCGTGTCTTTCTTTCTTGAATCGATAAGAAATGATGTTTCTTGAGGAAAAAAAAATTAGCAGTTATCTCCATATAGTGGACTTCATTGGTGCCCCCAAGACTGAACTTCCAAAATGCAGTTTAAATGCATTTTCAAATGGCTCTAAACGATCCCAGCTGAGGAAGAAGGGTCTTATCTAGCGAAACGATTGGTCATTTTTTAAACAAATTGACAGTTTATGTACTTTTTAACCTCAAACGCTCGTCGGTCAATACAGTTAGGGTATGTCGAAAAACTCCCATTCGTTTTCTTCCCCAACTTCAAAATCGCCCTACATTGCTGCAGGAGTATTGAGCCAGTGTTTATAACGTGAACATACAAACATCAAACGCCCTTTACAAAAACAGGTAAAACAGAGATGTAGGATGATTTTGACGTTTAAGAAGAAAACGAGACAGTTTTTCAACCTACCCCTAACTGTAATGACCCAGATTACACAGACTATGCATGTGCATCGCAGAGACAAGACAAGATGAGCATTTGAGGTTAAAAAGTATATAAACTGTCCATTTGTTTTGAAAATGACCGATCATTTCGTTAGATAAGACTCTTTTTCCTTGGCTGGGATCATTTAGAGCCCTTTGAAGCTGCATTTAAACTGCACTTTGGAACTCGCAGGCACCATAGAAGTCCACTATATGGAGAGAAATCCTGGAATGTTTTCCTCAAGAAACATAATTTCTTTATGACTGAAGAAAGAAAGACACAAACAACTTGGATGACAAGGGGGTGAGTAAATTATCTGTACATTTTTGTTCTGGAAGTGAACTTTTCCTTTAACTTTTGTTGGTGAAGATCAGTGTGAAGATTCCTCAAAAACATATTTTGTGTTCCACTGGGGAACAAAAATGACATTAACAACTTTTTCAGTTGATTTTATGAGGATTTCACTGAATGAGTTTATCCCTGCTGCCAGTCAGGCATTTTCATTTCACAGTCACCCCTGTTTCTGCACTTATGGCACAATAATATTCTGTCATTCTTGTGCATACTTCTCTTTAGAAGAGTCTGGCTGCAGGCCGAACTTCATCTGGACAGCTGGAGATCATAACTCATGCGTTCATCTCCATCTAACTCCCACAGATCTTTAATTAATCCAAGCTGTCTGTCAGACTCTGACAGTTTAGTCACCCCACTTTGCTTCACACGTGACATAGGCCCTCCTCACCTGTCAATAACATTAAAGTGTCTATTTCCGCCCACCAAGCCTTGCTGGGAGAAGACAAACAGGGTTAGCTCTTTTAATGGGCCCAATAATAATGGCCCCTTTAACATTCATGAGAATCTTCTATTATCTATTGATTCAGTCGCACCCAGCGTCTTGCTGACTTACGCCTCTCCCTAATTCCCATTACCGGGAACACTGTACCCTTATCAAGCCAAACAATACGCCAGTTGTCAGTGAGAGCAGAAAATATGAGGAAGCATCTGCTTGGTCCAGGAACTCATGACTCTCCAGTGTAAGAAAAAAAAACCACAAGAGAGAGAGCCGCTTCAGCCTCCTCCTGTGGAAGTCCTCTCGTTGACCTCCGGCTCCATGTGTGTGTGAACACTAAGGTAAATATGATGGTCGTACAGATAAATCAGAAGGCTGAATCCACCTCATCTCATGTGGGATGGGATGCGGTGGGGCTTCAAAGGTTGAGGGGACAAGGGAGGCCCAAAATAGAGGTTGGCTCCTTGCCTATAAACCTGTCTGTGAGATATGTCTTTCGCAGTGATGGCATCCGATTCTTTTTCCCCTACTTCAATACCGGCTGCTATCTCCTTCCTCCCGCTATGTCTTTGTGCTCTTTAAGACAAAGGGTAATAAAGCTATAAATTGTGTGTCCTGCAGAAGGTATAGACATTCTGTCTCAGTACTGCTGTTAGAACTGCCATAAAGCACCCTCAAAGTCATAGATAAAGATTTAGAGTTATTTAACATCCTCCTCCAGCACTAAATCAGAGTGATAAGAGAATTAAGTGATGGCCATAGGTTCTTTGTCCTTAGTCTATTGATTTTTTACCTCCAGAAGGATCCAGTATGTTATAATTATTGAGCTTTGGATTTGATTCAGGTGTACAGGGTGGAGAGGGCGACTTCTTCGATTTTAACAGGGGTAAATGAAAAAGCACCTAATTTTTCCATTTGCAAATGTGCTTTAAGTGACCCTTCAGTTTAGATGGGTAGTAGTATTATTTTTTCTATGATAAGTGGTTTGTTTGCAGTTCTGTAGTGAGAATGGATTAACCATATTTCTAGTGAAGATGCACATACATTTATTGTCCACAGGATACTCAAATGTTTTCAAAAAAGTCATAAGAGTAAATTTGTAATTGGCTAATATATATGTATAAAAGTTCAAAAGTTTTGGGGTCACTAAGGTTTTTTTTTTTTTTTTTTTTTTTTTTTTTTTAACTTTAATTCATCAAGGATGCATGATTAAAAAACATCCATAATGTCACAAATTATTTCTACTTCTAATAAATGCTGTTCTTTTGAACTTTTATCATGGTTTCCATTAATAAAATCAGGCAGTGCAGCTGTTTTCATACAACGGCGTTTAAAAAATAAGAAAAGCTAAAATTACAAGATTAAAGTCATAAAATTTTGGGAATAAAGTGAAAATATTTCAAGAATAAAGTCGAAATGATGAGAATAAAGTGATAATATTTTGAGAATAAAGTTAAAATATTTCAAAAATAAAGTTGAAATTACAAGAATAAAAACGAAATATTTCGAGAATAAAAGTCAAAATGTTTCGAGAATAAAGTCGAAATTACGAGAATAAAGTCGAAATATTTCAAAAATAAAGTCAAAATTATAAGAATAACGTCAAAATGTTTCAAGAATAAAGTCAAAATGTTTCGAGAATAAAGTCGAAATGACGAGAATAAAGTCACAATATTTTAAGAATAAAGTCGAAATATTTCAAAAATAAAGTTGAAATTACAAGAATAAAAACAAAATATTTCGAGAATAAAAGTCAAAATGTTTCGAGAATGAAGTCGAAATTACGAGAATAAAGTCAAAATATTTCAAGAATTGAGTGGAAATGACGTGAATAAAGTCAAAATATTTTGAGAATAAAGTCAAAATTATGAAAATAAAGTCAAAATATTTTGAAAATAAAGTCGAAATGTTTTGAGAATGAAGTCGAAATGACGAGAATAAAGTCATAATATTTTGAGAATAAAGTTGAAATATTTCAAGAATAGAGTTGAAATGACGAGAATAAAGTCAATATTTTTTGAGAATAAAGTCAAAATGATGAGAATAAAGTCATAATATTTTGAGAATAAAGTCAAAATATTTTAAAAATAACGTTGAAATTACAAGAATAAAAACTAAATATTTCAAGAATAAAAGTGAAAATGTTTCGAGAATAAAGTCGAAATTACAAGAATAAAGTCAAAATATTCCAAAAAAAAGTCTAAATTATGAGAATAACGTCAAAATGTTTCAAGAATAAAGTCGAAATGTTTCGAGAATAAAGTCGAAATGACGAGAATAAAGTCATAATACTTTGAGAATAAAGTCGAAATATTTCAAAAATAAAGTTGAAATTACAAGAATAAAAACAACATTTCGAGAATAAAAGTCAAAATGTTTCGAGAATAAAGTCGAAATTACGAGAATAAAGTTGAAATATTTCAAGAACTGAGTCGAAATGACGTGAATAAAGTCAAAATATTTTGAGAATAAAGTCAAAATTATAAAAATAAAGTCAAAATATTTTGAAAATAAAGTCGAAATGTTTTGAAAATAAAGTCGAAATGTTTTGAGAATGAAGTCGAAATTGCGAGAATAAAGTCGAAATATTTAAAAAATAAAATCAAAATTATGAGAATAAAGTCGAAATGTTTTAAGAATAAAGTCAAAATGACAAGAATAAAGTCATAATATTTTGAGAATAAAGTTGAAATATTTCAAGAATAATGCTGAAATGACGAGAATAAAGTCAATATTTTTGAAAAATAAATTCAAAATGATGAGAATACAGTCATAATATTTTGAGAATAAAGTCAAAATATTTTAAAAATAAAGTTGAAATTACAATAATAAAAACTAAATATTTCGAGAATAAAAGTCAAAATGTTTCGAGAATAAAGTCAAAATTATGAGAATAAAGTTGAAATATTTCAAGAATAGAGTCGAAATTATGAAAATAAAGTCAAAATATTTTGAGAATAAAGTCGAAATGTTTGAGAATGAAGTCGAAATTGCGAGAATAAAGTCGAAATGTTTTGAGAATAAAGTCGAAATTAAGAGAATAAAGTTGAAATATTTTGAGAATAAAGTCAAAATTATGAGAATAAAGTTGAAATATTTAAAGAATAAAGTCGAAGTTATAAGAATAAAGTCTAAATATTTTGAGAATGAAGTCAAAATGTTTCGAAAGTCAAAATTATGAGAATTAAATCATATTAATTAAAGTTATAATATTTTGAAAGTATAGCCTGCGCATGCAAATTGCCCGGATTGGGGGCACCGGGAAAAGTTGCCAGGTCACTGGAATTTATTTGAATATATGTGGGATTATTAGCAGAAATCATACCATGTGTTATACGCCAGCCACCCAATAATAGCAATAAGCTTTGTGCCTTTGGTACTTTTCAAATAAAACAAAGTCTCAGCTCTGAGAATCTGCCTGTTTTATAGCGAAATGCAAAGAATGTGTCTTGCAATAATGTTTTTTTTTTTCACGTTCTTTAATGTGGTGTGACAGATTGCTGTATTCATGTGAATCAATTCATTAAATTATGCTGTTTTCTTTACTCTGCAAAAACATCTGCGAGCTTTCATTCCTCACATGTATTTAATTAAAAACAATAATAAAATGTTCTAAAGGTTGAGGGGGACTCCAACTCGCTAACATAAGTTACACTGTTGTCTTTTCTGAGGTATATAAGTGACTATTCACAAGCTGTTTTTTTCATGGTAAAATATAGTAAATGATTAGAAATAATATTTAACGTCTTCCATTCATTGTTTGTAGCGCGCCAGACACCCATAATTCACAATAATTTTGTGCTTTGTTGCTTTTAATATAAAACAGCTCAGCTTTCAAATTCTGTCAGTTTTATCACAAAATACAAATTATAAATGTGTATTTCCTCTTTAGTTCAAAATTGTAGCATGACATAAATGTGAAGGAACATCAAAAGGAATGAAAAAAAAAACAGTATAGCCTAATTTAATAAAATGAATGTCTTATTGTAATCAGAAAGATGACTGATTCACATGCTGCTTAAACTGAGGTGAATATAACGATCTGTCACACCACATTAAAGAGCGTGAAAAACACATTATTGTAAGACATATTGTTTGTATTTTGCTATAAAACTGACAGATTTTGAAGGCTGAGATTTTGGAATATCTCCCGGTGCTCCCAATATCTGGTCCATTTGCATGCGTAATAGGCTAGAATATACTCTCAAAATATTAGAACTTTAATCTTGTAATTGCTATGAATTAATTCTCGTAATTTTGACTTTATTCTGAAAATATTTTGACGTTAACATAGAATAATGTAGACTTTATTTTTTAAACAATTCAACTTTATTCTTGTAATGTTGACTTTGTTCTCAAAAAATTTCAACTTTATTCTCAGAATTTTGACTTTATTGTCGAAATATCTCAACTTTATTCTTGAAATATTTCAACTTTATTCTCATAATTTTGACTTTATTCTCTAAATATTTAGACATTATTCTCATAATATTTTGACTTTATTTTTGGAATTTCAACTTAATTTTTGAAATATTACAATTTTAATCTCATAATCTTAGATTTTTTTATTTTATTGCACGTGGCACTAAAACACTGTCGTATTTTCAACATTAATAGTAAAAATAAATTTTTCTTCAAACAGCAAAGCAGCATATCAGTACGATTTCTGAAGGATCATGTGACAATGAAGATTGTAATGATGCTGAAAATTCAGCTTTGCATCACAGTAATAAATTACATTGTAAAATATATTAAAATAGAAAACAGTTCTTTTAGATTTTTATATCCTTTTCAATGTTACTGTTATTTTTACTGTATTTTGATTAAATAAATGCAGCCTTTGTAATTAAAGGGATAGTTCCTCCAAAAATGAAAACTACCATATGTGACCCTGTACCACAAATATCAAAAAAATATATTGTATGGGTGAAAATGATTAATTTTTCTTTTATGCCAAAAATCATTAGCATATTAAGTAAAGATCATGTTCCATGAAGATATTTTGTAAATTTCCTACCATAAATATATCAAAACTTAATTTCTGATTAGTAATATGCATTGCTAAAAACTTCATTTGGACAACATTAAAGGCGATTTTCTTAATATTTCAATTTCTTTGCACCCTCAGATTCCAGATTTTCAAATAGTTGTGTTTCGGTCAATTATTGTCTGATCCGAACAAACCATACATCAGTGGAAAGCTTATTTATTCAGCTTTCAGATTATGAAAAATTGACCCTTATGACTGGTTTACTATGATTTACTTACCCTCAAACTAAGCTAGAAGCTAGAGATGAACTTTATTGGACTTCTATTAGACTGTTATATCTTAACATCCATTCATTGCCATTATAAAGCTTGTAAGAGCTGGGACATTCTTTATTATAACTTTTTAAAAGCATTGAAATTAGTTGCAATCCTTCCCTGACATCCAAACTTTGCTGAAAATACAAAAAACAGTACAAAACAATGTGCATAAGTTATCATGTGTATAAATGTCGCATACAGAGTTAGGTAAAACGAAAGCTAAAGTGAATAATATTACACAACGTTAATTAAAAAAAAAAGAAAAAAGTAAAAAGGAAGAAAAAAGAGCAAAACTAAAAATGGCCAAAAGAAACATGGGATTATGTGTCTATTTTTATGCAAAAACATTCAGTCTAGACTATTTTAGATCAACATGTTGGGTATGTCTCAATAAGCACATACAGTAGTAGTGATTAAGTATACCGGAGGCCCTGCATTTCACATGCCTTTAATCTCCATAAACAAGCCCATTATATGTGATGGCTCATCAATACGAGTAGCATTGAAATAAACCGACACTGAAGAGTGATGTCATTACGGAAGCCCGTGCACTGACGGATTGAGGATAGCAGTCACGATGCTGACCTCAATCAGAATTAGTGCGCTGACAAACGGAGTGATCAGCAGCGGTCATAAACGCGCCACTGTAAATCACACGTCGCTTCAACTTCACGTCTCCCACACAGCTAGTTTATTGCGTCTCCTGTCAAGTCGAGCTCATTGTCTTGAGGCAACAGGGTGCCCGTGTGTTTTTCTGGCTGCAGAATAAAGAGAAAGAGAGCTCTGTTGTCTGGCATTTGGAACTGTCAGCGATGTGCCACTCAGAAGAGTGTGTTCACCAGGGAGAGACTGCTATCCAACTGTCTTCATGTACCTGCTAATTCCTGTTTCTCCTGCTCGGCTGAGCAGGACTCCCATCACCGGCGGCCCCAGGCAGCTCCGATGCTCAACCCCCACTTAATGCTTGACAGTTGGCTTCTTAACAAAGATGCCAGGAATATAATTAAATCATATTTACCTTTGATTCCGAGCCAGCTCTGTAATTAATTAATTCACCCAGGGTGTGTTTGAATTACATCGCTATGACAAGCCTGGCGTACTTTGGGGGGCCAAATTCGACTTCTGTTCTCGTTCCTGGTGAATCGGTGGAGTAATAATGACCTCTGTGTGCGGTCCGGCTCTCATCAGGTTGAGTGGCTCTGGCTTAGAGGCTAATGTCTATAGACAGGGGGTTTCTTACACATTCATGTAGCCTTTAATTTCCTCTGACCTTTCGCTGTGAAGTGGGAAGAGTATTCCAGTTGACGCTGTCATTGCGCTGGTCCAAAAATAGCAGCAGAGATCCACAACATCTGCATGATGAGTCCAGACGCAGGCCAGACCACCCGCTCCAAGGCCGCGGATGCATTTCGAAGCATGGAATCAAAAAAGTCATTTTCAGAAAGTCAGTGTTTCAGACATAGGCTTCAAATAACACTCAGTCACTAGCAGATGAGCATCATTTATATTGGTCAGGAGAGAGAAGGGATGTTAATTCACTGATAATTCAGCAATGAGATGGGTTCATCAGTATTTCAATAGTTTCTGTGTGTTTTCCTGTCCTGGATATTGTTTTTGAACATGAAATGTTCCTGAATGCCCTTTTAGCTCATTTGGAACATTAGCCATTTTTCAGTATATATGTGACCTTGGATCACAAAACCAGTCATAAGGGGCAAATTTTCGAAATAAATTTTTATACATCATCTGAAGGCTGATGTATGGTTTGTTAGGATAGGACAATATTTGGTCAAGATACAACTACTTGAAAATCAAAATATTGAAATCACCTTTAAAGTTGTCCAAATGAAGTTCTTAGCTATGCATATTACTAATCAAAAAGGTTTTATATATTTACAGTAGGAATTTTACAAAATATCTTCATGGAACATGATCTTTACTTGATTTCCTAATGATTTTTGGCATAAAAGAAAAATCTATAATTTTGACCCATACAGTGTATTTTTGGCTACTGCTAAAAATATACCCTAGCGACCAGCGTTTTGTGGTCCAGGGTCACATATATTCGCTTAAGAAGTGTGCTTAATTAAACTAAATGTGCACCTGTAGTGTACTTTAAATCTTAAAAGTATATTTTTAAAACACTGTACTTGCAGATAATATAATATTAATGAAATAAAAGGTAATTTAAGTGCACTTATGTGTAATTACAAATTTACAAAATACATGGCATACAAGTTTTAATAGAAATGACATTAAAGTATATTTTAGCTGACCATAAATGCTTGTCAGTACATTTGGCAGTACACTCTAACTTTCAAAAACAATAGAAATGAATAAGAAATTATGTATAAATATGTACTTAAAATCCTACTTAAGTGGGTCAGAAAGCACTCTTAAGTCCAAATGATTGCATTTAAAATAAATGTATTCCATAGAACATTTTCATTTAATGATGCAATGAATTATTTAATGAAAATGCAATTGAGTTTCCGAAAACATTACATTCAGTTTGCACTTAAGTATTTTCTTTCTGTAATATGTACACACACACACACACACACACATGTTGTGTTTCCATGTTTTATGGAGACATTCCATAGGCGTAATGGTTTTTATACTGTACAAACCGTATTTTCTATCACCCTACACCTACCCTACATCTAAACCTAGCCCTCACAGGAGACTGTGCACACTTTTACTTTCTCAAAAAACTCATTCTGCATGATTTATAAGCCTGTTTCCTCATGGGGACCTCACAAATGTCCAAAATTTACTGGTATTACTATCCTTGTGGGGACATTTGGTCCCCATAACGTGATAAATACCAGGTACACACACACACACACACACACCTACATTTATATATATATATATTTTTTAAGGAATATATGTTTTTAAGGAAGTTTCTTATACTCATCAAGAAAATATTTATCTAAACTAAACTATATAACTATATATAGTTTTTAACCTCAGAATTAGAATAAGTCTGGTTAAGTCTGGCTGCGCAGGACTTTGAAAGTCTGACAGTAATCAGTGTTGAGTACTACTGTAAGGTTAACCCGGTCTGCTTTAAATGGTTTAAAATGATTTTGAAACATTTTGAAAAACTAATGATTTTGAAATAAAAAATTAGAAATTTAAATATAGAAAAGTAATCAAATGTAATCAGTTACATTAATAAAGTAATTTAATAAGTTACACTACTTATTACATTTTAAATAGGGTAACTTGTAATCTGTAACCTGTTACATTTCTCAAGTAACCTTCATAATGACTATCTATCTATCTATCTATATATATATATATTGATAGATAGATACTCATTATGAAGGTTACTTGAGAAATGTAACATACTACTGTATATATATATATATATATATACTACTACTATATATTGCATCATTAAATGAAAATGTTCTATGGAATACATTTATTTTAAATGCAATCATTTGGACTTAAGAGTGCTTTCTGACCCACTTAAGTAGGATTTTAAGTACATATTTATACATAATTTCTTATTCATTTCTATTGTTTTTGAAAGTTAGAGTGTATATATATATACAGTAGTATATATATATATATATATATATATATATAGTATATAGTATAGTATATATATATATAGTACTATATATATATATATATATATATATATATATATACTACTATACTACTATATATATATATATATATATACTATATACTATGTATATATATATATATATATATATATGAAGAGTTCAGATGCAAAACCCCCTAAAAGCCATCTCAGCCAAAAATGAGACAATGATACATATTGAACGTCCATCAACTACTTTTACTTCAAACTCGCTAAAATCCCAGCCTCAGCCCAATCAAGTACTGATAAAAATGCATTTTTTAAAGAAAGACGTTAGATGGATTTAGAGGCTTTTGCATCTGAACTCTTCATATATATATATATATATATATATATATATATATAGTCAGATCTTGTGAGATTTCGTGACAATATCCTTGCAAAACATTTTGCAGTGTTTACATTAGAGCTGCAGGATTAATACTTAGAAGATCCAAATCTCGACCCACGCGATCTTATTTCTTAATGACAACGATTCAGCTATGCTTATTACGGCTGTTTCACATCGCAAGTGTCAGTGTAACGTGAGAAGCACGTTTTGTCGTTGCCCATGTTAATGAATCAGAGGGGCAGCCATCATTACACTTTCGATGTGAACGCTGTCATTCACTAATATGGGCGGCGACAAAACGCGCTGCTCACGCTCCACTGACGCTTACGATGTGAAACAGGTGTTAAAGACATTCAAATCTGCATTCATACTGCTACTGATCCAGAAACAGCGACACAAACAGTCTTTTCAACTACATTAAAATCATTATTTCTGTGTTACAGACATTTAAATAACAGAAGTACTGGGACAAAAGTTTATAGTTTGGGTATAAACACTTATTGTCTACAGTAGCGATCAAAACTAAATATCTTAACACTGGTATGCATTGTAACGCTTATCCTCTTCCACCCAGAGGTGGCGACAACTGCCCGTTTAAAAAAAGTGTCATTGAATCATTCATTCAGGAGATTCCAATGGTCAAACAAGTCTTAATGAATTGAGACACTGACTCCTTCATTGATTTTTTTTATTATTATTATTATTTGTTTAAATGAATATATGTTTTTAAAAGACTTAAGCAATGAACATTTTGTTAGAACCACTAGTAAATTGTGTTATTTTGTTTAGTTTATCTTTTTTTTCTCCAGAATCGTGAGAGAATCATGGTCTCCAAACTATTAAAAACAACTGGGATTCTCAGTTTATCCAGAATCGTGTTTAAATGTTGTTTTTACTGCATATAATTCATTAAAATGGAAGTTCATAAAGTTCAAAATGCACCTATATTTTTTGCATTTTTATTTTTTCAGTTGAAAAGAAGAATATTTTCCCTATATATTTCATTACTGAGGATTAGTATTAAAAAAAGTTTAAAAATCTCATCTTGTCTCGTTCTCGTGAACCCAGTCTCGTGTCTCGTCTCGTTTCGTGTGATAAGTGTCTCGTCACACCCCTAATATATATATATATATATCATTCATTTATTCGTTTTTGTGCTTGTTTTAAAGCTTTACAGTCAATAGATAACTTTCATTTCACCAAAGTATAGTTCTACAAGGTCAGTAGTGCATAATTCAATAATACTTTAAATCTTCTATCTTGTATTTTTATGAGACATTCATATCATTTGACTTCAGTAGCATTTCCGCACATTATCTGATTACAGAGGAGACATATTCGGCAACCCACTCATTAGAAACAGTCCTGTTGGTCGGTTCAAGTACCTCCGGCATCAACACAATAACAAAGACTTCTCTGTAATGGTTAGTGATATTTGTATCAAATGCACACAACAATTAGTCAAGGGTAGAAAGAAGATGAAGCATTGACTGTCTGCCCTTATCCCGAGGATGCGGCTCCCACCCCCAACGTCTGAGCTCTTGTCTGTGGGCGCAGTGGAAGTGATTTATCTCAGCGTGAAAAGACTTGTGATAATGCCCCAGTAGGATGAGGCCCAAAGCCCTGCGTATTGAATGCTTCAATGCCGTTTGCATGAAGTTCATGGCCCTGAAGCAATGATAAATGTCAAGTGCAACAAATGTCCTGTAAATAAGGGCCTCCAGCGCTAAGCCATGGCCCTGCGACTGTCAGAACGAAGGAGATGTGTGTCCAGACAGATGCTTATCTTCCGGAGGAAAACAGTAATCCACTCCCTCTCGCACACTACACATAGATTCACTGTGTTCTGAAGGCTTTGTCAGAAGAAATCTTGAAGAGTGTGTGTGTGTGTGTCAGTGATGGAGAAGAACCTGTTGTCACCTTATATCATGTAGTACTGTGATTTGCAGCCAATATTGTGTGTACCCCAATGGGGTACTTGGCACTGTAATAGGTTACAGATTACAAGTTACCCTATTTAAAATGTAATAAGTAGTGTAGCTATTTCAATTACTTTATTAAAGTAATGTAACTGATTGACATTTGATTACTTTTCTAAATTTAATTTTTTTTTTCTAAATTATTCTAAACTTTTTAGAATTTTGAAACATTTAAAGCAGGCAGGGTTAATCTTACAGTAGTTCTCAACACTGATTACTGTCAGGCTTTCAAAATCCTTCATCACTTTAATTAAGATTATAATCATTTAATTTTAAATTATAGCCACCACAAAATCTTTTTACATTGAGATCATTCTGAGGATAAATACTGATTTAAAATCATAACAAGATATTGTTTAATAGCTATGATACTGTTTTTGAAATCAAATCTTTGCATAGTTATGACACTGGCATCTAACAATGCCTTGGAAAATAAAACAGTTGTCAAATAAATATGCGTCCTATTCTGTGCCTGCAACACTGGTTTCACGTATTTTAGAGCAGTCAGTGCAATTTGGGAAAGAAATCAATTAAATCTGTATGTGTGTGAAAATATTTGGGTGTAACCCCCTTTGTAATCGTTAACATTTTCGTAAGTAACTGTAATTTAATTACACTTTTTTCTCAGTAACTGTAACATATTACAATTACATTTAGTTACTCCCCAACACTGGCACTTGGAAAGATTTGGCTTTATTAAACATAATAAATAGAAATTGTGGCAAAAGTAGTATTGTCAAAAGGTTAAAATCATTCATCGCTATTAATCTTGTCATTATTTATTTATTTATTTATTTATTTATTTATTTAGTTCTTTTATCCAAGTTGTTTTTCCATCTTAACATATTCACATTAAGGAATATTTATTAAAAGAAAGCAAGGAAATTTATTGAAGGAAATGTTCTTTTATTGAAGGAAAATATTATTGTAGTAAATCATCAATGTAAATAATATAACATAATATAATATAATATAATATAACACATTACAATTACATTTATTTTGTAATTAAATTACATAACTCCGTTACATGTATCTAGTTACTCCCCAGCACTGGTACTTGGAAAGATATGGCTTTATTAAACATATTAATAGAAATTGTGACAAAAATAGTATTGTCAAAAGGTTAAAATCATTCATCGCTATTAATCTTGTCATTATTTATTTATTTATTTATTTATTTATTTATTTATCCAAGTTGTTTTTCCATCTTAACATATTCACTATAAGGAATATCTATTAAAAGAAATCAAGGAAATTTATTGAAGGAAATGTTCTTTTATTGAAAGAAAATATTATTGTAGTAAATCATCAATGTAAATAATATAATATAATATAATATAATATAAATATCACTTTTTAAAAGTTTGGGGTTGGTAATATTTTATAATTTTATATATATAATAATATATTTTAAATTGTAATTTATTCCTGTGGTATCAAAGCTGATTTTTTTGTGTGTTTTTAATGTTTTTTTTATAGACATTTCTTATGCTTATCAAGGCTGCATTTGTTTGATTAAAAATACAGAAAAAAAAATTATCATTTTGAGAAATTGAGAAACAACAGTTTTCTATTTTAATATACTTTAAAATATAATGTATTCCTGTGAAGCAAAGCTGAATTTTCAACACCATTACTCCAGTCTTCAGTGTCACATTATCCTTCAGAAATCATAAATTATTATTCTATTATGAATTAATATTAAAATTATGACAATTACAATAATATTATGACATGTTACAATACTTGTTTTGTATTTTAATAAAGTTTAAAATGTAATTATTCATGTGGTATCAAAGCTGAATTTGTAGTGTTTTTTTAATGTTTTTATGCTCATCAAGGCTGCATTTATTTGATCAAAAATACAGAAAAAAATGCCATTCTGAGAAATATTATTGTAATTTAAAACAACAGTTTTCTATTTTAATATACTTTTAAAGATAATTTATTCCTGTGAAAAAAAGCTGAATTCTCAGCATCATTACTCCAATCTTCAGTATCCGTCATGATCCTTCAGAAATCATGATATTATAAAGTAATATTAATAGTATGACAATTTACACTACTATTATGGGCTGTTACAATACCTGTTTGTATTTTAATATATTTTTAAATTTAATTTATTCCTGTGATTTCAAGGCTAAATTTTTAGCATAATTTCTCCAGTCTTCAATGTCACATGCTCCTTCAGATATCATTCCAATATACGGTTTGCTGCTCAAAAACATCTATTATTATCAATGTTGAAAACAGTTGTTCTGCTTAATATTTTTGTGGAAACCATTCTAGATTTTTAGGATTCTCAACTGAACAGAATGTTCAAAAGAGCACCATTTATTTGAAACAGAAATCGTTTGTGACATTATAAATGTCTTTGCTGTCACTTTTATGCAGTGGTAGTGTAAATCTAAATATACATTATACTGCAGTGCATTGAAAGTTTTCAATCTAAGGCAGAGATCTCAATGCTGCCATCTGATGGTGGATATGTGAACGGCACTGTCACTAATCATAGGATATTGGCATTCAGTGCAGAATAACACATGTTGTGCATTCATATCATGCAGTGACAGTCTTACTAAGCAGATCTGCCTGTAATTTATCTTCATAGGTAAATTAAGTTCAAATCAGCCATTTATTTTAAGCAGAAAAATAATCTATCAATCATCTACTTCTAATTACTGCACAGCATGCCAGTGCAGTGAGTTTTTCTGGCCATCCTGGGATAGTGTTGTTACTGGAAGCAATCCAGGCCACTGCTATCAGAAGCAATGAGTATAACTTGCAGTAGTTTTGTTGGTTTAAAGCTAGTGATCCCACAGAGTAAGAATGCATTCGCAGGCTTGTTAAACCCAGTGGACGGTGAGTCAGAACAGTTGGGTTGTGAACATGCCTAACACATTTGCTCACAGTGCACAGACTATAAGAGAACAACTTCAGCTGCCACATGTGGGATGTCCTGAAAAGACAGAGAGTGAATTCTTTCTTTAATACCCGCATCAAGATATCGCTCTGCTTTAAACTGCTCAAAACTAATTTCCAAAAGAAAAATAGCCCTATTTGCCACAGATTACCCCAGCCCTCCCCTTTCCCCCCCCCCTTGAGGCGCCTTTATCTAATTTTGAGATGTTATCTAAGGACCTAAGTCGTTTTGGGATTCAAGTGCGCTCACTTCAAAGTATCATTTCATTTATCGATTGGCTCCCTGCTGGCCTTTTGCTCTCGGCTGTTACAGCTGCTCACGGCTCTGTGCTATTAGCCATGCCGGCTGCAGATGAACAATGTCATCTTAAGTTTACAAACAAGCTCTGGTGTCAACAAACTCATCTTGAGGTTCATTCGCCAACGCTAACAATGCAAGCTCTGTTTTCTTCTTTATAGGAGAGAGAAATTGTCAAATTGCTTCTTACAAGTCAATTTCACAAAGACTGTCAAAAATGTTAGCCAAAGTCAAAAGAAAAAAGAAATGAAAGTTTACTTGAAATAAATAAAATATTTAAGTAAATAAAAAAATAATATAACACATTTACAAAAAAAAAAAAACTATGTGTATATGTATGTGTGTGTATATATATATATGTATATATATATATATATATATATATATATATATATATATATATATATATAATGCAGTAATTTTTCTTATTTAATACAATAGTGAAAATCTAAATTTAGAGAGGGAATTAGAGAGGAAATCAGAAGTTAAATAAAAAATGAAAGTTTAATTGAATAAATTAATTTGACTTTTAAAATTAACATGAAAAGTAATCAAACATAATATAGTATTTTTAATTAATATAGTAGATATAGTACAAATAATATAGTACACAAAAAATACTGCATATTACAATACTGCAATAACAGAAATCTAAATTTAGAGAGAAAATCAGAAGTTAAATAAAAAATTTAAGTTTAAAATAAAATTAAAATGTATTTGACTTAAAATTAACATGAAAAAAAATGAAACATAATACAGTATTTTTTATTAATATAGTAAAAAATACTGCATACTACAATGCTACAATAACAGGGAATTGGAGAGAAAAATTTACATAAAAATTAAAGTTCAGTATAAAATTAAAATGTATTTGACTTTTAAAATTAACATGAAAAATAATACAATATTTTTTAATGAATATAATAAAAAATACTGCATACTGCCATACTACAATAACAGAAATGTAAATTTAGAGAGGGAATTAGAAAGAAAATCAAAAATTAAATTAAAAAAAAGTTTAATACGAAATTAAAATATATATGACTTTTAAAATTGACATGAAAAATAATACAGAATGAAAATTAATGAAAAATAAAAGAGTATTTTTAAAAAAATATAGTAAAAAAAATACTGAAAAGTTTAAAGGGGTCCTATTATGCTCTTTTACAAAGTCTTGATTTTGTTTTGGGGGTGTACTAGAACATGCTTTCATGCTTGGTGGTTCGAAAAACACATTATTTTTAACATAATTTACATTATTACAATACATTTCTCCCAGCCTGGAACAAATGACTCGATTAGTTCCGGGTGTAATGAAGGCCCGCCTTCCGAAAAACGAAATGTGTTGTGATTGGTTAGCTGTCCCACTGTGTTGCGATTGGTGAACAGCTTAGACGGTGTTTCAGTACTGCCACGCCCCTTGTCAAAGAAGCAAGTTCCGTGTACAACTGTTGGCGCAAGCTAGATTAAAGTGATTCCTACGTTTTAAACATGGATATTTTTCCTACAAAAATGCATCGATTCGCTACAGGAGGCCTTTATTAACCACCCGGAGCCGTGTGAGGCACTTTTTATTGTGGATGGATGCACATTATTGGACTTATTTTGGACTGATGAGGAGAAACACCCGTCTATGCCATTTGAAAAGCTTGGGAATGCCAGGATAAATTTTAATATATCTCCGATTGCATTCATCTGAAAGGAGGAAGTCATATACACCTAGGATGGATGGAGGGTGAGCATGTAATACGCTACAGTAGTGTTGGATCCTATCGTCAGCCTGCGAGATCGTCAGTACATGATATTATTGTGCTAATGTATTTAATTATTTACATACTTAGTTTTATTGCCCAAAACCAGCATAAGGCTAAAAGCATAAAAAACATTATCAAAGAACATCATCACTAATTAGCCTAGCCTATTCTAGTGCAAGTTTATGTATTTTAAAAAACACCTGTGATATAAGTGAAGCTATCTACATGGTATGATGAATAAATCTCTTACCACACACTGCACACGTCTGTGGCGCTTTACGGCTTCGACGCAACAACCGCAATAGATTGCGGCTTTGGCATGTGTTTCGACCACCTGTACTGCACACGTCTGCGGCGCGTTACAGCTCTGAAGCGGCCACTCTAGTCAAAGCGGTTTTCCACGCTGCATCAGTAAAGTTAGTCTAATCCCCCACCTCGTCCCTACACACCACCCAACAATTAGAATTTCCGTGGGCGGGATTTAATTTAATGATATTCTAATTGACCGCGTTGTGACATCATTGCATGTGGAAAACAAACATTGTAGTCCAAAGGACCAGTTCGTTGTAGTTCTTAAAAAGGGATTTTTTAACCTTTTGGAGTAGACTTTGAAATTTGTAACTTTGTAGATCTTTTTTATGCCCAAAGATACACACCACACACTGACTAAAGTTCAAAAAGTGAAAAAGCATAATAGCACCCCATTAAAATAAAAAATGAAAATGTATTTGAGTTCTAACGTGAAAAATAATGAAAAATAATTCAGTATTTTTAAATTAATTAATACATTAGTAAAAAAAAAAAATACTGCATAATACTACAATAACAGAAATCTAAATTTAGGGTATCAGAAAGAAAACAAGGGAGTTAAAAAATAGTTTCTTTATTTACATTTTTATTTTGATTCTGGGGTGAAATGTGACCTGGGCAATTTTTGCTTGTATGTGTTAATGTATGTATGTATGTATTCGGGGTAGAAAATGAGACTCTGGCTGTAGTAACAACATATCTATGAAGGAGTAGTACACTTTTACTGATAAGTATGACATAAAACGGACATGCCGTGCCATATGCAAACATAAACATGCGCCCACTTTGTTTGATTAAAATGGTAGCATAAATTATCTTAGCATACTCTGTTGACTACCATCAGTCACGTGACTCCGGCGCTTTACAAACAGCCCTGACAGTACCGCCTGTCTCTGGCCTGAGCGGGGCTATATAGGCTCAGCCGTATATTCATTTCCTCAGTCCCGCCGGTGACTGCGCTCAGCCGACGCAGGCAGGATTTATGGGCCACTGGCTGCTAGCTGATTAGGATACTGCTTGTAAAACGTATTTTGGCATGTACAGAGGTTTTACTGGAGCTCTTCCTGTCAGGGAACTGCAATACATCAGTGGCAGGAGGGGCAGAACGAAAGGTGCAAAAACATCCAACCCGACGCCATGTTTAACCTGCTGGCACTGTTTGTTCCTCATGGGGCAACGCCGCAGACACTCTCAGTGTAATATACCCAGTGATACTGTGCAACCGTCCCATTTTTCAGTCTGTATTAAGCCATTGTATGTTATTCACTGGTGTATGTGCACTTAACTGCTGTCTCGGTGGCTACATGAGATCTGTTTTTCCCAGAGAGCAGCTCATTCCCATCATCTCCTGTTTCATAGCTAGTGTGAAAAGCAGCCCGGCCTGGCAAAGCAACATGCCGGTGTCCACACCGTGCACAGGAAATGAGGCTGACGTCTGCTACCTGTCACCCCACCTCCGCTGTGATTTGTGCCTCGGTCGGTCAGACTAGTGCAATTGAGTTTTCGCACCACCAGAAGGATAAAGATGTCACAGTTGCTCACAGCATGTGCGATTTTTAATTAGACTTAATCGAAATCGCACGTACATACATCTCCCACATAGCCTGTGCTATGTAAATAGTGTTGCTTTCTGATTAGTTGGGTTTGGAGAAGGGTGTGGAAACTGATACGCTTTAGTATAATAACATGTTTGGATCTCATAACTAGAAAAGGGAGGGTAGATACTTAAAAATTAGATACTTAAAATTGACAAGGATCCACTACTGTCAGAGTTGCTTTGTTTGTTCGCATTTTTTGTATTACCCAATAATTTATTCAAAAATGCACACAAAAAAAGTGATACACATTGATTTTCATACACCTCTTCTGTGATGAGCATGTTCATTTATAAGTTAAATTTAATTTTGTTATTTCTGGGGGGCATAAAAAATATCATGGTGAAAAATATTACATAAATAATGTAATGTAAGTAATGCCATGTAAAAAATAAAAAAAGTAAATGGTAACACTTTACTATAAGGTTCATTAGTTAACATTAGGTAACAACATTAGTTAACAAGAGCTAAGAATAAACAATACTTCAACAGCATTTATTAATCTTACTTCATGTTAATTTCAGCATTTACTAATTCATTATTAAAATCACAAGTTTATATAAATATTTTATAAATATTTCAAGAAATTCACAACATTTAACCTTGAATAATGAGTAATATAAAAATAAAACATTTGAAATACATTATATTATATAATATATTTAAAAAACCTTTTAAAAACCTTAATTATTTGTAATTATTATTTTTTTTTACTATTTGAATATATATATATATATATATATATATATATATATATATATATATATATATATATATAGTGACATTTGCCATTATCATTCCATTTTTTTCATAGATACAAACGTATCATGATCAATACAGCAACATATATGAGATATTGCTTCAATTAGTAAATCATAGTAGTATTTACTGTATGCCTTTATGTTTATTTATAATAATAATAGTTTGTCTAGGACACATGAGAACACACGTAAAAAAAATGAAATGTAAATATAAAAATGAATAAAAATAAATTAAATATATATATAATAAATTATATATATATATATATATGTGTGTGTGTGTGTGTGTGTGTGTGTGTGTGTGTGTGTGTGTTATCCATAATATTTTATATTCAAAAAGACCCTAATTTACCATTTAAAATATTTGAGATTGAGATATTTAAAGTATCAGGAAAATATGTTGACTTGATGGCTAAACCATATGATACAAATCGCATATAATTTAAAAACAATTTAAAATATTTCCATTTAAAATTTCCATTTCCATTTAAAATATCTGAGATTGAGATATTTAAAGAAGAAGTTCACTTCCACTTAATTCACCCCTTTGTCATCCAAGATGTTCATGACTTTCTTTCTTCAGTCATAAAGAAATTATGTTTCTTGAGAAAAATATTTCAGAATTTCGTCTTTTCTAGCGAAACGATCTGTCATTTTGAAACAAATTTATGTATTTTTTAATCTCATACGCTCGTCTTATCTGTTCTCTGCGATGCACGTGCATAGTCCGCGTAATCCTGGTCAAAAAACTCCCATCTCATTTTCTTTCTTAACTTTAAAATCATCCTACATCGCTGCAGAAGTACCGACCCAGTGTTTACAAAGTGAACATGCAAAGAAGATCAAACGCCCTTTACAAAGAAAGGTAAAACAGCGATGTAGGATGATTTTGAAGTTGAAGAAGAAAACAAGATGGGAGTTTTTTGCCAACTGTATTGACCTGGATTACACAGACTACACGTGTGCATCGCAGAGACTCGACAAGACGAGCATTTAAGGTTAAAAGTATATAAATTGTCAATTTTTTTGAAAATGGCCAAATGTTTCGCTAGATAAGACCCTTCACCACCATGTTGCTACTGTCATGTGACCTACCAGCATCAGTTGCAGTGCTACACTGCCATTCACAACTCCTCTCCCACAGCCTCATGGGTTAGTAAATTTCCATTGAAGTATCCATCAGATAGTAGTATGCTTCCATACTATGTAGTACGGAAGTAGAGGTATTCGGACACACTGTGTTTCTATACATGATTTGAGCTAAAGAAGCCAAATTATACCATTATACTATTGTTTTCAGATTATCTCTGTTATTTAAAGGAAGCAACAGTTATGGATGAGAAGCTGACTGGACTTGGTGTTACCAAAATGGCTGCCAGGGTAATCTGACTCACCTGAAAGGGACTTTGATGGCGCTCTCAATCCTGTATTGTAGAGAAGCCAAGCAGAGCCTCAGATCACCCCACTACAGCCAAAGCAATCCTTTAAAACAAGGCTGCCGGTTGTTCATCAAGAATATTGTCAAGCATGTCCGCTAGGAAGTGGATAAACAATTACTCTCAGCAATCCGCCGAGGTGCATTAAGGTTATTTATGGCCAGCATGTAAATATATAAATTGGGCCACACACCAAATCAAGCCCTCTCCTGGGTGCCATGCAAGTCATGCTGTCTCACATTAAATCACTGATGCAGTTAACAACGGGCAGAGTGTGCATATGATAATGCCCTCACTGTAAAAAATGCCTCCTACTTAGCAGCCTATGAGTGCGTGAGGTGACATATGCTGAGAGGTACAAGCGCTCCTGTAGGATCAATAAACTCCACCAGGTTTTGGGATTTACGATGACGTGCCATCGATCAATTAGGAACGGAACCGCTTTAAGTGCGCGGAAAATACCAATGGGTATTATAACCAAATCAGAAGTCAAATATTTCAGGCAAATATTTCAGAGGTACTGCAGTGAAATGACTACAGTTTGTTACTGCATAACTAGCAAGGCCTCAGAGAGAGAGAAAGAGAGAGAGGGAGTTACACTGATGGCTGCTCGAGAGAAAGAATGGGAAACTGCTGGTGTGGTTGCGGGAGATGAGATCCATAACTCTATGAACAATCTGCAGGACAGTGCGCCGCTGCTGCTAGGTGCCGGAGACTACAGTCGTGATACAAACGAGCTCAGTTTGCAGCCCCTGCTCTTCCCTTCCCACCGGGGAGATGGAGTCATTTGCTAGATCACTCTCCCTTCGCTTATCACTCAAAAGAAGTAGCTTTCAGGGTGCAGCAGATAATCATACATATTCTATGTGCTGGCAGGCCATAAATCTCAGTCGCTATTTCATCTTCCAGTCATTCATCTATCACCCTGGGAGCTGGATGGAGCACAGGCTGCTTCACAATATATCAAATTAGTACCTGGGATGTTTACCAAGATAATGCAAGACACCAGGAACGGGTGAAATATAGCACTGCCGCATTCCTCAAATTAAAAGGCTTCCCGGTCCTGTGTGGAAGGATAGTTTAAAGCCGTTAGCCTGTTGTTAGCTTGTGTGGGAGCTAGGGATGAACCCGAATCCGAATAACGTATTCGGAAAGGAAATGACGTGTGCTACGAAAACCCTAAAGGGATAAATAGGAGATGAGAGAACCCCCCCCATATATTTCAATGTTTTCTCTCACGATTATATCGTTGGGTAATTACACTGTATATAAATTGCAGGCATCAGGGAGCTGCTATTAATATTAGGAGCATTGGAATTGCTTTCGAATGCATGCTAGCTGTTTACTTTCACTTTCGAGATTTGCAAACTCACATACTCTGTGTATACTATGGAGCGGCAGTACTTACCACACATTTTACAAGATTAAGTTTGTCAGTGGTGTAGGGCTAATAGTCGACTAACCGTTAGTCGATGAGAAGAGGCTTAGATGACCAAAATTTTATTAGTTGCAGTTGCAGAAAAAAAAAACTACAATAAATGAAGTCACGCAGTTTGTGACAGATCGTTAACGGCTGGTCTATGTGGTAATATAGTACACCAGGCGGGATATGCATACGTGCATTTATCATTAATCAACCTCAAATATGCCTTTTATCTGAAAGATGTATGTAGTAGAATCTTTACAGGGCAGCTCAATCTAATGTTAACCCAGAAATGTGCGCTACTGAAGTGTCTGTGCAGAGTGTGGAAGCTGAATAGTAGTGCGCTCACTGCATGACAGATGGAGGTGCTGGTGTGGTCACTTGCTTTTAAAATACTCCATCATTTTTGGTCATACAGATAAAAGTAATACATCTTTTGAATCTGTAAAGACTCTACATGTATTTGTGTACACTCAGAATAACAAAACATTTTGCTTTTATAAAATAATGAACACATACAGGATGCACTTTCTGTTGTCTTGGTCTCTGTGAACTTGAGCACGAAACTTCGAAACTCCATGTATACTTGTCTTACAGACATGAAAATATATCTATAGAGAGTGAAATGTCTACCTTCAAATGAACCATTTAATAAGGGAAAACAGATATTCTCAGATCCGTATGAAACATGCACACGAGATGAGTCAGTGTTGCCGACTTCATCTCTTGAGCTGAAAACAAAGAAAGCACTAGTTTATCAATAAATTATTAAAATGTTAATGCAGTCTCCTTGAGGTTTTTCCATGGCACATTCAAAATTATTATATCTGCCGGTGTGCTGTGGTAAGCTTATGTGTGTGCTTGAGTGCTTATTAGGCTATGTAGGCATAAAGACTCATTATTATGATTTATATGGCTTATTACTAAACATGCGACTAATAGTCAGTTATTGTCATGTTTTGGGCTGAACTAATCGGTCGGACCGGGAAAAACATTTGGAGTACTATACTGCCAAAAGTTATAACAAATTAAGGAGCATAGTGCAAAAGCTGTCGGAGGAACAAAAGGCATTTGTGGTTGGCCAATCTGAACCAGGATTTCCAGGGCAAGAATCCTGACAACATTCATGTCTGTTCTTATCATTTCCAGTCAGGTAAGTGAAATATTAGGCTAATATCTTAATTAATACTGCTTGTACGTATCTTTAACACCTATTAACTTTAGTTTGTCAAAATATTGTGCCCTTTCCTGCTTACTAAGTCCTTCTCTATGATTTAGCAGCTTCCACATGTTTTTTTCAGTAGTTTAGACAGAATAAATTAGCAAACCAACGTATTCAGTAGTACATTACCCGTGCAATCCATGCTGTTGTTACATCTGAGTATGGCCAATATGGGCACGGTATCTGACCAAATTGTGACATTAGTGCAAACCCTCTATTCGGCACATCCCTAGCCTGAGCTGCCAGTAGCACAGAGAACTTGTTTGACGCAATGCTTGGGGTTGTTCTTTTTATGTAAAAAGAAGAAAAACGTGATGAGAAAATGAAATTTTTTGCAATATGTTGAAAGGCTCGATAATGCAAACGCTCCATGTTTTCTGTGCATATTTACCAGAATTAAATTTGGTCTAAAGCTGGGGTCGGGGAAGAACTGCTGTGTCTGTTGAACAGACTTAAAATCAATAGTAAAATCCAATATCTAATTTTGTTACTGTCTGGCAATAAATAATATGAAATACTAAATTCAGTTTAGCCAGAGCAGCAGCATTATAAAAAATGTCCTTAATTCATATACATCTCATTTTATCTTCAGCTCTGATGTATGAGGTTGTAGTCTTTGTTTATTAGTGAAGGATTTGTGTGTCATGGTTTACAGTGATCTGCGGTTTGAACTACTAACCTAGCAATATTTTTAAGATATAGCATGACAGCAGCTCAACTTTAGGACAGTGATATTGCTAGTAACAAGCTTCCATTTTTAAACATTATTGAATGGCTTAGATATCATAAATCTACAATGAAATGATTTACTAAAATGATCATTATTGATATTAATGTTAATGTTATATTAATTAATGTTATTTCAACTATATTATGGTACAATAAAGCAAAAGGCCCTCAAGTACTAATACTCTGATCAGCCACTTCCTACAAATTTTCAATTCTGTATAACAGTTTGTTAAGATTACCTTTCATTTGCATCTGTGCCCTCTTTTTGTTAGTAAAGAAATAGCTTAGCATTTACTTTACTCTTTCATTTTGGTACCTCAACCGTAATTTAACCGAGTTTGACAAGCTACAGTTTTTAAAATAGCTTCCTCAACGCTGGCGGTTTGTGTACAATAATTAAATGGCAAATTGCCTTGTCACATTAGAGAGAAAGACAAAGCGATACCGTTCTGCTGACTCATGACAGCCCAGTAAGTAATGACAGCTATGAGAAGATCAAATGCTTGTCTCGTAATTAGCACGGCAGATAATCAGGGCAGTGAAATATGGCGGCTAATTGAAAGATTGCCATTTAATACAGTTATCTACCTGATCAATATGTCCTCTCATCAGCACAGACATCTTAGTCTTCATATCCACAGAGACACTGAGTGAATCTAACATTAAATTTATTGAATAGCAAAGGTGCGCGATCGTTCTCGGTTTCCTTATGTAACACCGCCGTCGCCATGCTTCACTTTTGGCTTAAATGGATGCTTTCACCGGTACTGTAATCCATTCTGACCTGGCTGGATTCATTAGGGGCGGTTAGCCAGCAATAATTTTTGCAGATTACTGTACATAATTCACTGCGCAGTTCTGCAGCTGATGCTGGCACACATTTTTTACCTCCGCCAACCCCCTTTACTGACACCGGGACGTTTTTTGATGTATTACACGGAGGATATTTATGGTGAGGGTATGTGGAGGACCTTGTGCTGAACTGAATCTCTCCTACACCCCTCCTAATGCACTCAAAGTATTCTGCTCTCTCTGGAGGCCGTTCTGCTCGCTTTAATAGTGTTAGTCCAAACCAGAACCGAAGATGAATAGCTGAGAACAGAAGAAAGGATTCCCAGTAGAGCCAACATGACATACTTTGAATTTAAAGGCCAAATTGACTGATTGTTATCACTTACCATAAAGCCACGGATTCGCCTCTTTTTGAAGAACATAATAACATGTCAGAATGTATGCATCTAAGTCTGCGATTCTCAAACATGAAAAAATTGCAAGCCACAACATTATTGGCTTATCCAGTGGCCTGAGTTTATTCTGTTTCTTGACCAATGGTGGATGAGAAGGGTGTTTAGGAAACCTGTGCAGTTTTGCCATACCGTCTTCCAACACTAGTGGCAGAAATACCATGTTTAGCTTTAATAAGTGGCTCGTTGCTAGTGAGAAATTTCCCTCAGTCAATAAAGGCCTTGGTTTTCCATAACTCTGCACTCGTGCCACCTCTGCTTTGACATATACAGAGTGAGTGCTGTTCGATCTGAACTAGCTGATGCACAAGTCAATGAAAGTCACATAACACTGTGTCTTCCTTCACATTAACGACACTTATACTATAGGATTCCAATAGATACCCTCCGGGTGCATATTATTTGGCAAATCATTAGCGGCAAACAGCAGAACTTCTTTTTCCTGCTGAACGCACTCAACCTGGTTTTATTCCTTGCGCAAAATGGAGGAAGTTAGGATTTAAATGTTAATAGCGACACGTAATTTGCACAGAATAGCTTTTCTGTGATGTTTGTCATCTTGTGAGCTCATCTCATCTGTAAACTCACTAAATGCAGCAGATTTTGTTAATAATACGTTCAGTCCAGTTCATTTTTTAGCTATAGCTCTTGGAGACTGCGAGTGAGGACGCATACTGTATCCCTATGTATTGCTTTTCAGATTAAAAATCTAATTTAGGGAGATGAATGTATTTTATTTGAGCTTGCTGTGATCAGGAACTGCTGCGCTAGAGAGCGGAATCGCCTCTTGATTATTGAATTTTTATGGCCGTGTAATTAATTACAGATTCGCTGTTTTGTTCTATTTCTTTCTCTCTGACATTTTAATTTCGACAAAAAGCCACGCTCCCCATGCAGCCTTTCTCCGGAGATCCCTAATGGCCTATAAAACACAATGACTTATAGATATGGGGCAGACATCAGTTCGCCAATGATTGTTTGAAACCTTGCTGATCACATGAAATTTAGCCGGCTCCTCCGTAACCCCCTGGATTCATTCCTCGTCAATTAAATTGTGGCAACAGCGTCCTTTCAGACGGATGGAATCTATCATTGTGTCATCGACCAGGAATTCATTATTGGAGGCAGCCTGGAAACTTTTCAAAAGCGTCATCAAGGCCATTATTTCTTAAAGACGATTGTCATTACCTGAGAAAGGGAGTGTCCTTGGTTCTCCTTGCATAGGCTGCATTTAAGAGCCATGAAAATCAATCCTGCTGTCAGCTGAGCCACGCTACATCTTTGGCCCGACAGGTTTGAAAGCTTATATCAAACTAGGAGCCTTAGCTGCCATCAGAGGCAGCAGTTACCATGCCATTTGGTGAACGGCTGATATAAATCAGACATTGCCTGCTGCAGTCACCTCGTCCGGATGAAACCGACTTTGATTGGTTGCTTTAGGTTGCTATTCATCTCTTTAGTTTTGATGCACAGGAGACAGCCTTTGTGAAAGCTTTATTGACTGATCAGACTGTTTGAAATTCGCCATGTAGATCAGAATAAGGAATTAATACACCTTTGTAAAGATCTCGTGAATTCTCGTAGAATCGTGATTCACCCTAATGAATTGAGTCTTTTTAATACGTTCACTAAAATGATTTGTTCAGTGATTCGTTCATTAACATTTCCTGCAGGTTTCATCACAAGTAGGTGTAAGTTTTGTGTGTTATCTCTCTCAAATGACTCATTAAAACAATGAGTTCATTCAGTTCATTCACAAACAAGATGACTCATTCAGTAGCTCTCTGAGTCTCATTCAGTGAACAGAGTGTGTTTGTTCGGTAGATTCAACAAAGTTTAATGGTGAGGACTTTGACAACCCTGATAGCACACGTACATCTCGGAGACGTCTAATTGACGTCTGCATTTACATCTGCAAGACGTAGTTTGCTCATCTGCAGTACGTCTATTGGACGTTTCCTATCAGATGTCAGATAGATGTCTATTAGATGTCTTTAAGATGTTTATGATTTAGATTGTATGTAAAACCGACATCTTACAGATGTCTGCCAGACGTTTGTACACAGCAGATGCTTTTCAGATCAAGAGATCTTTAACAGACATCTTGCAGACGTATATGTGCTATCTGGGAAGTAGGTGGTGAAAGGTGTGTTTTGAGTAAGTGAGTCACTAACTCAAATGATTTGTTAAAACAGAGACTTCATTCAGTTTGTTTATTTTAGTTAATCCAAGTTAAGTGCTGGGGATTTTGATTCTTATGGGTGAATCTAATGTATTTAATCTGTTCACTAAAACAATTTATTCTGTAATTCATTTACTGACTTTTTTGGCAAACTTCATGACAAGTAGGTGGTGAAAGGTGTGTTTTGAATAAGTGAGTCATTACTTCAAACGATTTGTTAAAACAGAGACTTCATTCAGTTTGCTTGTTTTTTTAGTTGATCCAAGTTAAGTGCTAGGGATTTTGATTCTTTCCAGTGAATCTAATGTATTGAATCTGTTCACTAAAATAATTTGTTCAGTGATTTGTTCACTGAACTTCGTTCATACTTTTTTGGAAGACTTCATCACACGTAGGTGTTGAAAGGTGTGTTTTGAGTTGAGTCATTACCTCAAACGATTCATTAAAACAGACTTCATTCAGTTTGTTCATGAACAAGATGACTCATTCAGTAACTCTCTGAGTCTCATTCAGTGAACAGAGTGTGTTTGTTCAGTAGATTCAATAAAGTTTAATGGTGGGGATTTTGATTCTTTCCAGTAAATCAAATGTATAGTATCTATTCAATAAAATGATTTGTTCACTGATTCATTCACTGACCTTTTTGGCACAAGACCTTTTTCACCACAAGTAGGTGGTGACAGGTGTGTTTTGAGTAAGTGAGTCATTAATGCAAATGATTTGTTAAAACAGAGACTTCATTCAGTTTGTTTATTTTAGTTGATCCAAGTTAAGTGCTGGGGATTTTGATTCTTTTCAGTGAATCTAATGTATTTAATCTGTTCACTAAAACAATTTATTCAGTAATTCGTTTACTGACCTTTTTGGCAAACTTCATGACAAGTAGGTGGCGAAAGGTGTGTTTTGAGTAAGTGAGTCATTACTTTAAACGATTTGTTAAAACAGAGACTTCATTCAGAGCCTTATTCAGTTAACAGAGTGTGTTTGTTTAGTTGATTCAACAAAGTTTAATGGTGGGGGTTTTGATTCTTTCCAGTGAATCAAATGTATTGTATCTGTTAACTATTGGATGTTTTCTATCAGATGTCAAATAGACGTCTATTAGATGTCTTTAAGATGTTTATGATTTAGATTGTATGTAAAACCGACATCTTACAGATGTCTGCCAGAGGTTTGTACACAGCAGATGCTTTTCAGATCAAGAGATCTTTAACAGACATCTTGCAGACATACGTGTGCTATCTGGGAAGTAGGTGGTGAAAGGTGTGTTTTGAGTGAGTGAGTCATTACTTCAAACGATTTGTTAAAACGGACTTCATTCAGTTTCTTCATGAACAAGACGACTCATTCAGTAGCTTTCTGAGTCTCATTCAGTGAACGGAGTTTGTTTGTTGATCCACCAAAGTTTAATGGTGAGGATTTTGATTCTTTCTAGTGAATCAAATGTATTGAATCTGTTCACTAAAATAATCTGTTCAGTGATTCATTCACTGGCCTTTTTGGAAGACTTCATCACAAGTAGGTGGTAAAAGATGTGTTTTGAGTAAGTGAGTCATTACTTTAAACGATTTGTTAAAACAGACTTCATTCAGAGCCTCATTCAATTAATTCAATTCAAGTGTGTTTGTTTAGTTGATTCAACAAAGTTTATGGTGGGGATTTTGATTCTTTCCAGTGAATCAAATGTATTGTATCTGTTAACTAAAAAAGATTTGCTCACTGATTCGTTCACTTACCTTTTTGGATGACTTCATTACAACCCTGATAGCACACGTACATCTTGGAGACGTCTATTTAACGTCTGCATTTACATCTGCAAGACATCTGCAAGATATCTGGAAGACGTAGTTTGCTCATCTGCAATACGTCTATTGGATGTTTCCTATCAGATGTCAAATAGACGTCTATTAGATGTCTTTAAGATGTTTATGATTTAGACTGTATGTAAAACTGACATCTTACAGATATTTGTATACAGCAGATGCTTTTCAGATCAAGAGATCTTTAACAGACATCTTGCAGAAATACGTGTGCTGGGAAGTAGGTGGTGAAAGGTGTGTTTTCAGTAAGTGAGTCACTAACTTAAATGAGTAAGTGAGTAAGTGAGTCACTAACTCAAATGATTTGTTAAAACAGACTTCATTCAGTTTGTTTATTTTAGTTGATCCAAGTTAAGTGCTGGGGATTTTGATTCTTTCCAGTGAATCTGTTCACTAAAGCAATTTGTTCAGTGATTCATTCACTGACTTTTTTGGCAAACTTCATGACAAGTAGGTGGTGAAAGGTGTGTTTTGAGTGAGTCACTAACTCAAATGATTTGTTAAAACAGACTTCATTCAGTTTGTTTATTTTAGTTGATCCATGTTAAGTGCTGGGGATTTTGATTCTTTCCAGTGAATCTGTTCACTAAAGCAATTTGTTCAGTGATTCATTCACTGACTTCTTTGGCAAACTTCATGACAAGTAGGTGGTGAAAGGTGTGTTTTGAGTGAGTGAGTCATTACTTCAAATGATTTGTTAAAACAGACTTCATTTAGTTTGTTCATGAACAAGACGACTCATTCAGTAGCTTTCTGAGTCTCATTCAGTGAACAGAGTTTGTTTGTTCAGTTGATCCACCAAAATGTAATGGTGGGGATTTTGATTCTTTCTAGTGAATCAAATGTATTGAATCTGTTCAGTGATTCGTTTGCTGGCCTTTTTTGAAGACTTCATTACAAGTAGGTGGTAAAAGGGGTGTTTTGAGTAAGTGAGTCATTAACAGAGACTTCATTCAATTTTTTCATGAGCAAGATGACTCATTCAGTAGCTCTCTAAGTCTTACTTAGTCCAGTGGGTTTGTTCGTTTAGTTGGTCAAACAAAGTTAAGTACTGGGGATTTTGATTCCTGCCAATGAATCAGATGTATTAAATACGTTAACTAAAACAATTTGTGCAGTTATACTTTATCACAAGTAGGTGGTGAAAGTTGTGTTTTGAATAAGTGAGTCATTACCTCAAATGATTTGTTAAAACAGAGACTTCATTCAGCTTGTTCGTGAGCAAGATGACTCATTCAGTAGCTCTCTGGGTCTCATTTAGTGAAGTGGGTTTGTTCATTTAGTCGATCTAACAAAGTTAAGTCCTGGGTATTTTGATTATTTCCAGTGAATCAGATGTATTGAATCTCTTCACTAAAAAGATATATTCACTGATTTGTTCTTTGAGTGAGTGAGTCATTACCCCAAATGATTCGTTAAAACAATGCCTTCATTCAGTTTGTTCATGAACAATATGGCTCATTCAGTAGCTCTATGAGTCTCATTCAGTGAAGAGGGTGTGCTTGTTCAGCTGATCCAACAAAAGTTTAATTCTGGTGATTTTGATTCTTTCCAGTGAATTAAATCTGTTGAATCTGTTCAGCGAGTTTTGCGCAGACTACATTGTCAGTAGGTGGCGTCAGGTGAGTTATTGCATTAAACTGAGTCACTTAATCATTCCTTTGACCGTTTATCTATAGTCCTGAATTTTTTGTTCATTCATGAATAAGATGTCTGGTTTACTGACTCAAATCCCAGGCTCGTTCATTGAAAGGCATGTGTTCATTCAGTAGATCCAACCGATGAAATGTTCTTTCGCAGCCCACACTTGAATGCTATTGTCTTGTGATGTATAGTCAATATTTAAAGACAGGAAACCCCAAATCAGTTGAAGCCAATTAAAAAGATTCAAACACCATGATTCATTCACTAAGAATACATCACAACTCAGCTGGCCTTTAGTGCCATAGTGCCAGTTTTAGTATAGCTTCAAAAACAGTGACTTTATCTGGCAAAGCTACTGAAACAAACCATACGTCACATTTATTAACCTAGTCACTTCAGAAGTCTTAAGGTACTTCCAGCCAAATATTCCTCATAGTTCACTGTGGCATCGCTGGTTGTTTGGCCTAAAGAATAGGTTTTGTCGAGTCATGCATTGATTTCCCAGTGCCCACTCTGTCTGCGAGACACTGATCTTTTCTGTTGTATTTGCGAGCGGTGTAATATATGTTCCCGGGAGACAAATCCATCCAAGAGTGTTTATTTATTATCCTGCGGCTGTGCCATACTATCCCTCGTCATTGCGCTCTTTTTCTGCTGTGTAAGCACAAATCAACAAACCACACATCTCTTCTGAAAACAACTCCTTACCTTCCCTGTTTGTACCCCTTTTGGTTCACAATAATAGCTGCGGCACTTACCATATTTCAGGCCTAATTGGATGAAGGCTGCAAAGCCAATTTAGGGCACACACTTTAGAGGGAAGAGTTCCTCTGTGACATTGTTAGGCGTCGGGATGCCACCTTCCATCTCGGAGAATAAAGTGTAATTGCTGTTGAATGAAAAGAGCAAATCTGTTGATGTATGCAATGCATAGTGGCCTGGGATAGCCAGTGGATATTTTGTCCAGGTTGCAGTGCATCTCACTAAGGCCTTGGCAGAGTCAGCAAAAAACTGTGGAGTTGCTTATTGCAAAAGCTCATGCAGAGACCCCACTGACAGAAAGTGTTGTTCATGCTAGTGATATTAGCACCATATGCACAATGCTTGCATGACAGAATAAGTTGGCATGAATCTTGTTGCACTATTTACACAGGCTAAACAAAAGGCTTACAACTGAATGAGTATTTCCCTGGTGAGGATGCACTTGTTATCTGCGAGGTCAATGGGTCAGTGACATCTTTTTTTTAGATTTAATAAATTAAAATGTATTTACATATACAATGACTTTGCCAAAAATGTTGGGGTGGCCAACTGCAATAGTAAAAAAAAAAAAAAAAGAAAACATTAATTTCTTTGCTCCCAGCATGCCAAAACATTAAAGGTGAAGTCCACTTCCAGAACAAAAATTTACAGATAATGTACTCACCCCCTTGTCATCCAAGATGTTCATGTCTTTCTTTAGTCATAAAGAAATTAAGTTTTTTGAGGAAAACATTTCAGCATTTTTCTCCATATAATGGACTGATATGGTGCCCCGATTTTGAACTTCCAAAATGCAGTTTAAATGCAGCTTCAAACGATCCCAAATGCGGTTGTAAATGATCCTAGTCAAGGAAGAAGGGTCTTATCTAGCGAAACGATCGGTTATTTTCATACAAACAATACAATTTATATACATTTTAATGTCAAATGCTCGTTTTGTCTTACTCTGCCTGAACTCAGTTTTTTTCCCGTCCATGACAGTTAGGGTGTGTCGAAAAAGTCCCATCTCATGTTTTCCTTCAACTTCAAAATTGTCCTATATCGCTGTTTTACATTTTTTGTTAAGGGTGTTTGGTCTTCTTTGCATGTTCACTTTGCAAAGACTGGGTTGGCACTTCTGCAGTGATGAAGGATGATTTTGAAATTATTTTTGAAGTTGAGGGAGAAAGTTTGACTGGAGTTTTTCGACATACCCTAACTGTCTTAAGCCAGAATATACAGAGTTCAGGCAGAGCAAGACAAGACGAGCATTTGAGACGAAAATGTATTTAAATTGTATTTTTTTAATGAAAATAACTGATTGTTTCACTAGATAAGACCCTTCTTCCTCAGCTGGGATCATTTACAACTGCATTTGGGATCGTTTGAAGCCACATTTAAACTACATTTTGGAAGTTCAATCTCGGGGCACCATACTAGTCCATTATATGGAGAAAAATCCTGAAATGCTTTATTCAAAAAACATAATTTCTTTACGACCGAAGAAAGAAAGACATGAACATCTTGGATGACAAGGGTGTGAGTACATTATTTGTAAATTTTTGTTCTAGAAGTGGACTTCTCCTTTAAGAAAAAAAATCAGATCAATAATATCAGATAATTTGACCTGGGGCAACTCCCCAAAAACTTAATGATATTTACAAATGAATAATTCATGGTGTAAATACTTTTTTTTATCATAAAATATATTTAAAAACCTTTAAAATAATGAACACTAATATACAAGATTCGATGTGTAATGTGTATTTGAGAGTTACACCATAGCGTGTTTTGAGGCACTGAATTCAAAGTTTCTCCAAACCAACATGAATACCAATTTCTGAGAACACTGAAGGTGGGCGCTCTTCTTGTCACTGACCCCTGTGCCAATAAAGAGGTTGAATTTCTGATGAATTCCTGTTCATTTGGCCGGGATCAAATATGAATTTATTATTCTTATATCCTCTTTATCAGAGACGTGAATATCAGGCAGGATTCATAAGTCAAGGCGGTAAATTGGATGCGGTCTTTTACTCCAGCACCCCTCCTCAAAAGGGAGATCTATGGGGCGATTTCCCAGCCACCCAGTCATGAAGAACCAGGAGATGTAAATGTCAGTCTGGCTCTCCTTTACACTCAATAAAGGCTGGAATTGGGCTTTGCTCTCCCCCAGTCGATTGCCCATCTAATGAGGAAAGGCTTAACCATAACTCTAAAAGATTCACTACTGTTTATGTTGCTGTGGGAGGGCCTTGTGGAGTAATAATTCCAAGTGGATAAATGCTTTCCCGATAACAAGCTGAAATAACCTGTCTGGACGAACTTAAAGTACACAAGAGAAATCGCACAATTAGCGATTACTGAGGTTATACCTTAAGACAGAGGCGAAAAGTGCTTCTGACTCCTCTCGAATATCTCGCTGACCGAAAGGAATTTTCCTTTGTGTTTTTCAGACAGGTCAGACATTAGTCATCGGCAGACCTCTACCTCAGCCGTGGCCCCTGGCCTGTCCTTAACTGTGTTTTAACACTAACATTAAGCTTGTTAATGTAATTGAAGTCACATGGAGGCCCCGGTGATAGATGGCACTTTTGGAATGGCAGAGAGGGGTAATCTCAGTTTATCTTCCCTACGACTGAGAGCTCTTTGGCCTGAGAGTGTAGTGTGGGCCACAGGAGATCTGGGAAGCAGATACTAATGCAATGGTTTCAGCAGATGAGACCACCAATCACTATAAGCATGCAGACACTCAATGAGGCCATTTTCTCCACCCTATCTGTTCCTATGGAGATGCTGCGAGAATGTAAATCTGAGCAGGACCGTGGCTTTTTGCACCAAGTAGTATGTCCTGTTTTTTTTTTTCTAATTCATGCAATTTGAAGGAATAAAAACTACACTGAGAAAAAATACAAAAAGAAACCACAAGTAACACATTGAATTAACTGTGATATTTTGAAGTAAAAAGACTGAAATAGTATTTTCTTAGTATTTTAGAGAACACACTGCAATAATCTTTGTTTTATTTACATCTTCGAAAAATCATTTTTGACAGTGTATGCCCTGTCACTTTGCTTGATAGTAACATATTCTTTCTGGATCACAAAAATAGAGGACTTTTTGATTAAGATTTCATGCAAAAAAGATTTTTTTTTTTAACATATGTGACCCTGGACCACAAAACCAGTCATAAGTGTAAATTTTTCAAAATTGAGATTTATACATCATCTGAAAGCTGAATAAATAAGCTTTTCGTTGATATTAGGAAAGGACAATATTTGGCTGAGATACAACTATTTGAAAATCTGAAATCTCAGGGTGCAAAAAAATATTGAGAAAATCGGCTTTAAAGTTGTCCAAATGAAGTTCATAGAAATGCATATTACTAATCAAAAATTACGTTTTGATATATTTATGGTAGGAAATTTACAAAATATCTTCATGGAACATGATCTTTACTTAATATCCTAATTATTTTTGAAAGAAAAATCGATAAATTTGACCCATCAGATGTATTTTTGGCTATTGCTACAAATATACCCGTGCAACATAAGACTGATTTTTTTTTTTTTTTTTTTATCATCTAAAAGCTGAATAAATATGTTTTCCACTGATGTATGATTTGTTAGGATAGGACAATATTTGGCCGAGATACAACTATGTTACAACTATGGAATCTGAGGGTGCAAAAAAATTCAAAACATTGAGAAAATCGCAGTTAAAATTATTCTTACCAATGCATATTACTAATTAAAAATCAAGTTTTGATATATTTGCGGTAGGAAATTTACAAAGTATCTTTATGGAATATGATCTTTACTTAGTGTCCTAATGATTTTTGGCATAAAAGAAAAATCGATAATTTTGACTTATGACTGGTTTTGTGGTCCAGGGTCACCTGGTGATTTCTCACTATTATTTCTAAAGACAAAACCAAAGCACGCACATCAATGGCAAAAATGCTCAAAATTGGGTGCTCGACAAAAAATATAATGAAAAACATAAAAGTCAGCACACCATAGGCTACAAAAATGCAAAACAATTTTATAATGGACTGACGAAGAGTCTGCCATTTTTGGAGCCTATGGTGTGCCGACTTTGTTTTTCACTATTATTTACCACAGGATATGCATTTTCATGGGTTTAAATATAAGATTTTTGTTTTAAGAAAAAACAAAAATGACTTAGCATCAGATTCATTCCTTTTCTGTTAACAAACAAACAAACATAAACATATAAATTGATTGATTGAAGTAAAAAAAATTGCTAACAGCTGAATGTAACACTTTGTCTGTCAAAAAAACCCCTGCACAATACAAGTAGTATTTATGAGAAACCTGCAGAGGTCCAGGGAGTACATGCGAAAACCTACTCTACCACATGTTTTGACAACGTCATCACTTCCTGAGAGGAAAGAGAAAATGGTGGCCTGAATGGCTTCAACATGCTGTCTGTCAAAGACTGTAACATGCACGTTGAGTATAAATGTGTTCTCCACTCCACTGCCAGGTGATTTTTAAAAATGAAATCATTAAGGCAATTATGAAAGTTTGATAAAATGTTTTTCAATTTATTTAATAAATTTTGACAGGATTTGTATATATACCAAAATAAGCATGCGCAGATACAGTGACATCACTATTCTGTTATCTGGTGAATGATCTTGTTTTGGCAAGATCTTCCCAACACATTTTCCTTAGTGCAAATGCATCATTTAGGCCATTACCAGCCGCAAGCTCTTTCATTAGAATGAACTATATCATCCTTTCCCCAAGAGGCCTTGGGAGCGCTCAGCTCGGAGAATATATCTCGCTAAGAGAATGTATCAAAGGCAGCAACATGCCTAGGTAAAGTATTACTTAATTTATACTGCTAATGCATAACATTGATTCTCTGCGGAGAAAATAAAGAACAACATATTTTTGGAGCCTACATCATTACGTTTAATAATTTAAACCCAGTTTGTGCTGTAATAAATATACTAAAAGAGCTTTAGTTGGGTTCGTAATGGATGCGCGCAGAAAACCTGGCACTTATATAAAAGAATAATACGAATGCGTGTTGGAATTAATTAAAGCCGGGTCTACGCTGTTTCTTTCAAGGAACGAGGCTACAAAAGCTCTACCTAGGAAGTGAAAGGTAACAAGCTAGTGGAAAACTACAGAGCCCTCGTTTTATCACCCAAAATCCACAGCGATGCCAACACCAGACCTTGTTTTTTTCCATCCGAAGCCCACGCATTAATGGACACACATACCGATAAGCCCCATTTCATTATATCGGCTGTTTGGATGCATTACCCCTATATATTGGCTTTGGTGTTCTCAGCGACTCATTAACAGGGACATAATGGGGAAAATAAAAGCGCTGAGGAAGATGGAAGGTCTCTGATGTATCAGCTCTTCTGGGCCAGCACAGCGCTCTGCTGGTTTTATTTACTCATTTCCAGTCACGACACCTCGAGGACAGAAACTGCCTGAGGATATATGTCTATATATATAAATATCTTGTCATTCTGGCTGCCTTACAGAAAGATTAGTTTTATTGTCGATTGAAATGCTTATTAGAGAGATACTTTAACCAAAAATGAAAATTCTGCATTAATTGCTCACCCTCATGTTGTTTCAAACCTGTAAGACCTTTGTTCATATTCAGAGCACAAATTAAGATATTTTTGATGAAATCTAAGAGCTTTCTGTCCCTGCATAGACAGCAACGCAACTGACACAGTCAAGGCCCAGAAAGGTAGGACATTGTTAAAATAGTCCATAGTCCAATACTTTTTGTGTGCAAAGTAGTGTTCATTTCGTCAACGAAAACTATGATGAAAAATGTTCATTGACGAGCTTTTGCCCCATGACTAAGATGAGACGAAAACGGTCAATAAACGAACACTAAGGCTATATCAACCTGCAATTTCATTGACGGAATAAGACGAGACTAAAATGTATTCAAAAAAATTTGAACTTTTCCAAAAACCTCTTTTTTTTGTCAAAGAAAAGGAGACTAAACGTGATTGTGGACTGCTCTGCATGCCTCTACGCAAGCTTTCAAAAGATTTCAAAAGTCCAAATCCCTGAATCACAGCTTCGCTGTTACAAGTATACATTTCCTGCCCGGTGTTTTGCTTATTTTAAGCAATCTAGCAACGATGCACAAGCACTCGCTCCTTATTGCGGAAGCGCCGACGATGATGATCTGATCTGATAATGATGAAAGCATCATTCAGCCAGTCTGTGTTCTGTCAAGAGGTCTCGACTATATTGTTTGCGATTGTGGTTGCTGAATAAATGCACTTACTCAACCGCGGTTGTTTTAATAGAGAAACATAGGCTTTTGCAATTTGGAATTACTACCAATTTGGAATTTCACTGTTATAATATTTTTCATTTGTTTTACCAGTTTTCATAATGTAGACAGAGAGAATGCATAAATCTTTGGTATTTATAAAATAAAAAGCCTACAGTAAATCAGTACACTAGATGAGATAAAATAAACCATGTGTGTGAGTCCACATTCTGTCAAAGACTGTAACATGCATAATGCACGTTGAGTATAAATTTGTTCTCCACTCTGTGATGCTGCCAGGTGATTTTTAAAAATGAAATCATTAAGGCAATTATTAAAGTTTGATAAAATGTTGTTAAATTTATCTAATACATTTTGACAGGATTTGTATATGTACCAAAATAAGCATGACAACAGTCATTACAATCATTATAATTTTGAGCAAAAATGAACCATTATACATAAAAAAATGTTACTAAGATTTCATTGACTAAAATACTGAATAAAATACATTTCGTTGACTTAAACTTGACTAAACAAAAACAGGACAAGATTGACAAAATATGTTAACTAAAATGTACATTTGAGTAAGACTAAGACTAAAAAAATGTCTGCCAAACATAATTAATCAATTAACGATTAATTAAACATAATCTTATTGCTAAATTGTCAAGTTTTCTTAGACTAAAACTAGACTAAAATGTTGAGAGTTTTAGTTGACTAAAACTTGACTAAAACTAAATAGGGTAAGGTTGACTAAATATAAAAAAAAACTAACAAAGACATATAACACGGGACTAAGACTAACACAAAAATGGAAAACACCTGACGAAATTAACACTAGTGCAAAGAAAACAAAAGTAACAACTTTTTTTATATGACCGCACATCGAAGACTGACACGGAAGAGAAGAAATCGTTGAATAAAGTCGTTATTTTTATCTTCTTTGTGCACAAAAAGTATTCCCGCAGGTTCATAACATTGCGGTTGCATCACTGATGTGACAGACTATTTTATTGATGTCTTTACTACCTTTCTGGGTCTTAAACGTGTCAGTTGCGTTGCTGTTTATGCAGGGTCAGAAAGCTCAAAAATATCTTAATTTGTGTTCTGAAGATGAACGAAGGTCTTGGTTTGGAATGACTTGAGGGTGAGTAATTAGTGACAGAATGTTAATTTTTGGGTGAGCTAGTCCTTTAACAAGTAGGGGTGTAAGAAAATATGGATACAGGTGAGTATGGCGATATTTTGTTTGGCGATTCTCAAACACGGAATATCGATATTTAAAAAAAAAAAAATAAATCATAAAAGATTCATGGCAGATGCTTCGTTTTGAAGTTATATCCCGACTGCTAGATGGCAGTCTTCTTATCTCTGAACTTAAACAGTGACAGGAAATATTAGCATAAAGGCACACCACTAATGTTATTGTTAATATAGTTCGCTGCTAGTAATGGAGGATAAAAGAATAGTTCCTGCTCCCGCCTTGATGAACAAAGTTGAAGCGTGGCGTCATTTCGGCTTTTGTGGTAATGTCCGCCCTGGGACCGTGGCACAAGTGCCGCATCAGCAGCACCGGCCACGGGTTGCTTCTAGTGATGGGAAGTTCGGATCATTTTACCGACTCGGACTTTTGAGTCTCGTTCAGCAAAATGAACGAATCTTTTTTCGAGTCATTTCGTTCATTTTGTTCATTTTAGCAAAATATAATTAAAATGTTACCTGTTACTTCCCTAACACATCTACTGCTTACACAAACGTTGATCACACTTCAAACAAGACAAAACTATAATGCTATAAGAAACAGAAAATGTTAATTCATTGTTTACCTGGGTCTTTAGTCTATGATTCGCTCACCTCGCCTCTTATCTGACAAGTTTTCGGGTTTGAGTCGTTCATTCATCACCTGACAGCTCAATTAGCTTAACCAACGCAGTCTGAGCCGGAAAGAGAATTGATTAGTTCATCTCTCGAGTCTTCGGGTTGAGTCGTTCGTTCATCACGTGACATCCCCGTAATGTTAACCTATGCAGCCTGAGCCGGAAAGAGAATTGATTAGTTCATCTCTCGAGTCTTCGGGTTTGAGTCGTTCGTTCATCACGTGACAGCCCCATAAGGTGAACGAAGGACACTAAAACAGGTGAACTAATTCCAGTACAGAACCTAATAGGATGTTGCGCATGCGCGACTGAAAGAATCACTCCCCGAGGCGACTCGTTCGTCCCGAGTCACATTAAAGATTCGTTCAAAATGAACGAATCGTTCAAGAACGACCTAGCACTAGTTGCTTCTGCTGTGCGGAGGGGTGGCGGCCGCGCGGCGGTTCGTCTGCTTGCCGCGTCCCGTGTGAAAGGGTCTTCGCGGCGGCGGTGTGGTAGCTTTCTCTCGCTTTCGCCGCTTTCTCTCGTGGTGGGGGCGTTTTGTGCAGTTGGTGATTCCATGCGGAACATAAATACAAACTGAAATCTTGTGAAATCCAAAACTTGTGAAATTCTCAGAACAAAAAGTTTCTAAGAATATTCAATCCATGTATTTATTTTATGGTTTTACAATTATTTTGTTTTCTTTAGGGTTTATGCAAGCACTTTTTTACTCATTGGTATTAAGCAGATATAATTCTTAAGGTCAGATCAAAATGTTATGATATTGTCCCCCGGTTTGACAGACCAGGCTTAAGCCTATACAGGGGCGTAGCACCAAATTCTGGGCCCTATGCACAAGCAGTGGCCATGGGCCCCCGTAAGCTTGAGGTTCACAACTACCTACAACTAACCTTACTACTAATCTAAGAACTCTTATATGTATAACAAAAAAAGCCTTATTACACAACTTCTCTGAATTTCTGTTTTATTTGCAGAATCAATCAACTGATGCATTTACCCAAAATATTAGCATTTACATTAGTTAACAACATTTATTGTGATCTTAAAATTATATTTAAAGGAAAAAAAATTTCACTCCTCAGGGGCCCTCCCCCCACTTGGGGCCCTGGTAATTTAGTCCCACTTTTCACCCAACTACGACACCCCTGAGCCTATAGTCCCAGACCAAAATGTGATTCTGAGCAGTTTCAACGGAAAGAAACTTGCACTGATCGATCTTAAAACATGCCAGTGCCTTTGTATGCTACAATTGTAAACTTAAACTGTGAACCTTTAAAGCAGGGTCTAAAATATATACGCTCTGTTTATAAAAGCTCACATTTTATACATTTAATAACTAAAGAATCCTGCAGGCATTTTATTTTCCCCCTTTACTCGTACTGCACAAAAAGTAATTCAATAAGAATGTTACAGGGACTGATCTTTGGAACTTTTTGAACTGAACTTTTTGCTAAGGTTTGCATATGGTGGTGTGTACTTAATTACAGCTTTCTTAAAATAAGAAATATCCCAATATATCGCCTTATTTACAGTATCGCAGTGTATCGCAACCCCTATATCATGATACGTATTGTATCGCCAGATTCTTGGCAATACACAGCCCTATTAACAAGGCGCATTTTAATCTCATTTTAGGCTGGAGAAGAATATATATATATTTCTGGAGGAGGAACAAGGTTTTCAAAACTCACTGACCTCCAAACAGCCTTCAGTGTCACGCCTCCCCTCCCTCAACAGAGCCGTTTCATTTGTGCACTCTAAATCACTAAACTTTATCGGTACCATAAGTCAGGCCAACAGCTTAACCTAGGCATCTCAGTACTGCGCGAGTAACGCATTCGTGCGCCTATGAACGAGAGAGAGTAATCTCACTACAAACCTGACCTCATACTTGACTGATTCTTGTGTGCTTTGTGGCTTTGTTAATATTTAAAGCAAAGACCTTGTACCTGTAAACCGAACGCAGGGTACAGTCTCTTAAAAAGCTTCCCGGAGCAGGATTTTACATCCTGCCGAGAGATTAATCGCCCAACCTTGAAAAATGAAAATCAAACTGGGCGTCAGAAAAGTTGGATTAACCACAAGAGCCTGGTATCGGGTTGTACAGGCGGTTTTATGATGTCATTTTCTTTTTATAGACGGAAGGTATTGAATGTAATATACATCAGATACCCAGGTTGGTGTAGTCTGCTGCATACAACATAAATCTGCTCAAGTGATTTCCAGAATCTTCTACATGGACAAGGAACTCTCCTTTGAAAAGTGATAAGTACGGCTCTAAACATTTATTGCTGTCATTCGGTCTGCGTGCCCCCTGATTTTAGCATCGTGTAACACTTCTACGTGTGAGTGAATGCACAAATGTGTTGGAGATCCTGCTGAGTAAGTTTACGCTGGCCGTAAATCATACTCTGGACCAGCTGGCCATCCGTTCTGGGCAGGTGGAGCTGTCATAATGGCAGCTCGAGTCATGCAGATGGGCAACCAGATCCAGGAAGAGGCACGCAGTGGGGTCTTTCAATTCTCACGTCAACTGGTGCTTACAGATTGCTATTTTGACTGATACTTTAGATAAGAGATTAGTGTGTTTAACCTTTGGAGGCGCAAAAAATAAACCCCAATAAATGAAAACATAAATATAAAAGAAGATGTTAGCATTTTATAGCTCTGTTTACATCTGTGCTGTCTGGGTAAGGGCCCATCATATATTTCGCCTTTGACAAACGGATTGTGTTTCACTCAAAGCATCTCACCTTGCAGAAACACTTGACAGGGACGGGAATCCAAAGGGGAATTTAGAGAGCCAATAAATAGACTCGAGCAATATATCTGTATGTTCAACAAATAAGCCTTTATAAAGTTTTAATGGCCAGATACATCAGTAATATGCCGACTGAATGGTAATGGTTAGTTGATTTATCCTTAGCATTATATCTGAAAACAACACTACTGTTTTGTGAGTATGGACACATTTGGCTCTGTTGACTTATAGAAAATAATCTCTCTTACTTTAACAATCTCACTGATTCAATTTGTTTAACAAAATGTCCAGTGGCTATAATTATTATTATTATTATTATTATTATTATTATTATTTTTTATTTTTTTTTTTTTTTTTTTTTTTTTTTTTTTAAGGAATGTCATGAACATTTTAACCATTACATCCTTTGTCATGCCAATTCCATAGTGAAAAATAAATTTATTTTATGCTAAGTATACTACAGATACATTTACATATTTATGTACTTAATAAAAATACCTTGCAATAGTACTTTTAGTGTACTAAACTGGTATACTTAAAGCCTTCTAAATTGGAACAGCTAATTTTGTACTTAAAGGCTTAGTTCACCCAAAAATGAAAATTAGCCCATTATTTACTTACCCTCCAGGCATCCTAGGTGTATATGACTTCCTTTTTTAAGACAAATGAAATCAAAGCTATATTAAAAATTATCCAGGCATTTCCAAGCTCTATCATGGCAATGGGCGGGTGTTTCTCTTCATCAATCCAAAACAAGTCAAATAAAGTGCATCCATCCAAAAGTGCCTTACATGGCTCCGGGGGATGAATAAAGGCCTTCTGCACCAAATCGAAGCGTTTTTGTAGGAAAAATGTCCATATCTAAAATGTAACGATCACTTTAATCTAGCTTGCGCTAACAGTTGTACACGGAAGCAGCTCCGGGCGGATGACTTGCATTATTATTCAAAGATCATACAATCCTCATCAATAGTGACATTAAAACACATTTAAGGCTTAACATTAAGAAATACACACAATTAATATTTTTACACTTTTACACTTTTACACTTAATTCTTTTTTTTTTTTTTTTTCAAAATGTGACCAAATTAGAGCTTGAACTATAAAAATACAACCTCTTTTTTAAGTATTATTTACTATTAGGTGCAAAACTTTGGGATGACCATAATTATTTTGAATTAATTTATTTGTTACTATTATTTTAACCTTTTATTTAGATTAGTACCTTAACAATAATAATAATTTTTAATTTTATGATGGATTTATATACTATAGATTAAAAGTCTAGGTCTCTGACAAGGTCAGGAAATAACCTAACCTAACCTGGACCACAAAACCAGCCATAAGTAGCACGGGTATATTTGTAGCAATAGCCAAAAATACATTGTATGGGTCAGAATTATCGATTTTTCTTTTATGTCAGCAGTTATTAGGATATTAAGTAAAGATGAAGATATTTTGTAAATTTCCTAGCATAAATATATCAAAACTTGATTTTTGATTAGTAATATGCATTGCTAAGAACTTCATTTGGACAACTTTAAAGGAGATTTTCTCAATATTTTAATTTTTTTGCACCACCAGATTCCAAATTTTCCAATAGTTGTATCTCGGCCAAATATTGTCATATCTTAACAAACCATACATTAATGGAAAGCTATTTAGCTTTCAGATTATGTGTAAATCTCAATTTCAAAAAATTGACCCTTATGACTGGTTTTGTGGTCCAGGGTCACATATATAATATTACTTTCATTTTAAAAAATAAAATAAAAGATGTTAGTTTGTATAAAAATCAACCCTTGGGACATTAAAGCTCCATTATGTAAGTTTTGCCTTTTTGTTGCCATCTCTGTTTGAAACCTGGAATTGCAGTTATTTGCAGAATTATCTTTTTACATGGGTTGTGCATTGGCACGGCTCCTCAGAGCAGATGAATCTAATGTTTTGAGGTGTACGTGTGGGCTGACAGTCACCGCACCAGTGTTTTACAGTTATCACGTCTTGGAAGTATGTCCCAAATAAGAAGTTTAATCCGAAAATGTCATCTGAACAACTAAGTAACATGTCTGCCAGATTTGTTCTGACCAACTGTAGAAAATGTTTTACAATAGATTGCACTACCAATGGTGATTATATCTAACGATCGCAAAATTAGCTCAGATTACATCAAACTGTGCAAATGATTAATAATGTTATACTTTGTTCTCTAACAACATCAACATTGCGTGATTAGCTTGTATTAGCGTTATCTGTACAGTCTAGTCTCTAATTGTCATACCATTCGAAAGTCATTAAAAGAAATTGTTCTTTTAACCTCAAAAACCAATTTTATGTTTCTTAGAACTCGAAAATGACAAGTTTAATTATTCCAGCTGCTTTAATAAGAGGCTACAGCATCCAAACACGCAATATAGCCTACTAGCCAGGACTCCTTTTTTATGTATACAGATGTAATGTAATGACGCAAAGACAAACGACCCAAACCGCTCAAATTAGAAAACATAATTACAAGCTAACCGTTGTGAATCAAGCTAAAGTTAAAAGATAGTTTTTTGTACACTGATTGAATATGTACTTGCTCAATAATTGATTTTGGATCATTTTTAACTAAAAAAGTTACGTAATGCAGTTTCAGCAATCATTTAAAATCTACTCTATTCATAAAACAGCAATGTCATTTTCACTGATTTGCCACTTTGGAAGACCTGTAAGTAAGTTCAGGATTTCATATCTTATCCAGACCCTCTTCATTCAGACTTATCCCATGCATGCAAACACTTAAGTACTCATTAAGTACTCTTAAAACGACGTAATGTGTTTTTCCAGTGTGATACATGAATGTATCACAGGAGCTCTGTGCATTATAAAGCCGCTCTGACAGCTAAACATCTGCACCTCTGAGAGCTGACAAGTGTCCAGTGAAATGGAGAGGAATGCCAGAGCCTTGGATTAACACCCTAGCAGAGACTAAAGGTGCTCCTGTTGGGTAAAAGTTTGGCTGGGACACTGGGAAAAAATGGGCTTGGGATTCTAGTAGCTTATTGGGGAGAGAAAAAATTAAATGCACTTGCACTTATCATTTAGTACAGTAAATATTTGATGTTCAATGATGTTGACAAGCTCTGCCCAAGGCATATATTCTTCTCTCTCTCTCGCTTTCTTTTTCTTGAGGAGTAAGAAACTGCCAAGCGGCTTATACAGTGTGTCACCAGGCTTATGCCAACAGGATTGCTTATATTTTCCCCGGATCATCTGGTCACTTGATGAAAGCACATCATCCTCGGTAACCTCCCGGATTTATTTTGAATGAACGTTAAAGGGAGGCCTAAACACGGCGAGCCGGCGAAAGTCAAAAATTCATGCAGGTGCACGACTCGCTTTCACAGACACGTATTTTGCTGCTTTAACAGTCAACGTTACAACTTGCGTGTTTGTGTTTCCTACCACAGACCGGGTGGTTGTTTGGCATGTTGAGGTGAAGAGCGCTTGGAGATGTAAATATAGTAGTTGGGCCCTCATGCTCTCATGCCAAACAAGTTCTCAACAGCAGCAGACAGATCTGAGGGCCAAAGGGGGATTGGGTGTCGCACCACTGCGAGACTGCAGAATCTGATTAATTATTAGTGAGTGGTGATCCTGCCATCACAATAGATCTGTCTCAAGCCTGCACACAGCCAGAGCAATGAGATGAAATGCAAGAACCACGACTCAAACAAGCAATGGCGCCCTCTCCCACAGCTTCTCCTGGTTATCGCTGTCATAAGGTCTTATTCCTCAGCTAATTATTCGGAATCCATGTATTACTGAAAAATACTGGGCAGCATATGTCATATTTGGCTCAGCGTGTCACCTTCTGAAGGACTGAGGCAGTTTATTTACTGCACGAAAACAAACCAGAATGATCTTTCTCTGGTTTCAGAGGTCAATCAAGCTGTCAGGCTGAGTTGTGCCCTGGCCCTCTCCTGTATCCCTGTATTTGGAAACTGTAAATTTTCCCAAGAAGCCATCCGTCGTCTTCGCCGCACCTCTTTCATCAGTTTGACAACCAGCTTGTCTTAGTCGCGATCCATTTCTACTGGTGCAATGATTCCTCTTATAAAAAGCCGGCGTGACGTTAATTGACAAATCAGATGGTGACATCTTATTTTGGGACACTAATGAGTTCGGGACTCTTCTAATGAGTTTTATAGAGTCGGGCTCAACAGGGTATTGTGTTTAATGTTGAAGGAACTCAACCAACATGGCTGCCGTGGTGTGTTTTCCTGTTGCAACGCTGAGGTGAGGCAGAGGAGGCGCTGTTCCCCGCGTCGAGATCGGTGGCAGAGGAAATTGCAGTCATATGTTGCTCCTATTTTTGGCTGGCAGGGCTCTGTTTTCTCCCCCGTTTAATGGCACATTCCTTTCGGCAGGATTTATGAAAACACCAGTGACAACATGTTCTATCTCCTTTAAAGAAGTGCATGACTGGCTGGCTCTGCAATAAAGCAGTCAGTTATTAATAGTTGGCATGAGAACATGTGTAAATTATCGTCCCCTTGCTTAAAATGACATCCTGATTCTCTGCTTATCAGTCCTGTGACACATAAGAACAACTTGAACTGTCATGTGTGAGCGTGATTGATTTGTGCGCCGATATGGCAGCTCTCTTGAGGGCAGCGTCTTTGTCTTTCAGGAAAACATCCCGCTACGTGCGTCTGGAAAGAGGACAATTTCTTCTGAGCAGTAGTTGTCAGATCGCGTTATTTAAGCTGTCGCTAAGTGTCTAGCAGGGTCATTTTGATCCCGGGTGACCTCGGGGGCCTGGCGGAGAGACGGGGAAATGTTTGGGCGCCGCTCTCCCCGAGGCTCGAGCGAACGCGTTTCCGATGCAACGTTACGCTTCTGAGTAGTCTTTTGAGTAATGCAATTCTGTCACATAACTGCTTTTGCAATCTGTGATTCTCATCATTTACGTTTTATTGAGAGGAGCAAATCGTCCGGCTGTACGAAAGGTTGAATATATAAATATTGCCCAAGGAATGCAATTACCCCCACTAGCACTGCTTTATCCAGTGTGTAGGAGCCAAGTGTGTGTTTTAAGGGGTATGGATGACCCCCACGGGGCTCTTTTTATTGAAAATATGATTTAGAAAGAAAACACGGCGAACGCGCAATTGTCCTCTGATCCGAGTTCAGAAGCCACGGGCGAACGGGGGAACGGGTCATAAAGCCGAGGCTGGAGTCCCTGCTGATCTCAGAACATCTGCTCAGCCATTTACCAGTCTAATAGATTAGCCCAGAGAATAGGTGCAGGTGTTTTCTGCCCTAGCCAAAACACATCAAAACCAGATTCCCGTCCAAGTCGCGCACCGGCGTGCAGCCGAGCCAAAATGAGTCATGGCCCCTCGCAGATAATAAAACAAGCATAAAGTTTGCTTAAGATACAGGTGGGGGTGTTTTACGCACTTCTGGAGAGAAACAAATAGGAAGCGTGTTCGGGGATACAGTAATTGAATGCAGATGGGAGGAGGTAAATGAACAAATATCTCAGCGGAATACCTAATAAGAATGGGACAGAAAGGGAAATTAAAAATTATTGGAAGCAGATGGACTGTTCTTTGAGTTTTTCAGGAAAATTTATTAGGGCTATGAAAGAAATGTGTCTGTTTATTTTGCATTGCCATGAAATTAATGGCCTGCTGAGTTGTGTTGGTGTTAGTTTATGACTGCTATGCCATTAGTCATAATTTAGCTGGTATTTCTTATTGGTTTGTGATTTAGCTTGATTTATTGGGGCCTGTCGGCTTTGATTTTGAACTCCACCACTTTCATTTCAACAGCGAGAACAGATTTTGGCAAACAGAGAATAATATGTTCAACAAAGTTTTGATATATGGCCATTGCTCTTTTGTTGTTTTGTTATTTATTCCCCCCACTTTGGTCTCTTATTTGCTTAAAAAAAAAAAAACATTGGATTTTGGTTTTATTGTTCTTTAGTTTAATTGTACTTGTAATTGTAATTGTATTTAATTAATACAAATACAATTGCCATAAATGTTTACAATTTTATACATATAAATTTTATACAGTAAATTTTAGTACAATGACAGATTATATTATATTATATTATATTATATTATATTATATTATATTATATTATATTATATTATATTATTTAGTTTTTTACCTCTCATTTGCTAAATAAATGATTGATTCTGGTGTTATACTACATTTTACTTTAATTTTACATTTACATTTAGTTACATTTATATATACAATTGCTATAAAATATCAAATTGCATATAAAATGTAAAGTAATTAGTATAATGGCATATTATATTATATTATATTATATAGGCTAATATTATTTTGTTTTTGTGTTTGTTGCATTTTTCACGCACTTCGCCTCTTATTTGCTGACTATATTACCTTTCTGCATTTATTTCTAGCATTATGCCACATTTTTGTTTTAATTAGTTATATTTATATACTAAACTGATACAAAATGTTTAAATATTATGTGTTAAATTTATATAAATTAAACTCCTAGTATTATTATATTATATTATTATATTATAGGCTTTTATTATTTTTTTCCTGCATGCATTTCTATAGCATTACACTACATTTTACTTTAATTTAATTACATTTATTTATTAAACTGATACAAAATGTTTAAATATTATGTGTAAAATTTATAGAAATTAAACCCGTAGTATTATATTATATTATATTATATTATATTATATTATATTATATTATATTATATCATATTATATTATAATATATTATATTATTATAGGCTTATATAATTTTGTTTTTGTGTTTTCTAGCATTATACTACATTTTATTTTAATTTACTTACATTTATTTATTAAACTGATAAAATTAAAATGTTTAAATGTTATGTGTTGAATTGACATAAATTAAAACCCTAGTATTATATTATATTATATTATATTATATTATATTATATTATATTATATTATATTATATTATATTATATATTTAATAGGCTAATACTTCAGGGGTTTTTCGGCAGGGTTTTTTGCATAATGAACAAGCACTTTTTAAAGACAGTGCTAAAAAATTAGTCCATGTTCTGTTTGTTAGGAGAATAATTTGATACTTACACACAAAACTGCTGTTGAGGTCAGACGTTAACTCTCTGTGCAAGCATTTTGTGTCTCTTTCTCAATTAAGCATGAATAAAGCTGCTTTTATTGGTTCGTTAAGCCTCGCACTGGCTCTGTAGTGGTTTCTGGTGCAAAACAGAGGAGGCTGCATGCTGACTCCAGCGCAGCAGCTGCCCCTCTGTAAATACAGGCACCGGAGCCCGCACTCATGGGTATTAATCAGAGTGATGGGTAGTGAGCAGAGAAAATGGAGTCTGATTATTATTCCAGAGGGGACCGGTGAGTGTACTCACAGCGTCTAAGAAGCACCGCACTTCCTGTTTCCTCTGATCAATGGCAGGAAGTAGTGCAGAGAAGTGATGCAGGGGGTGAAATACGCAATCCAGGTTTTCTGTCTACAAAGTGCCAGATGGGTTTTTAAACACCTCTGCAGCAAAGCTTAGACTCCTCCTGTGAACAACAACACACACACACTTTTATTTCTCTCCCTCTGTCCCACACTGTGAGACACAGCTCAGCTAATGTTTGGCCTCAAAGCTGAAAGACAAAAGATGTTGTGTGAATTGTGAGAACAAAAACAATTCTCACCTTGAGGGAGACGCAGCAACACTGGGGTCTGTCAGCTGGGCTACACTCATATAGTTTCATCTTTGCTCTAGTCTTCACATGCGCTTCTATGTGGCTTGATATAGTTTGTATTTAATGGAAAAAACACATAACACAAAGCAGATATTTAAAATACATTTATTTCATACTAAGTATAGTTCAAATATTTGGCCAAGATGCAAATAATCTGGGTGCAAAAAAATCTAAATATTGAGAAAATCGCCTTTAAAGCTGTCCAAATTAAGTTCTTAGCAATGCATATTACTAATCAAAAATTAAGTTTTGATATATTTACAGTAGGAAATTTAGAAAATATATTCATGGAACATCATCTTTATTTAATATCCTAATGATTTTTGGCATTAAAAAAAAAATCGATTATTTTGACCCATACAATGTATTTTTGACTATTGCTACAAATCTGCAAAATGTTAATTATTTTACCAAAATAAGAGGGATCATACACATTGCATGTTATTTTTTTTAATTTAATACTGACCTGAATAAGAGATTTCACATAAAAGATGTTTACATATAGTCCACAAGAGAAAATAATAGCTGAATTTATAAAAATGACCCCGTTCAAAAGTTTACATACACTTGATTCTTAATAGTGTGTTGTTACCTGAATGATCCACAGCTGTGTGGTTTTTTTATTTATTTTTCTTTGTTTAGTGATAGTTGTTCATGAATTCCTTGTTTGTCCTAAACAGTTAAACTGCCTGCTGTTCTTCAGAAAAATCCTTCAGGTCCCACAAATTAAGAGCTGGGGGTGAAAACTTTTGAACAGAATAAAGATATGTACATTTTTATTATTTTGCCTAAATATCATATTTTTGTCATTTAGTACTGCCCTTCAAAAGCTACAGAAGATACTTATATGTTTCCCAGAAGACAAAGTAATAAATAAAAAAAGAGACATTTTTATATTTTTTATAAATTCAACTATTTTTTTCTCCTGTGGACTATACGTAAATATCGTTTATGTGAAATACCTTATACAGGTCAGTACTAAATAAAAAATAACATGCAGTTTGTATGATCCCTCTTATTTTGGTAAAATAATTAACATTTTCCAGATTCTGCAAAGTGTATGTAAACTTCTGACTTCAGCTGTACAGTGTAATTACCCAACGATATAATTGATAATATTTTTTCCTCCCATCTCGATCTCCTATGTATTCCCTTTAGGGGTTTTGTAATACATGTCATTTCCTTTCCGAATACAATATTCAGATTCAGGAACATCCCTAGAAAATTGCGAAAGGAAAGAGAAGCTGCACAAATGGAACTTTGTTGTGAGCAGGAGTCTGTACAGCGACACACTTGAAAGGGAAACAGTTGTTTCATTAGTAATAGGTCAGATCTTTTTCAGAGGACCTCGCTGCCACGCTGAGCAGTATTAATGGGCTTTGAATTCTTGCTTGGATAGAACTAAATTATGTTAATGGCTGACAAAATAGCTCAATGATGTGGTGAATCTGAAATCTTTATGGTTTCTTGGCACTAAATGAGGGTTCTGACCCTCTCTTCATGAAGAGAGACCCATTATATTTCATTTGCTGATTAAGTCCAAAGAAGAATTATTTTGTCTGATTAGACGAAATCTGGATAATATGACTCAGAAACCAGGATAATCCAGTCTCAGAGGCCTAATGGACGTATTTTTATGAGGATGCAACTGTGGCAGTCCTGTCTAAAATGGATGCCAAATATGACTAAATTTATGATCTTGTTTTAAATAAACGATGCAAAATTGCATCTAATTCCATGCAGTACAGAACTGTAACTCCTTTACAGTCGTGCAATTTACCAAAGATACCTGTGTGATCTCATGATAATTCGTATGTATTTTACGTAAAAAACATACATTTTCTTATGACGTCTACAACGTGACCAAGGCTCACCCCCATCAGCCTGACAGGGGCGCTACAGCGATTGAAAGTGCGAAATCTCTCATAACTAACAAACCATCAGTCACAGGCTCAAGTGCCTTATGTTGTTGGAATCCTTGGCTCACGCTGGACAAATCGTCTCATGCCTCAGATTACTTGGCGAAATTTTCGGGTATTTTGCATTTTTCGCAAAACCTACTTTTGCAAACTAGTCCTAGGTTTTTCACCTGATCGGAACCAAACAAGTGCAGAAAGAATCTCTGGAGAGTGAATATCAATAATTATCAAAAAAGGTTGAACTTTCGACTCACTGTCGCAAAAGTACACCAAAACTTTCAAAGGGGGCAGGACCACTTTTAGTAAAATGCCTATAACTCCTGAACAGAATGAGCTATCTTTGCCAAACTTGGCACACTTATGTAAGAGCTCAAGCTGAGGTCACAGGAAAAAAATGCAGAGATTGACCACTTGGTGGCGCTATAAAAGGGAAAAACATAAAAAAGGCTATAACTAGGCAACCATTTGTCCTATCAACATGAAAATCGCTGTGCACGGTCTTAGTCCAAAGTCCCACAAGCGTCTATGGGGACATTTATGTATCTCAAAAACACATGGCCGTCATTGGCCAATGAATTTTGAGCACCTATTAGACAAGGTTAACGGAGGCCGTTCAAAACAAAACTCAGTGGGCCTGTTTCGACTCATGGCCCCAAAGGTCTAAGAGAATTTTGAAAGAAATCGGCCACTGGGAGGGCGCTATCGCATTTTTCAAGGGCATAAACGGTTGTACGTCGCACAGTTTTTCTCACATACATGCAGTATTTGTATCATACGATAGAACTTCTCATTCCAGGCAACTTTGCCTCTAAAACCACTGCTGTCAATCAAATTGTTTGTTAAATGATTGAGAAGATGTAAAAAACCTTTTGTGAACTAGTCCTAGGGTTTTCGATCTGGAAAAAAAACACTTCAGTACAATTCTCTGGACTCTCTAGGCCAATAATTATATAAAAAAAAATTTTGCAGTTTGCCCTTTAGGAAGCTATAATGGCGTAGTTTAGATAAGGGGCCTGTACAAATTTACCCGAAATCCTATAAAGCCTAAAAGAAAACTCAAAACTTCATGAAACCTGCTGAGCACTTGCGACAGGTGGTTCTAAACAAACATGCAAAGTTTTGAGGAGATCAGACCACAGCTGGCGCTATAACAGTCCTAACTGTTAAAAAACATAATATTTCTATGGTAAATTATCTGGATTTGTCAAAAATGCTTCTTTAAATCATCGATTTAGGTGGTTACAAGCTTATGAAATAATTTTTCATATGTGCTTAAATTCCTTAAAGCGCTTGAACTCTGGTAATTGCTGCTTGGAGCTATATTATCTTTTTAAATATCTAAAAGGTCTAAAAATCAAAATCACTTATTGATAAAATGCTAAAAATGCACTGATACAAATATCTTAATGATGCAAAGGATATGTAAATATTTTACGTATTTTAGCTAAAAATGCGTATTGTTTTGTAAGTTTTAAACGCTGAAATGCGTCCAAATTGTACGTTTTAGCAATAATAACTTGCTTGTAAATGTTGCGTATTAATATCTATGTATAAACAATGAGGCCAGGCTAAAGATACGGATGCACTTTTTGGAAGTTGCATGGCGCAACAATCTGAAGGCACGCGTTTCACTTTGGTGTGAATGACCGTGGCGCCTCTGTCCTTCTTTCAGCCTGAACGAGAATGTTTCAGTCCGAATGTGCTGGCTGTCTTGTATTATCCAGGGCTAAACATGACAGATCTTCCATGGGCGTGCTGCACTTCCTCTATATTAATGCTCTCCCCCGTGCCTTTCCCTCAGGCCCCTCTTACCCACACAGCCCTGCTCTCCGGGAGTCACAAGAGATGTTCGCTACCTGTCCAGAAACACCTGCATCTCCAACGTCGCGCAGCCTCTGCTGGGAATGTGGGTTTTCAAGCAATGCTTGTTAATGCTGTCATACCCCAGAGAGACACTCCTGGAAATGGAAGCGAGATGAGAAAAGAGACAGTGAAGCGAGAGTGAAAATCCAGAGAAAGGAAGCAGTTTTATCATTGTCACAAAGACCCCTCGTATCGCCCTCGGAGAGTTGAATAATTTGGCGGCGAGGAGAGCCCGGTTTTTGCGGAGAAAGTCAATTTGTTTTGATCATACTCCACCTATAGACCGATAATGCAGAAATATGGCAGCAACAAGTCATTCAGCGTCACAAAAGCGCAGCCACAGTTGTCTTGCTGTACTCGCGGATAAGTAACCGCTTTTATTTAAGTCGAGCGAGCATCAAAAGGAGCTGGTAAGCTTAGGAGAGGAAGTACAATGTCAGGAGGTTTTGTTGAAATCCTAGCAGGAATTTTTTTGCCTTGGATACTGGGCCCGAAGAAAGGCGCAGAGCGCAGGGGCTACAAGTCCCCCCCCTGCCTTCGGCCTGACAAGCACAGAGCTGCTTAAATTGAATTGACATGTCAGCAGGAGAGTAGCGCTTTGTCCCTGCTCTGGATGCCAGCATACTTAACCTTACCATTTAAAGCATTAGCCACTACGGTTGGCACTCCTGACAAAGAAAGGCCTGGAAGCGCTCCTCATAGCTCTTACCTCTGCCTCTTTATGATTTTGTTCCCCCTCGGTCTTGGCAGTTTTATCTGTCACGTGATCGACGGCTTTTATTTTACATTGTAATCCAGCCCGTCCCGTCTGGGTTTCATTTACAGTTAAGTGCAGGACACGGGAAGAGGGAGCGCAGGGCTGAGGGTCGACGGAGAAAGAAAGAGACGGGAAAAATGGGGTTTGAATGAGCCCGGCAGTGAGATAAAGAGAGCGCCGAAGGGGGAGGCGAGCGAAGAGAGGCCTCGGAATGAGTAGGGAAGTGAGAGCGAGAGAGAAACAACTATGTTTGAAGTGGGGGCCTAATGTAGTGGAGATGGAATCTGTCACTCAGCTTATTGCATGTTGATGACTCAGGGCTGTTTGAGCTGTAAGCAGCCTATGATTTATGGACAGCAAGTGAACTCCTGCGGGCGAAAAAGCGAGTCGGGGATCAGAGCGGCAACAGGGCCCTTTTTGGGCTGGAGCCCGGCCCTGCATTTTTTTCATTCATGCCAAACTGCTTTGCACGGCAATTAGCTCTGTCCTCATTTAGTCTCCCCAGTCCCAAAGGGTAATGAAAGTCATATATCATCTTCAAGGCTGCTAATTATCCAGCACGGTTGCAGGTAGGCTTTGTAACAGTGAGAAGGGCCTGTCGCCCTGATATTTATTGCTCCTCCAATAAGCAAGTAAAAAATACTCTCTTGAAAGGTTGCCCACAGCCCTCGCCTCACATCCTTGACATACCTTTTTGCAAATGTGCTAGTCAAAGGGGAAATGTCTTCATTCCACATAACTCATTTTTCATGCCGTAACGAAGCGTTCTGCGAGAGCCTCTGCGCAAGTGCCGGAAACTCGAGACGAGACACGTAGCGGGGGTCAGCGTGTCTCCGCTGATTTACACGTGGGTTAGTTAGTGCCAGGGCGAGATGAGGAAAAAATGAGACAGGGAGAATGTGCGCTAACCGGAATGCTGGCCGCTCGGTTGTCATTTCCGAAAAATGCTTGGAATAACTGCTTGCCGTTTTGTTTTGTGGTAGCGGCTAACATGCAGAACTGATTTTTAATCAGTGTTTCATTTTTGCATTTCATTTTTATTGTCTTGTTTTTGTTTTTTTACTAAATGGTCATTATGCTATAACAGTAAAGCATAAGTGTGCAACAACAACAACAGCAACAACAACAATTATAATAATGATAATAATACTTATTGTTATTATTATTATTATCATACAAAACCAACAGCGTATTGTAAATATTTATTATTTTGATTATTGTAAAAGTAATCATTTTATTTTATTCACACGTTATTATTATTATTATTATTGTCACTGTTGTTGTTGTTGTTATTGTTATTATTATTATTATTATTATTATGCAAAAACAACAGTTTTACAATATTTTACAATAATAACAATAACAATTGTTATTATTATAAAATAAATTAATAATGATAGTATTATTTAATACACACATATTTTATTGTACAAAAGTAATAGTAGTAGTAGTAATAATAATACTAATTATTATTATTATTATGCAAAAACAACAGTGTGTATTGTAAATATTATCTTAAAAATATTTTTATAATTGGAAAAAAACCTAATAAATATAATAACAATAATAATAATAATAATAATAATAATAATTATTATTATTATTATTATTATTGTCGCTATTGTTGTTATTGTCATTATTATTATTATTATGCAGAAAACAGTGTTTTACAATATTTTACAATAATAACAATAACAATTGTTATTATTATAAAATAAACTAATAATGATGAAGTATTATTTATTACACACATATTTATTGTACAAAAGTAATAGTAGTAGTAGTAATAATAATAATACTAAATATTATTATTATTATTATTATTATTATCATAATTATTATGCAAAAACAACAGTGTGTATTGTAAATATTATCTTATTGTTAAAATTGTAAAATAATCTAACAATAATCATTATTATTTTATACATGTTTTACTGTACAAATGTTATTATTATTATTATTATTATTATTATTATTATTATTATTATCATAATTATTATGCAAAAACAACAGTGTGTATTGTAAATATTATCTTATTGTTAAAATTGTAAAATAATCTAACAATAATCATTATTATTTTATACATGTTTTACTGTACAAATGTTATTATTATTATTATTATTATTGTTATTATTATTTATTCATAAACATTAGTAACATTGTGAGTATTGTGAATATTAATTATTAATAAGATTCTGTTTCTGGGTGATGTTCTTTGGAAACACACCAAACTGCCACTTTTTATATTAAATATTTAAAGAACTGATAATTGATTAAGTAGAAAAATATTATTACCAAATAAATAAATAAATATTTGTACACTATGTGATGTTTTTTGTTCTATCCAAAAGGGAATTCAAATACTTTCATAAATGTATTTATTTTTGTAAATAAAAATATGACATGGCTATACAGTATAACAGTACTTACATTTAGTCCCAGCTGTTATTCCTAGAAATATCTGTAGTGATTATTCAATGTCTTAACTTTGGTAGGGAAATACCCCTACTGTACATACCCAGATCTACACCCATGTTCACACCATATCCTCTTTCATGATTTATGAGAGGAACATGGAAAATTCAGCAGTGCACTTTTCAACAAACACTCCACTAAGCCAAACTTCCAGGAACTTATATATTCAATTTTTTTTCCTCCCTCCTTTTTCATACTGTAAATGCATCATGGCTGTGATTACAACATATATGAAAGATGCTGGTTGGGGTTTTTGACGTGTCTTACTAGTATCATCTCAATAAAGAATGACTGCATTTTCCTGAACCTCCCTTCTGATTGAAAACATGTGATTTAATGGCAGATTAAGAGGAGCTGTTGGACTGAGACTGTAATTCATGTAGTCTTGTTAAGCAGCGTTATGAGGCCCCTTGACAAATTATGTTTTGCAGCATGGGCTGCTCCCTCTTTGCTTCCTTCTTTGAGTCACTAGAACAGAAACGTGAGGGGCGTCTCAAATGGAAATATTTATATGGTTCCAAAACGCCTGAAGGGCATCATTAATGCCCATATTCAGAGATCTATAATGTATGCAGGGTACCGCAATGATTTTTGGAGCTCAAACATCCACATATTTTCTCAGGCTAATGACTTCATATTTGTCTCATTCCTTATTGCTTGGAGACACAGGAGAAAAGGAAACAAGCCTGAAAAACACAGGGGGGCATGGGGGGTGGATAGGGATAAATGTACAGCTTATGGAGATCAGATTTTTAATTACACTCAAGGCTATGATGACAATCCTATGCAGCTTAAAGCTTTGTACAGTAAACGTATGCCCAGCCAAACGCCCACTACAGCACCACCACCCTTATGTCTGAATAAAAAAAACAGACAAAATCGAGTCCCAATCTCATTTTACCTGAATTATCTACCTATGAATATTATTATTGCGCACTAGAGGCCCACCAAAACCAGATATTAGAGAATGCTAATTAAGTTAAAAAGAATATTAAATATGTGTGTATATATATATAGATATATAGATAGATATATCGACACCTTTTTCCTAAGTAACCGATGAACGGCGCCATGATGGATTGTAACTTCCATTTGGGTGCTTTCGTGTTCCGGTCTCCACAGAAATCCATGTTAAAACGGGGTAAAAAAAGATTGACTGAATTGAAACTTTTTCAATATAATTTGAAATAAAAAGTATTGGCTCAGAAAATATGTTAATTTGACTAGAAACACCAGAGAATGGAAATGTAAAGCACCGCTCCAGTCGGGCAAGACTTCCATGTTCAGAAAAAGGTGGTTATGGGTCAGAGAGATTATCTACATAGTTAGAAAGACTAAATCTAAATATATAAATAATTATTTGTTCATCACACAAGGGTCTATATATATATATATATATATATAAACCCCCCCCCCAAGCACACACACACACACACAGAGTTCTTATTTATAATAATGTCAGTTTTAAATATTATTTTTCTTCAGGTTATTAATTGAAATTAAAAAAAAAAAAATTACAGAACGCTAATTAAAATGATAATAAATATTCACAATACACAATTATTGTATGATGATAAATAATAATAATAACATACTTTTTAAAAATAGAGATAGGACAATAATTGCTCTGACCGATATACTTACCAATATTTTATTAGTAGTAGTAGTAGTAGTAGTAGTAGTAGTAGTAGAATTCTTTAATATCTGGTTTCCTGATAAATTTGGTGGGCCTCTAGTGCATAATAACAGTATTCATAGATAAAGCTACAAAAAAATTTTTTGGACAAATTTTCAAATAACAGGCATTCATTCTGAAGTGTCTGACCGACGTATGTACCGATATTCTGCTAACTTAAATGTATTTATTATATTTATGCAAAGATGCTGTTTCTGGTGGTGTTCTTTAGAAACCCACTAGTTTTGGCCAGTTTATTATTATTATTATCATTATTGATATTGTTGTTATTATTATTATTATTATTATTATTATTATTATGAATACTCTTACTACTACTAATGTTTATGATTGTTGTTTAAAATGTATACAAGATAAATTAAATTAAAGGCTTTACCTGTGAATAATATTATTGGCTACTAAAAAAGTTATTAGTATACCTGGTATAATGCTGATATATATAAAGATATGTAGAATATTAGTAAAGACAGAATATCTGTATAAAATATTGATACACAGAATATAGAATATCTGTAAATGTATCTGTCAGACTGATTATCTGCCTCTATATTAGCAAGTCTGTCTAAATAAGTATATAATCATTTGTCCTGTATCTGACGCTCTAAAATATATATGCCCAGCCAGTGGCATAACAAGTCAGCCCCGGGCCCATATGCAAAAAATTTGCCCAATCATTATTGGCTCCAACTCGGTTAACTTGTTTATTTTTACAAAAGTACAAAACGCTATGTGAGTATTCACAAGCTGTTTTATTTATGGTATAAATACTTGGAAATAATATTTGTGACCCTGGAGCACTAAACCAGTTTTAAGTCGCTGGGGTATATTTGTAGCAATAGCCAAAAATACATTGTATGGGTCAAAATGATCGATTTTTCTTTTATGCCAAAAATCATTAGCAAATTAAGTAAAGATCATGTTCCATGAAGATATTTAGTCAATTTCCTACTGTAAATATATCAAAACTTAATTTTTGATTAGTAATATATTAATTATTAAGAACTTCATTTAGACAACTTTAAAGGCGATTTTCTCAATATTTAGATTCTTTTGCACCCTCAGTTTCAAGATTTTCAAATAGTTGTATATCAGCCAAATAAAAAAATAAAATCCTATCCTGTCCTAACAAACCATACATCAATGGAAAGCTTATTTATTCAGCTTTCAGATGATGTAAAAATATAAATGTTGAAACTGACCCTTATGACTGGTTTTGTGGTCCAGGGTAACATTTGAGGTTTTCAAGTCCATTCATTATTTGTGGCACGCAAGTCTCAGCCTATAAGTTCTATCAATTTTATGATAAAATACAAACAATAAATGTGTTTTTACACTCTTTAATTTGTAGTGAGATAACTATATTCGCCTCAGATCAAGCGGCATGTCAATCAATGATCTTTTCCTCTTTAATATTTGCAGCACGAAATAAACTTGAAAAAATATTTAAAGTCATGTTAAAAAAATAATAAATAATAATAATAAAAATGATGGCTCATGAAATCAATCAATCAGAGTTAAAAAAAAAAAAAAAAAAAGTAATTTAGCCTACCTCAACAAGCCTATAACTTTGGCAGCACTGTTTTATTTTTCTCATAAATCAGCCAGTTAACAGAGTTGAGGCCTACGTTTTTTATTGTTGTTTTTCATGTTAAATGTGAAGACAGATGCCACAGACTTTTTTTGGGCGAAGTAGGTGGAATTTTCACATTAACTTTAAGCAATATAACATGCTTTTATTACATGAATTCTTTCATTTTAATATCGTAATTTAAAGCATTCTATAGAGATATTTATCATGTCTGTGAGGCAAATATTCACTGAGTTTCGGATCATTTTTGTGAAGCGTTCCTCCTTAAGAGACGGCAGTAAGCGCATGTTTGTTTTCTTTATTTTACGAAAGCACAACGTTTTGTTGATATTGTGAGTGCACACAAATAAAAGTAGATGTTTTGCAGCTCTGAATTATCTATTACTCTTACCTTTATGAGCAAAAATGACGGTGTATTTTAGCTTTCCACTGTTAAAAAAATGCAAGTGATGGCGCTGGCGCTTTCGTGTCAGCGCGCTTTAGCTTCCAGTCTCCGAACAAACAATTGGATGTGTGTCTAAATATCCAAAGTTAAAAAGAACAGCATTTATTTAAAATATAAATCTTTGGTTACACTTTATTTTGATAGTCCACTTTAGACATTTTACTAACTATAGGTAACTTTGCAACTACATGTCAACCAATTCTCATTCATTTGCAACTACATGTCTACTAACTCTCAGAGCAGACTGTTAGGTTTAGGGTTAGTAGAATAAGTTGACATATACTTACAAAGTTTAGAAGACTGTTAGAAGATATTAAGCAGACAGTCTACTAATACTCTAATGGCTAGTTGACATGCAGTTGCAAAGTTACTTACTGTTAGTAGAATGTCTAAAGTGGACTATCAAAATAAAGTGTTACCAAATCTTTTCTACCAACATACACTATTGTTTAAAAGTTTGGGGTCAGTAATTTTTTTTTCTTTTTTTTTAAATAAATGAATGCTCACACCAAGGATGTGTTAAATTAATAAAAAGTGATAGCGTAGATTTACATTGTTGGAAAAGATTTATGTTTTGAATAAATGCTGTTCTTTTTAACTTGTTATTCATCAAAGAATCCTGAAAAAAAAGAATCACAGGTTCCAATAAAATATTTGGCAGCACAACTGTTTCCAACATGGATAATTCTAATAATAAATCAGCACATTAGACTGATTTCTGAAGGATCATGTGACACTTAAGACTGGAGTAACAGCTGATGAAAATGCAGCTTTGCATCACAGGAATAAATTATATTAAACTAAAAAAAAAAAACATTATTTTATATTGTAATAACATTTTGCAGTATTATTGTTTTTTTTTTCTGTATTTTTGATCAAATAAATAAATTCTTGATAAGCATAAGAGACTTTACAAGTTTCTTAAGTAATTACAAGTCTTACTGATCATTATAGGTCTTACTGATCCCAAACTTTTGAGCGGTAGTGTATGTATGTATACAGAGAGAGAGAGAATATCAGCAAAATGTATAGAATATCGGTATAGAACGTTGATATATTTACCAAATATATAATATCAGTAAATGTATCGGTTAGACCGATTATCTGCCCATTTCTATTTTAGAAAGTCTGTCTAAATAAGTCTGTATCTAAAGCTCTAAAATATATACGCCCAGTGCTACATCACCGCTTTACCTGTAAATAGCATTACTGGGCACTACGCAAAAAAAAAAAAAAAAAAAAAATCTCTCTTTCTCTCTCTCTCTCTCTCTCTCTCTCTATATATATATATATATATATGTATGTATGTATAAGGGATGCAACAATACAGTTAGTCCACGGTTCCATACGTACCTCGGTTTTTAACCATGGTTTTCGGTTTGGTTCACTTCTGATATCTTGTATCTTGCCACTTCAGTGTGGGGTTTTTTTGCAAGAAATTAACAAAATACTCCCGTAAACCTCTGTACACTGGAAAAAGCGTGGTTTAGTATATGTCTGCATAATTTTTCTTTTGAGAGAGGTATTGTTTTTGTGATTTTTATGCAAAATAGAATGGGCTTTATTTATACGCCAGAGGGCGCCTTCGTGCAGAAAATCCACATATGCCGTTCCAGCTTCTCTAATATGGATAAAGGCATCGCTATTGCTGTAACTGAATAAAAACAATATATAACATTAAATGATTTGAATGATGAAATGTAAGGACAATAAACACTCGTCTACAATAATATATGGTTTATCTGTGTTCTTCAAGCCATCTCGTGTATTTTTATCGACCATCGACATACATAGAATATTAGTATAGAATTTATTGTCTGCCTCATTCTGTAATAAGAATCCACATCAGATCACATAAGGAAGTTATTTCAAACACTCGATTGATGTTGTGAATTAAAAGCAAGTTATAATGTTTTTTATATCATCGCTTTATATCATCGCTTGTTTTTATAACCCTTTTTTTATACAGGTTTAGAAAGGCTTATCATTAGAATGGAAGATGCTCTGCGTGTGTTGCTTTTTCAGATATAAGCGGGGAAGCATTTCCTCATTTCAGCATGTAAAATCGCGTGTACACATACAGCAAATTCCGAGAGAAATAAAACAACTAAGTTATTTTAATGGAAAACCAAAAAAAACGCAATTCACAAGCGCATATTGAACTGTGGATGTTGTACCGAACGATATTATATTGAGAATTGTGACATCCCTAGTATGTATGTATAGAGAGAGAGAGAGAGAATAATATCGGCAAATATATATATAGATTATCGGTATAAAATATCAATATATAGAATATTGGTACATGTATCGGTTAGACCGATTATCTGCCCATTTCTATTTTAGAAAGTCTGTCTAAATAAGTCTATATCTGAGGCTCTAAAATATATATACGCCAGCACAACCTCATCGCTTTACCTGTGAATAGTATTACTGGGCACAAAGCAAAAAAAAAAAAAAAAATCTCTCTCTCTCTCTCTCTCTCACTCTCTCTATATATATGTGTATGTATGAAAAGAGAGAGAGAGAATAATATCGGCAAATATATATAGATTATCGGTATAAAATATCAATATATAGAATATTGGTACATGTATTGGTTAGACCGATCATCTGCCCATTTCTATTTTAGAAAGTCTGTCTAAATAAGTCTATATCTGAGGCTCTAAAATATATACACCAGCACAACATCATCGCTTTACCTGTGAATAGTATTACTGGGCACAAAGCAAAAAAAAAAAAAAAAAATCTCTCTCTCTCTCTCTCTATATATATATGTATGTATGTATAAAAAGAGAGTGAGAGAATAATATTGGCAAATATCGGTATAGAATATCGGTATATGTATCGGTTAGACCGATTATCTGGCCATTTCTATTTTAGAAAGTCTGTCTAAACAAGTCTATATCTGAGGCTCTAAAATATATATGCCCAGTGCAACATCACCGCCCTTAGGAGAGTGAAAAACAAAACGAGACAGAACGGAGGCCCGACCTCGTGCTGTACACCTCGGATGAGCAGGATCATACCGGGCGAGCGCGCGAGGTTAGGCCTAGTATCAGAGAAGAGACTAATTGTCAAGGTTATGCCTCTGTAGATGATTGATGTCAGCTCGGGCTTTTCTGTCAGCCTGTCAGGAGGCAGGAATGTTTAATGTTCTCATTATTGGTTGCGCTGTTGTGTATATTTCTCTGTCAGCGCCGCGGACCCATCTGAACTGCCAAAGCACTTCAAAGGCCTGCAGGTCATTTATCTTCCCCTGACGCGGTGAGTGTTCAGCCTCAGCTGAGTGCTAGTGATTTGTTATGACTTGAGAGCAAGCTGACAGACAGCTCTTCTGGTACAGAAAAAAAGGATTCCTTTTTGTCACACCGTGAAAACATCAATGTCCCTGTAATGGGCTACAACTGTCAATGGAGGCCAGCACCTGACAGTTGTGTGGTCGCACTAATTTGCAGCCCCAGTGGCTCGCTTCCCCAACTTTAGATTTGGTTACGGTGTCACAAACAAACAGGCCACCATCTGCCGCGAGGTGCCACGGGGCCCGGCGTAGAGAGGGGAAGGCGAGAGGTGGCTCAGCTAATTGAAGTCACGTCGTAATTTCGTATTAATCGGCCGCGCTACGTACGCCTGCTCGCCTTTGATGTCGAGCCAGGAGAGAAAGCCCAACGCGACGAGGCGAAGATGGGCCGTGCACCGCGGGCCGGAGTCAGGGGGGAAAAATCAGATCTTTGTTTCCTTTCCCAGGCCATGACATGATTAATCGTTCTCTTCTGATCTAATTTTGGAACATGAAAAACAGCACATTTGTCTTGAAGAAAAATGATGTGCTGTACTGTGCAGATGGAAATTTCCAGCCCTGAAAAAGATTAAAGTGAAATTCCACTCCTTAGACCTAATCATGAGTTGTAGATTATTCTGTCGTTTTAAGCAGATGGTGGCTTTGATTCAGAGGCCCTCTCCTTATATTAATGAATACTCGACTGTTATATTTGACTTAGGTAAGTGAAATGTCTATCACGCCTAATGGACTGCCGGTCCACGGTGCGCGTGCCCTACCGCCGCGTGCCCTTGCTGCATATTTCATGCTTCGTACTTATGCAGAACATTTTGTTTCCTTCGATTTTTCACACTTGTCAACAGTTTGCTAAATATTTTCACACAGGACTGGAGAAAAGAACAAACTTGTGTCCACAGCTAATTTCCATCTATAGGTCACTGCTATAACTCTGCAACTAAAACTGTCACCATGGGCGAGAGGAGAGCAGAATTCAATAGTAACTTGATTAAGTTCCCAGTCAACATGACTGCATACGCAGCAGTATGTTAACCAACCTAATTATAGGAGCGCCGAGGAGGGGTGATAAAACCGCTTGAAAGGAGGTGCCTTCTGAGGCTGATCATGTGACCTTCAATACTGACTTACCCTCGGGGAGCGGATGGAGCTCTTGTCACACCTCTCCTCTCCTTGTATCTGCGCGCATTCGATTCGGAAACTCGCGCCATTCTTCACTTAGTCTAAATCAGGTTATGTGATTAAATCCCCGAGGCGCACTTACCACACCCACGCAGCTAGTAAAAATAGTGGAGGAAATCTTTCAGATGATTGTTACTTTTATTCACTTTGGACTGTCCTAATCTCACATGATCTTTATGAATATTCATTGCGGGAATTAGTAATGCTAATTAGCCGTTTGCCTCCCGCTATTAAGACCAAGCCATTCTATGAGCAATAAAGAGGCCGTGCTAAATTGTGAATATAGTCACAGCTAAAGGGAACAACATAACGCCTAAGCTGTGACTAGTGTATCTTCACAATATAGTTCTATGTAGCTTTCAAAAACGATTGCCACATAATACTTTTATCGATAATTCCATATTTTCATTCAAATAAAATAATTATATTTTTGAAATAATTAACTTATTTTAATTTAATAATATGTTATCCTATTTTTAATTTTATATGATTAATTTAGCTATTAAAAAGATTAATTTATAATTATGATTTAGATTTGTATTATTTTATATAATAAATAAAAATAATTAAAACAATTATATTTTTTAAACATCAAGTCAAAGTTTTCATATTTTAGGTGTGTTCAACTAAAATAATTGTACAAAAATAAATAAATACATAAATAAATAAAGTCAATTTTCATTAAAAGTTATGTTCCCGCATTATGTTAGGTGTCTTCAACAAAAATAAATAAATAAATAAATAAAGTCAATTTTCATTAAAAGCTATGGCCCCACATTATGTTAGGTGTCAACTAAATAATTATATAATTAATAAATAAATAAATAAATAAAGTAAATTTTCATTAAAAGTTCCCGCATTATTTTAGGTGTCTTCAACTAAAATAATTATATAAAATAAATCAATACATAAAATCAATTTTCATTATAAAATACGGTCCCGCATTATGTTAGGTGTCTTCAACTAAAATAATTATAAAAAAAAAATAAATAAATAAATAAAGTAAATGTTCATTAAAAGTTATGGTCCCACACCATGTTAGGTGTTTTCAACAAAAATAATTATAGAAATAAATAAATAAATAAAGTAAATGTTCATTAAAAGTTACGGTCCCACATCATGTTAGATGTTTTCAACAAAAATAATTATAGAAAATAAATAAATAAATAAATAAATAAATAAAGTAAATGTTCATTAAAAGTTATGGCCCCACATCATGTTAGGTGTTTTCAACAAAGATAATTATAGAAAAAAAAAAAAAGTAAATAAAGTAAATTTTCATTAAAAGCTATGGTCCCACATTATGTTAGGTGTCTTCAAATAAATAAATAAATAAAGTAAATTTTCATTAAAAGTTATGATCCCACATTATGTTAGGTGCCTTCAACTAAATAAATAAATAAATGACGTAAATTTTCATTAAACGTTATGATCCCACATTATGTTAGGTGTTTTCAACTACTGTGCTCTTACATTAAAAAAATAATAATAAATAAATAAATAAATAAATAAAAATTAGTTGTTAGGTAAAATGTACTTACTGTGTATTCAAAATTCCAAAACACTTTTGATGCTACTGAGGATGGATGTGGTAAGGGTTATGAACAGGTTTGGTAGTATGGGTAGGTTTAAGTGGGGTTATGAGGCATGTGTAGGGTCAACTACAGAAATTAATTACAGATGTAATTGTATACAGGTTTTTAAAAAAATATATAAGTTCAATGCACAGAGCAAGTGCATTGCATCAAATGATTAATTTAAATGTTATTACATAATCATCAAAGACATTTAGTATAAAATGGGTCCAACGTTATTAATCAAAATCATCAAGCACAATCCTTGTGCTAGAACAGCCAATGAAAAATGGGTCACAGGTCTGTTTTGATAAGGTCATGGACATCAGAGTGAAAAAAACTAAGCTGAACGCAAATAATAAAATGCAACTGACCATATAATTGTACACATAATTACATTAGCGAGAGGAAAAAGGAGAAAACGCTTCTCACATGACTCAAAGCCGTTGGCTGGTGAAGCATGAAACTATTAAAATATCATTTTGGACAAGAAACTATTTTGTACTCTGTCAGATTGATTTGAATTATTTAACAAATGATCAGGTGTTTCAGAATCAACATCAAGGACCGTAACTTTCCAGGTTATAATGTCGTGTTTACATTCTATCGATTCAGAATATGACGAACGATTACGCCGGAGACACCCCAAGGGACCGAATTATATATTCCGCACTGGAACTTGACGTCAAAAACATGGCATGGCAGAATTGATGCTGGCAGTATATTAGTCCCAGCCCCATCAGTTTGAGTTAGCAAAATAGCCTCTTCCCGGGGCTTCTAGACAGCAGTCTAGATTCCTGCGAGTCCTTCGGACATTCGGACCTGATGAATGCGCCTCGGTCATGCCTTGGCACTAACTAGCATTGCATGATAACATTTATATTTAGAAACATACTGTCCTGGCACTGTCAGAATGTGCCTTGTGCCTCATGTTGGACGCATTTTTAGCCTGGGAGTGATAGAGGTTGACTGAGGTTTCTGTGGCTGACTGCTGCTGGATAAAATGTAAACGTCTGCTTCCAAAAGAACAATCGAAAAGGAAATAATCTCGAGAGCTGCGATTGCCAACGCGCGAGACTACTCGTGAATACGGCGAGTATAAATTTAAAACAACAGTGCCGAAACGCAGCTTGTAAACCAAGAACACGAGCGGAGTGAAAGCAGGAGCGCCGTGCCAATATGTCATACACTAAATAGTTCTAAATTAGAGTCTGTATACGCCTGTTGGAGACGCCATTCATCATACTCAACTTTGGTCTGTTTCTTACAATTTTGGCAGTAAGCGCTTCCACATGCCAAGTTTGTGCAAGAGAACGAGAGGAGGGAGGGGAGCGCGCCAAGGAGAACGAGGGAGAAAATGCAGGTTATCAGCAAAGTTTACATGTCTTTAATCAGTCTGCAGTTAATTAGCGGCTTCCACACAATGTGGCTGCGAGTCATTAATCATACTAGCGTGGAGCAGTCAGCCCGGTCCAAGACATTTGGAAACAAAAGTTTTGTTTTCCATGAAGGGTTTGAGCGCGGCCTGGCGTTGGCTTTCTTGGCCATTAGGCTGGAAATGAAAGGCCTTGTCATGGAGCTGACAGACAAGGGCCCACTGTTCAGCTCCCTGTTGGTCTTTCCCTAAACCTCGCTCAACAAAAGATGACTTCACCCCTTAAACAAAGCTTGCACACACTCGGGCACATTTGTCTGCATGTGAAATGTCACGTCACGCAGCCGGCCAAAGCTCCGTGATACTGCGCAGCGATCCCGCCAGAGCCTTTCTTGCTCGTGTGCCCAACTTTTTCCCGCTCCTGCGCTGTATATATTTAGGGATGGAAATGTAATCCGGAGGATAGCTTTAATTCGTCATCCGGCGCGCATCAGTCACCGGAGCCGACCCGAAGGGTCCGAGGCTCTCGTTGTTTACAACGGCGCGAAGACGTGGGCCGATCCGTTCCCCCGAAGTCCTGACGTGCACGTTTTTAATCTTGGCTCGGGACGGGTAAAAGTGTCCATCTACCTGTCTGTGGCAGATAAATTCATTGGCTGGAAATTTTCCGCAGTTACCTCCAGTACGAGTTGTAAATCTATTAAGAGGCGAGCCTTCCCAGGCCTGTCACGCCGAATGTTCCGACAGCTCCATTTACCATTCCTGATCATTCTATGACAGGAATATTTCCTGCCACTGACTCTGTTTCCCCTCTCAGCTGAGACGGGAGGCCAAAATGTATGTTTCATTGTCAGGGAACGAGAAAAAAACTCTTGGCAACTGCAAAAAGAGCCTTTCAACTGCTTTTCATGCTCGCGCATAAATGTAGACTTTGGCAATTTAGTGAGTGACTGAGAGGGGGAAGGAGAAAAAAACACTCCTGCGGGTACACTGAGAATGTAATTGCCAATCAGAGGCGAAATGCGGGGGTTAAGGTGTACATCGAGCACTGTTAAAACGCGCGTCCAACGCCTTCGTGCCGACTGGCCTCTGCCGTTTGCCTGTTAGAGCGCTTCAAAGCGCCACAAAAGGTACGAGTGACATCAAATGAAAGATTGTTTAAAGTCAGAGCTGCCGAAGCTCTCTGGCAATCATTTATCTTGTTACCGATAAATCAAGCTCACTTCATAGTGCAGTCATAAAAATGTATGAGAATGTAAATGCTTGAGTGACCCATTAATCTTGTTTAAAGTGGCAAATGTAACATGTTCTTCACTCGTGGTGATAAAGTTATACTTCGCACCCTTATGAAGGATTGTTGATGGCAGAATGTTCTGCGTATCAGTATAATAAGCCGGAGCGGAATATGTAAAGAAGGGGAAATCACTCAAGATCTCATTGTGGTGTGAAATTTCCAACTCGGCGTCGACGGCATTCTGGGGCAGGTGTCACTTAGTAAAAGATCACTCAATTTCGTCTTGTCATTTTAATATGCGCCCCGACTTATTTTAACAGGAGTTTTGCCGTGGATACGCGGCCCCACACACACCTCTTGTAAAAGCAAACAGTCGGTCTGCCCGCGCTGTCGGCCGTTTCATGCATTTCCCTCAAACATCATTCATCATTTGTCTACTGGGAGCACCGTCCAAGTGACACAAGCTCCGTGGTGAGCGCGGACCTCCCTGCATTTGAATATTTCCGTTATTCGGACGGAAGAGAGCGCGAATGAACGAGACTGTGAGAAGGCGACGCAGCCAGCGGTCTCTGAGTGAGGGGCAAAGTGAATTAAAGTTTTTCGGGGGTGTGATTAAGCACACATTCAGCCCTGGCACACTAAGGAGTTTATTCACCTCGTCTCACCGGGGAAGTGATGAAGTAATGATTAATATGAGGGATGTTTGGAAATGTAAATCCCTGCTGCAACACAAACAAACCAAGGGGCTTTCTCGGGATGATTAAATGCACATTTCGCAGTTGATTGAGCATGCAAGAAGTCATCCATTTCCCCTGAACTCTGTAAACAGTGATGCAGGTCCTCTTTCCACTCAAGTATATGACCGTCGTCGTGGGTTTATATGCACACGCAGGCCATTGAAGACGAATGGCTGCCGCAATTTATATAACCGCCGGGATCTCTTGATTAGGTAATTTATATGGAGGACAGGTTTATAACCACTAACTTACCGTCTTGTCCCAGAACAATTATTTCAGAAATCTGGCTGTAAAAGCAGACGATAAATTCCCGCTTTTTCGTTCGCTGTCATCGGATGTCCAATAACCTGAGATCCAATTCTCAGTAAATCGTCGTCTTTGAAAGCGAGAGCAATTAAATCATGAAAGTGGTTTTCCTGAACTGTTTTTGGTGAACAACAGTGTTCACGTTCGTGGACTGTGGGGAGCCGAACGGCTGGGTCGTATGGTTGTGCAAATATCATTCCATGGCCAGAGCTTGATGCATGTGCACAAAAATTAAAATATTACAGGAATATTACGACAAATTCCACTGCACTCTAAAAAATGCTGGGTCTTTTTTTTTTTAACCCAAATGCTGGGTTCAGCCCGTTGGGTCATTTTATTAGGGTTACTCCACCTCAAAATGAAAATTTTGTGATTAATCACTTACCCCCATGTCGTTCCAACCACGTAAAATCTTTGTTCATCTTCTGAACACAATTTAAGATTTTTTGGATGAAAACGGGAGGCTTGAGACTGTCGCACTGACTGACTGTGAAGACCCAGAAAAGTATGAAAGACATCATCAAAACAGTCCACAAATATAGTCAAAATAGTACGCATTCTCCAAAGTGGCGCTGTGGTGACGCAGATGAGGCCAATTGTTGAATAAAGTCGTTAATTTTATTTTCCTTGCATACAAAAAGTATTCTCGTCGCTTTGTAAAATTCATATTGAACCACTGAAGGCTTATTGAACCAATGAACCACTCATACTTTTCTGGGCCTTGACAGTGGTATTTATTTGGCAGTCAATGGGACAGTCTCAAGCCTCCCTGTTTTTATCCAAAATATCTTAAATTATGTTCGAGACGAACAAAGCTTTTATAGGCTTGGAACGACATGGTGATTAATGACAAAATTTTCATTTTGGGGTGGAGTAACCCATTAATATTTTTACCCAGGTGCTGGGTTATTTTTTTAAACCCAAATGCTGGGTTCAACTTGTTGGGCCATTTTATTGGGTTATTTTTATTTTTTTTTAACGCTGGGTTATTTTTTTCTACCCAACCACTGAGTTAAGCGTGTCTCTGACTAAAAAACCCAGCTGCTGAGTTACAGTCAGTCAGAGCGCAGGCTTTTTGAGTCCTCTATAGGAGACAGTGGTTCAGCCCGCCGATTTGCACTTAAAATAGGTTCTCTAATGTCAGTACTGTTTGTTTATGGGCAGTTTTTGAAGTCAGTCATGGCATCTTTCAGCTACGAGTGAAACGTGAGGCTGCGGTTGAAGTTCACAGTTAACCTGGCGAGAATTAGCGCTATTTCAGTATAAAGCGATTACAGAAAACGGTTGAATACACAAAAATTTAAATTCTACTTCTAAATTTTACATTTTTAATGTCTAAAATGCTTGATAAACAAGTTTAAATGTATGTAATATTGTTAACTATGCTGTATTCACCCAAATAAATTCATTTTTTCTTGTATTTTGTCCATGTGTTCATGCGTAATAATAAATGTCCATCTTTTGATTATTGCTGTTGCCTCTAGTAATTCTGTGTTTGTTTTTACAAGTTCCAGTCCATTTTAAATCAGCAATATAATAATTTTTAAACAATAGTTGGCTTAAATAAAATAACCCAGCATGTTTGGTAAAAGCATTTAACCCAGCCAGCTGGGTCAAAATAACCCAGCATGTGTTCTGTCCAATATTTACCCAGCGCTGGGTTGTCAAATAACCCAAGTTGGGTTGTTTTTAACCCAGCATTTTTAGAGTATGCCATAAATGGCGGTTCAACTTGAAATCTAGCTTACAGCACTCAAAGGTCCCTGCAAACAATGTGCTGGATTTATGAGTTTTTTTCTGTGGCTGTTAGTGCAAAGCATTTAGTGGGACACATGAAAGACATGCATCATTGCCATAGTTTGCATATCATTAAACATGTATTACCCCCCTTGGCTACAGGCTTAGAATGACATTGTGTAATGTAAGTATACCTCATTCCTGTTTGCACCGTGACCTGGTGATAAACGAGTCAAATGATTTGTTTTTGATAACTTCATCAAGGATAGTCACATTATTAAGTCTGACTAAATGTGCTACATGAGAAACACTGGTAACTCGTTAAATGAGACTGTGTAGACGTAATTCATGGGTGGTGTTAACATATTCTAGCATGCGCTGACACTGTTATACATCACACCATACAATGGAATATGTAGAAACAGTGCCAGCTCCATGCCAGAGGAATTCCAGCAACATACAGAACAGACATAAAAGACGGGATACAATATTTGAAAATATTTTTAGTTCATTATTATTTGGTTTCTGTTAATTTTGTTCCAAAAAAAAATAAAAATACAGATATACATTTCTACTACTACTACTACTATTACTACTACTACTAATTGTATTTTTATTATTATTGATTATTAATATTATTTTAAAAATACAGATATACATCAGTAATAATAATATTTTTTTTATTAATTATTATTAGTATTTTAAAAATATAGATATACATTAATAATAATAATAATAATTTATTATTATTAATTATTAATAGTATGTTAAAATACAGATATACATCAGTAGTAGTAGTAGTAGTAGTAGTAATATTAATAATAGCATTTTATTATTACTTTTTAATAGTATTTAAAAAATGCAGATATACATTAATAATAATAATAATAATTTATTATTAATTATTAATAGTATTTTAAAAATACAGATATAAAGTAATCATAATAATAAATTATTAATTATTAATTGTATTTTAAAAATACAGATATACATTAATAATAATTATAATATTAATAATAATAATTATTATTGTTATTATTATTTATTTATTTATTTTATATTATTACAAAATATGATTTAATTTAAATTTAAATATACATTTATTTTATGTAAATATACAAATTATGCAAATTTAAATTTCAAAATAAATTCTATAATGTCAATAAATAATACACATTTTTATTATTCACGTTTAAACTATATAAACTTGCTCATGACAGTAATTTTATTTATATGTGTCATACTATCAAAAAAATGTAGTTCTAAATTAAAAACTAAATTCTACACTTGAGCGTATTTTTAAAATATAGACCAATAATTATTCAATTTATTATTATTATTATAAATAATGTGATTAGAAACTACATTTAATTGCTATATAAATACATAAATTCAAACAAATGAATTGCTTCATTAATTAATTAATAGTATTTGTTTACCTTTTTCCTTGGCTGCAGGCATATGAGGAATTTGTTGCAGAATTGGAAATTCCAGTGCTTAGCAAAAATACAAGATACAGAATGTTAAAAATACAGATATACATTAATAATAATAATAATAATAATAATAGTAATAATAATAACAATAATAATTTATTATTTATTAATAGTATTTTAAAAATACAGATATACATTAGCACTAATAATATTATTATTATTCATAATATAATATTAGTAATAGTAATATAATAATAGCAGTAGTATTTTTAATAATACTATTTTATATTAATATTACAAAATATGATGAGAAACTAAATTTATTTTTTAATGTAAATATACAAATGATGTAAATTGACAAATTCTATAATGTCAGTAAATAATACAAATGTTTATTATTCACTTTTAAACTAAATAAACTTGCTCATGACAGCAATTTTAATGACAAAAGTGTCCATTTATGTGTCATGCTTTCAAAAAAAAACCCACCTAAATTCTACACTTGAGTGTATTTTTTAAAACATAGACCAATGAGTAGCTAGACACAGTATCCATCATGTTAGATGAGCTGATGTCTGTCTCAGAAGTATTTGATGGTTGTCTAGCGTGCTGAGCATCTGGTGCCCTGTGGATGGGGCCGATTAATGAGTCCACAGTTTGCAGCCTTCTCCCAGCACGACTGCTTGTAAATGGTACTCTCAAAGCAGAAAAAAACACTTATTGGCTCCATTCCCTTTGAAAGAGAGCTAACACTAACCGTCTCCAACATCGGCGCTATACTTATTAATTGTGCTGTAAGATTTTGCATTTTCAGGTTTCAGCAGTTCATCAGGTAAGAACAGTGATGTTGGTCAATAGTTGCTGGTCGACTGTGCAGGAATGCTGAAGGAGTGCTATCCACAGAGGGGTTTATATAAGAGATATAACAAATCACAGTGTGTTTATGTTTTGACAACATTGGTTAGGATCCCTTAGAAAGGCACTGCTCAGTGTGAAAGTTACTGTTTACAAGCTAAAAGTATTTCGAAAATGTTGACCGCTAACCTGCAATGGATGATAAAAATATTTTGCTGTAGGCTAAGCAGATATATATCTGCTGGAGCATCTGCAATGTAGGATGAAATGTTTTCGACTTTTACACTACACATTTTATTCCGAACACTAAAAATGTGATATGTTTGATTTACTTCTTAAATAGTCTTTTCATTGTGCCGTCTGTATTCTGAATAGCAATATTCTGTTTGAGCATAAGTGTTACTTCAGTCAGCAGTCTGCTTGAGTGTGAGTAGAAAACTGGAACACAATCGGTGTATTCATGATTTTACTCAGTGGGGGCCATTCAGAATTATAAATGTATCTGGACATCGTTTGAGCAACACTAGTGGTGCAAAAAGACATTTAAAAACATAGAATTTTTTTTAATAATGCACAAAATCAGATGTGTGGCTAAAGGCACATGCTAACATAACACAGACATATTCTCCCTTATTCATTTTATACTATATCTACAATTGAACCCAGCCAGCAAAAATAGCCTATAAGAACGCTTTTCTAATGTTCCTATTAAGTTATTAGAACATTATTTCTAAACGTCCTCTGAAATGTCCAGTTTTTAATTTATTTATTTTTAATTCTTGATTATATGATGGGCTTTTTCGCTGCAGGAAGTGTTATATTGGATTATGCACTCATATTTTGGTCAAAAGCGATGGTTTAAAGTTAAAACGCCTTCATAATTTTTCTGTTTTTCAGCTTCTTAAAGGGACAGTTCACCCACAAATGAAAAATACTGCATCATTTACTCACCCCCAAGCCATCCTAGGTGTATATGACTTTGTTCTTTCAGACCAATACAATCTGAGTTATATTAAAGGAGAAGTCCACTTCCAGAACAACAATTTACAGATAATGTACTCACCCCCTTGTCATCCAAGATGTTCATGTCTTTCTTTCTTCAATCGTAAAGAAATTATGTTTTTTGAGGAAAACATTTCAGGATTTTTCTCCATATAATGGACTGATATGGTGCCCCGATTTTAAACTTCCAAAATGCAGTTCAAATACAGCTTTAAACAATCACAATGCAACACAAATGTGGTTGTAAATGATCCCAGCCAAGAAAGAAGGGTCTTATCTAGTGAAACGATCAGTTATTTTCATTAAAAAAAATACAATTTAAATACCTTTTAATCTCAAACGCTCGTCTTGTCTTGCTCTGCCTGAACTCTGTGTATTCTGGCTCAAGACAGTTAGGGTATGTCGAAAAACTCCAATCGTATTTTCTCCTTCAACTTCAAAAATCATTTCAAAATCATCCTACATCACTGCAGAAGTACTGAACCAGTCTTTGCAAAGTGAACATGCAAAGAAGTTCAAACACCCTTAACAAAAAAGGTAAAAGTGATATAGGACGATTTTGAAGTTGAGGGAGAACATGAGATGGGAGTTTTTCCACATACCCTAACTGTCATGAACCGGAAAAAAAAAAACAGAGGTTGGGAAGAGCAAGACAAATTGTAAAAAATGTTATTATTTTTATGAAAATAACAGATCGTTTCGCTAGATAAGACCCTTCTTCCTCGGCTGGGATCGTTTACAACCGCATTTGGGATCCTTTGAAATCGCATTTAAACTGCATTTTGGACGTTCAAACTCAGGGGACCATAGCAGTCCACTATATGGAGAAAAATCCTGAAATGTTTTCCTCAAAAAACGTAATTTCTTTACGACTGAAGAAAGAAAGACATGAACATCTTGGATGACAAGGGGCTGAGTGCATTATCTGTAAATTGTTGTTCTGGAAGTGGACTTTAAACCTTTTAAAAACCTTTACACCTTTAAAAAAAATTTCTGGCTCTTCTGATCTTTATAATGGCAGTGTATGGCTGCTGAGATTTTGAAATCCAATAAAGTGCATCCATCCATCATAAAAAATGCTCCACACAGCTCCAGGGAGTTAATAAAGTTTATGAAGCAAATCGATGCGTTTGTATAAGAAAATGTCTATAATTTAAAACTTTATAAACTGTAATCTCTAGCTCCTGCTAACTATCGCATGCACATTCACGAGAGTAGCATTTCAGTGGATGATGTAGGTGAATGTGGTGACAAACGCAGATGTGATGAACGCAGAAGTGCAGAGGAGAGAGCAAAACAAAACACCTGTCACGAATTAAAAGTACAAAATGAGGATTTGTAAAAAAAAAAAAAAAAAAATGTTGGAGGATTTCAGTATAAGCCAAGAGGAGACTGGCTTTCCTTTGCTGTAAACAAAACTTGGTTCTTGCAAGACTAGCATATTCTCACCGGAGCTTAAACTACGCCTACCACTGCAAAAAAAAAAAATCTTTCAAAAAGTTGTTTCAACTTATAATTTGTTACCCCGCTGCCTTAAAATTTTAAGGAAGGAAAGGAAAGGAAAGGAAAGGAAAGGAAAGGAAGGAACTATTGTGTTAAAATTTTTTGTTTAGTCAACTTGAAATTTTAAGTTACTTAATGTTAATTTAAGTGACAACTGGAATATTTTAGTTGACTAAATTAAAAATTTTAAGGCAGCAGGGTAATAAATTAATTTACATATATAATTTATAATTTATAAATATAATTTATTTGTGAAATAAGTTTTTTTTTTTTTTTTTACAGTGATGCAGTGTTGGGAATGTTACTTACATCTTTATAAAAGTAACTAATTACCAGGGAAAGTAACTATTGTGTTACTTTAAAAAAAAAAAAAAAAAAAAAAACCAAACAAAAAAAAACAAAACTTTCGTTTTTTCTCGATGACTGCAAAAATAACTAAAACTAACTGTTCATTTTTGATCATACAGATAAGACTAAGGTATCGTTTGAAACTGCAAGGGGTCTACTTTTATTTGTGCAGTCATAATAACAACAAAACAATGTGCTTTCATAAAATAAAGAAAATAAACTGGGTGCACTCTCTGCCATCTCAGTCTCAGTCACCTCTCTTCACAAACGTAAATAAAACAACCTGAATCTCAGCGAATACCTGCTTCACAGACAGAAATGTCTACTTTTAAATGAAGTAAGTTACGTCAAAAACAAATATTCTCTGATAAAGTAATCCATATGATACCAACGTGAGCTCCAGTTTTTTCCGTCTAAACTCATCTCTAACGCAATCACATCCAAGAGCGGCTCCGCTTTTCAAATTTTAAACATCCACGTGAGATGTATGGGCATGTAGGTACACACACATCGCCTCCGTAAACAAACATGAATATTCATCAAGTTCATCTCAGCTACTTTCCATTTCTAGAAGAAGATGCACTGAGAAGAATAAGCAAGAGTTTACCTCAGAAGAAGAACGCAATGCAACACGATGCGATGCACAGCTTAATCCCGTGGAGGAGATCATTCTGATGAGTAGCCAAAGATTACTTGCATCTATTGTTATTGTGTTATTACAAAAAACCTTGCAGTTCCTTGCAGAATTGCAGTTCCTATGGCTGAGGGAGAGTTTACTTGGATGGAAACTGCTTCAGTGAGCTCAATTATAGTAACGCAGCATTTTACTGTCAGTATCAAATTCGTTTGATTACTCGTTACTGAAAAAATAATGCCGTTAGTAACAATATTATTACAGAATAATGCCATTATTCCCATCACTGCTCCGCCGCTAGAATGCCATTATCTCATGAACGTGCATACGACTGTTAGTGGAAGCTAGTGATTACAGTTCATAAAGTTTTAAATATGGATATTTTTCTTACACAAACACATAAATTCGCCTCAGAAGGACATTATTTACCCCCCGGAGCCGTGTGGAGTACTTTTATGATGGATAGATGCACTTTATTGGACTTCAAAATCTCAAAACCCATTCACTGCCATTATAAAGTTTGGAAGAGCCAGGACATTTTTTAATATAACTCCAATTGTATTCGTCTGAAAAAAGAAAGTCATATACACCTAGGATGGCTTGAGGGTGAGTAAATCATGGGGTATTTTCCATTTTTGGGTAAACTATCCCTTTAAGACATTAACTGATAGACTGAACTGGATAACTTGTGGTTATAGTGATGTTTTTATCAGCTGTTTGGACTCTCATTCTGACGGCACCCATTGGCTGCAGAAGATCCATTGCTGAACAAGTAATGTAATGCAATTTTTTTCCAAAATCTGCTTAGATGAAGAAATAAACGTACATCTCGGATGTAAATTTTCAGCAAATATTCCTTTTGGGTGAACTGTTCCTTTAAGGAAGTCATTAAAAACCAGATAACTTTAAACAAACATTCTGTCAACATAATGGAAGAACATTTCCCAAAAGCCAAGGAGTTCTAAAAATGAACCCTGTTAGCTAGGAAGTGTGCCGTCACTGAAAGGAAGCCTGCTTATGACAATGTGATGAGAAAAAAACATTAAAGGCAGCCCTAGCGGGTTAATCTACTGAACAGTCTAGCAGGTGTGTGCCTTTCCACTGACTAATGTGTTTATGATCACCTGGTGATTCACTTTGCCTGTTACCACAAGCCATTCCTCATAACACAACTCCTACGAAGTGAGGTTAAACATTAGCCGAGAATATATGCCATTAGATACAACAGCAGCTTTTGACTGACAAGCCTATGAAGTACAGTACAAATGAAAAATATAAAATGGCTTTATTTACTGAGCAAACAGTGGAGTCCTACTGTGAAGTGACCATATTTTTCTTTGAACGGGCGTTAGACTGACAAAAACAAACATTCACGGAAAACAACCCCATTAATATTTTATTATACCGCTCCCTTGTGAACGCTGAAGGTAAATCATGCATCAAATATTAAAAGAGATTTTTTTCGTATCGTATGCTACATCAGACATATCTTATTACCTTTGAATATCTGGGTTTTCATCTTTGCAATTAGCGATACGTACTGTGTTTTACGAGGTGCGGGACAGATTATTAATCACATGTGAAGTCCACCTCTACATCCTGACCCTGCCTCCAGGACACTTTAACACCCAACACACTCCACAGAAAACAGTCATGCTTCTGGAAAAGCATATTCTAGTAAATTATTTAGTGGAATGCAGCAAATTAGAGAGCTTGTCCCATCCATCACTTATATTTAGCGAAACACGTATACAGTGGAAACGTACGCACTGTTAACATTGAGTGCATTACATGCTAAAAGCCAGAGGCCAGCTAGAACCTCTCTGCATTTTACTGTTCTGTCACAAGTAATTCGTCAAGACTAATTATGAATGATCTTCCTTGGAGTGCTACGCGTGCTCTCCGTCGAGGCTTTTTCTGCTGAAGGTTATTGGCATGCTTCATTGTGCCTCGGCCCGCATTACAAGGTACGAATGTCATTGTACTTTTTGGGCTTGGTGGGAATGACACTTGAAAGGGTCCTGCGTGCACCTTAAAGGAAAAATCTGTTCGGCTCAAAGCGGATGAAGACTAAAGCGGAGACAGAGTATATGTGACATTAACACAGGAGAGGCCTCATTAAATTTGCATTAAATTAAATATTAAATTATAAGCAGCAGAACCAAACATTACACTGCACGAATATTATTCTCTCTTATCGTGAGTGTTCAAATATTACATTTATAATTTGCTCTGATTTATTCCCGTACCATGTCAACGCCTCAACATGACAACCTGTCATCATCCGCTCCATTTGAGTGACAGCCCATCAATCTTTTCCACCCACCCATAGGGGGAAATGTGATGCTTGTCAAAATAGGAATTTGTCTTTGGACATTTTTCAAATCTGTGCCACTGCAAATGCAAAATAATAACTCTAGACATATGATGTAAGATTGACGTGGTTTCAAATTGAAAAAAAGCGCATGGCTGTGTAACTAGATTAGAATGATTCATGAGACTTGAATTAACAAATATATGTTTCTTCTTTCACTTCTTTTATTAGATTGCCTAAATGCTTATGTGCTTTGGGAGCACCGAAAAAAAATCGGACTTTGCCTATAGGAGGAGCTATTTTGCCCCCATGTCACCTCCTTATTTACTTATTTACTTCCAGAATAAAAAAATCCTGTTCATTTACTCACCCAATGTCATCCAAGATGTTCATCTCTTTTTCTTCAGTCAAAAAGAAATTTAGGTTTCTGAGGAATACATTCCAGGATTTTTCTCTATATAGCAAACTTCAATTGGGATCAATGGGTTGAAGGTCCAACTTGCAGCTTCAAAGGACTTTACACGATCCCAGCCGAGAAATACGAGTCTTAACTAGCAAAACGATCTGCTGTTTTCTAAAAAAAAAGTCAAATGTATATACCTTTTAAGCACAAATGCTCATCTTGCACTAGCTCGACCTCACACATTACGGGGGAAGGACCGTGTAAAGCCTTTTGAAGCTGCATTGAAACTGCAATTTGGACCTTCAACCTGTTGATCCCCATTGAAGTCCACTACATGCAGAAAAATCCTGAAATGTTTTCCTCAAAAACCTTAATCTCTTTTCATCTGAAGAAAGAAAGTCATGAACATCTTGGATGACATGTGAGTAAATTATCAGGAAATTTTTATTCTGGAAATGAACTAATCTTTCAATTCTTCATCTAAAACATGAGTTCTAGCAATAAGATCCTATATAAACCTCAAACTACACGGATACCCCCATAATACATTCTTTTCACTACTTCTAGGTTTTATATGCACACATATGCCCACTTGAGCAGCAATAGAAGCTTCCAGACCCAGCTCCATATGGCATGCAGCTGCAGATGACTGCATTGAGTGCCTATGAATTGTGGCTGTACTCTTCAGAGAGGCGGCAGCTATCTGTGGGAGGTCATGGTACACAGACATCCTCTGAGTTCCATGCTGAAGTACGCGGGGTGAGCGGGGTCAAGGATACCATAGCAGGTGGAGCTTCAACCACCTCCCCCTGTGAGCAAGACATGTGGATGATGCATGGAGGGCAGATACCATGTACTCACTTCAGGTCATTTTTCAAGTGCTCCAACTGATAGCGTAAAAAGCTGCCAAATGTAGCTTAGACACTTAATTTATAAATAATTGAATGGCTGACTGTTTTCAAACAGGTTCTAGGCTGCAGCTGAAAAGTTTGGTGATATTTTAATGGCTTTGAAAGAAGAACCAAGCACTAAGGCTGCATTTTTTTCCCCAAAAAATACAACAAAAAAACAGCAATATTCTGAAATATTATTACAATTTTAAATAACAATTTTAATATATATTTTAATAATATTTTATTAAATATTTTAATGTATTTTTAAATGTTTAGTTTTCTAAACATTTTAAATGTTTAGCAGTCAATATTATTACAGTTTAAAATGACTGTTTGCTATTTTAAAATATTTTAAAGTGTAATTTTTTCCTGTGACACAAAGCTAAATTTTCAGCATCATTACTCCAGCCTTCAGTGTCACATTATCCTAAGCTAATTTGATATCAAGAAACATTTCTTATTATTATCACAGCTGTAAACTGTTGTGCTGCTTCATATTTTGTTGAAACATGACACATACTGTTTCAGAATTCTTCAATAACTGACAAGTTAAAAAAGAACAGCATTTATTTGAAATATAAATATTTTGAAACAATTTCAAAGTCTGTACTGAGGAAAAAAAAAAAAAAAACTTTTTAATGGCTTATGGAGAAATTAATATATAAATATATATATAAATAAAAAAATCACGTGGTGCAACCGTCCGGCCATAACTGTTGTTTTGGAAACGTCTTTGAAATTACCCTAAATTTATTCAGATTAATTTTCTGATTATTTGCCATGATTTCCAAAGTGTTTTGTAATCCTGTATAAAATTGCAAAGCATTTGTACTTAAATTTCCATCATAATATACAAACTTTGTGCGATGATTTCCATTTTATGAAATATCATGTGGTGCGACCATCAAGAAACTACCATTTTGGGACTTTTATGTTGAAATCCATTCAAAGATAGGCCTCATATAGCAATTTGCCAGTGACCCATGGAAGCATCAAACAGGTTTGTGACTCTCTTTCAAATTTGTAAAAAAAAATAACCTTTTTAACGACTAGTATGTAGTTACCACATTTGGATATCATGTGGTATGACCTCAAAAAAACAATAAATATTAAGTTATTTCTACAAGTATTTATTTTTATTATAAATTTCATAGTGACCTTTTGTGGGAAGCTAGTTTGTTTTGTTTAGGTGGCCAGTTCTGAGTAAATTTTAACTGAATTTGAAATGCACATGGTGCGACCAAGTGTCATGTGGTGCGACCACTGCACAGTGTTTTCCATTGTAGATATATGTCTCAGATTGACAGGTTTTGTGCTTTTATATTCAATTGATGGTTTATATACATAAAATACTTTATTTTAGTATCATTTGGAACAGATTTGTATACAGTTTGGGTCATTTCAGTTGTAATTTAATCTTTGTACAATATGTAGCATATATGTAGCATAGAGTAGCATATATATAAATTATCATGTCCTTACACCATGGTGTGAATTTGGGTTTCATGTTTGGTCAACCAGTGACAAACAGGACCAGTGGAAATAATGCACTTCACCTTTAATGTCTATTGCAGTGGTGTACAATATCTAGCCAGTCATTTATTAATTCTTTTGGCTCATCTTATATTTTGCCACATCAAGTTGAGCATATGACCATAGCATATACATATGCGTGTGAGCGTATGGCTGTGGGCTGATGGATGTGCGCATGGAGACACTGCTGGAGTTGTGATCTCCCACCAGATGTGTCCGAGCCGAAGGGAGAAGCTCTACACAGCCTGTCAGAAGCAGACTGCTTTAAGAGGAGACACAGGTGTTTGCCCCCAGTAAGCCGAGAGAAATAAACTGTCAGGAAGATAGTCGGAGGCGAAAAGCATGGTAGGGGGAAAGAATCCCACTGCCAGATGATTCCTTAATGTGCACTCATTTATTCAGTAATTATATGATATGCGATGCTAATTCACTCCGGACGGCTGTTGAACACATTGAATTGACGCAGGCAGTATTTTTAGTAATATTCAAAAGCAGCTCGTTTCAAAGTTCGGCAAAGCCAGCATACGCTATGATTTTGTTGTCATGACACTTTTGATTGATAGACCTTTGGCTTTTTGATGAATTACCACTCGTGTTTCTCCAAGTGCAGTTATGTATCAAGTGTCACTTTCTTATTCCCTACAAACACAACTCCACGCACTAATATACTCAAGCAAATTCGACCTTTTGAATAGGCATAATACTTTGCCCCAGGAAGCATTGTAACTGCTTTTCATTGCATTGTTGGAAGAATGCATTAACATTTTCTTCCCGGTTGCACACACAGAGCTCTGCCAATTATATTACAAGAGATGAGATAAGTAATAACATATCTAAGTCTTCCTCTACTCATCCAATGCTTTTTCACAAAGGTAATTGCTTTATTTTCATGCAAAACACCCATGTGGCCTGCGTGTTATTTTCATCAAGTTGCGTCTTTGTCTGTAGGGCACGAGCAAAGCAGGACTGAGAGTAATTTTGAGCTCCTACTTTGCAGTTAACACTAAAATGCATTAAAGCAATAAAAATGATGTGAAGGTCCATATTTCCTCGGGCTGTGTTGCTGCGTGTCTGGACCCATTTGTCTCTTGGTCAGATCCATTAGTTTGGCTGCGCGGCGCTCAACACGGCCAGCATCTTCAAATATTTCTGCGCAACGTGTGATGTGTAAAGGCATCATAACCAGCTCTGTGAAAACAAGCTTAAAAATATTGTCTAGACTGTTTCCTTTGATTACACGCAGTGTTAGCATACAAAAGCCGTGCCTCGTAAGTAGGGTCAAGAGTCAGGACTCTGAACTGCTGGAGAAATACTGCTGTTTGTTAGAGTTTAATGTCTGGTATCAACTTGCCAGATAAAGCTGTCAGAAATCACTTTAGTCTTACACACTGAAATTTCAATTCTGCATATATCTGAGCAGATCAGAAAGATCATTCCTCACAACATCTCTGATATTAGCATCACCAGCGAAGCCTGTTGACAGTCCATCATTAGGTCTGTCATGGCATCCGTCCTGCATGGAAATTCGCTTGCTAATATTATTCAGTGTCTGCTCAAGAAAATGAACTTTCATCGCTTTGTGCACATGTTTTAACAACCTCACAAAGAGCATGGCATGTAATTTTATTATAATCAGAAGTGTGCTTAAAAAAGTGCTCCCAAGAATGACAATGTGCATGAGTGCAAAGAACAGATTCAATGAGCTGTTACATTCCTGTTCCAGAGCGTCTACAGTTTCCCGGAATCATTCCGAAACAAAGATTAATATCTACACCGCACCCTCCAAAAAAACCTGAACACTACCAGATAGTATACTTAGCATGTAGATAATATGTATATAGATGTCAGTGATTCTTTTTGCGATAATGATCAACTGACTGTACATTATCCCACTTATTACACGGCTACTCACCAAATAAATGTGACCCTGGACCACAAAACCAGTCTTCTAGTAATAGAAAAAAAAAATACATGCATGGGTCAAAATTATCGATTTTTCTTTTATGCCAAAAATCATTAGGATATTAAGTAAGAATCATGTTCCATGAAGATATTTTGTAAATTTCCTTCCGTAAATGTATCGAAACTTAATTTTTGATTGGTAATATGAATTGCTAAGAACTTCATTTGGACAACTTCAAAGGTGATTTTCTCAGTATTTTGATTTTTTGTACCCTCAGATTCCAGATTTTCAAGTTGTTGTATCTCTGCCAAATATTGTCCTATCCTAACAAACATACATCAATGGAAAGCTTATTCAGCTTTCAGATAATGCATAAATCTCAATTTCAAAAAATTGACCCTTATGACTGGTTTTGTGGACCAGGATCACAAAAAAACACCAGGACATAAATTATTGATTTGAGTCATCATCTGATCATTTTACCTGTAGCCTATAAAAAATAGTTCATTCTAATTTACGAAACAATCGACAATGCAAGAAGATGAACAATGCAACAATATTACATATATATTAGGCCTAATACTAAATTAGTTTAATAATACTTAAGTAGTTTACTTAATACTCAACTAGTTTTTATTACAATCCATAACTGAGACGCAAGATGGCGCCGATATGGCAAGAATAGCAAGAGGGATCAAGCGATGTGATTTGAATGCGTTGTGTTTTATGTTCGTGTGGACGCAAGTCATCATCCACCTCTAAAATTCGATTCCTGTCCAGTGCTGGAATGGTACGTTCAGATAAATAAATATTAAGACATGCAATTAATTTAAGTCATTATCTGATAATTTTACCTGCAGCCTGTTGACCTTATTCACCAGCGAAACAAACATGTCACCATCTTTAGAATAATGTCTTTTAACTTCCGTTTGTGCGGTTGATCTCGATAGCATCGCTGTCTCAGAGTAATATTTTAGCTGGTAAATTGGATTTATGTATTGTAGAGTTAACGAAAGTTATCGTGAGCATTGTAGTGTTTAAAGCAAATGTCTTAACAAATGTCAGTAGACCAGGAAGATTTTGAAACAGCGGTTCATTCATAAATCTGTCAGATAATTGTGGAAATACAACCGGACGACAGAAGACAGCAAACAGAGCGCAAAAACGGGGCGGGGCTAAATAAGGTCAATATTCCGCTAAGAAAAAAAAAAAAAATAGTCAATTCTAATTTACGGAATAATTGACAATGCAAGACAACGAATGTTGCAACAATATTACACATATATTAATACTAAATTAGTCTTTACTAAATCATGCAGTCTAATTAATACAAAACTAGTTTCACTACAATCAATGACTGAGACGCAAGATGGCGTCAGTTGCGTTTGAATGAAAGAAAAGAGCTGTGATTTGAATGCGTCGTGCCTTTGTGTTTTACTTTAACTAATCATTACGTTAACTCATCATCCGCCTCCGAAATTCAATTCCTGTCCAGTGCTGGAACGGTAAGTTTTACAACAGCAAAATTAAAATTCCATAAATGCGTTTATACATCATCCAGTCGCTTCGAATTAATTCTTCCAAGGACCGGTATTCGTGAGAACGCGCAAGTGCATTTTTTGCGTTCTTAGAACTGGAAAACGCCACGAAAAGGGATGAGCCCATATGCAGAGTTGCTAATCCAGAATAACTCATCCTAGAGAGCTGCATATAAGAACAATAATAAGCATATAAAATGTTCCTCTTGCTTAAACGGTTGATGGCGCTAGCAATACCAAAAACAGCGGGCTGAAATGTAGGTTGTTTTGTTAAAACGATATGCCAAATGCATTAATATAAACAAGGAATTTCTAATGAGACAAAAATAAATAGCAAAATTCATATACTGATATTAAACTATCAATACATTGCATGCATCATTACTGAAAGATTACATTTGTGGAACATTTTTGACCTTTGTAATTAGCGTGACCTTGCAGAAGTTTGGTCAAGCAAAATAAAGACATGGAGACTCAGATCATTGCAAACGCAAGCACATGGTCTCGCTACTACAAGCTCATCTTAGAAATCTCTTCAGCTATTTATCATCGACAGACATCCGAGCCATCACTGGGCTCTTTACGAAAAAACCCATTAAGTATTCTCAGAGAATGGTCTCATTTCCATAAAATATTCTTTGTCAAAACCCCAAAATGTGCAAATGAAACAGGCATTGAGATATGATAGCAGAGCCCAAGAGCTGCCGTAAATGACCTCAATTAGGCACTTAAAGCACAAGAAGGTGCCTCGCATCGCAGGCCCTTTGAATGACAAGCCGTCACGGAAGCCATTTTTCTTCGGGCCTATCTCACCTTGATGAGCACTTTGAATTTGTAAATCAATGAGGGAGAGAGGGAGAGTGTAAGCGCTGAGCGATACTAGGAGCCTGACGTGTTCAATGAGTGAATTGTTTGCCTGGGTCTCCATTACCACTCTCTCTGGGAGCCGCTGTCAAAAGGGGACGATTTAGCATTGATGAATATGACATGTGACCATTGATGATGTTGATTTTATCTCTGGAGATTAGCAAGATTTACTTCAGATGGGTAATAACGTCATTTGCTTGATGCAGTGGATCTGTTTATGAGCTGATTAAATCGCGGAGCTCCTGCTCCATTTCATGCTATTTGGTTTATGGCTTCATTACTGCAATCACAAAAGCTGTGGTCATTTCCACCTCCTGTGTCATCATAAATCACTCTTGAAGATAGCTGGTATGTGTCGTAGCAGATCACCTTTTGGTGAAGACATTTATGTGAGCTGTACAAAAAAAAGTTTGTACTTTCCAAGGTGAAATTAAAGCTGTTTTTAAACGCTCTAAACATTATGTCAAAGCTAGAAGGCCTGTTGTAGACTGTCAAACCAAAAGCATCTTCCTCATATGAAAGATTGTAATGATAATTGCCTTTATCGCAGCTAAAAGGGATTTTGTCTCAATCCCATAATCCCATAAATCAAGCCACTCTCGTGAGAGAGAGACATAATTGTCTCTGACTTATGTCTAGAAGTTTAGCATTTGCGTGGCACTCGCATATTGACACAGCTGTTGCTCAAAGCATAGGATTGCCATGTCAGACTACAGCGTGTCTGTTTATTTTATCACACGCCTAGTAATTACATTGGTGTCAGTAGTAATTTTGTGCTATTTAATAAAAGAGTGAGGTGCGAGTCAGTGGTGGCAATCCAGGTGTCTTCTAAAGTCCAGCTTTCAGTGGTAAGTAGGTTTATAGCAGCTCCAGTAAAAGGCGAGATTCAGAGCAGGAAGGCCTTGTGTGTCAGCATACCTTGGCACAGCCTCCTCAGCGTGGTCCATAAATCAGCCATGCATCTCTACCAATGCAATTAGTTTTTTTTAGCACCTCTGGCATGAAACCTAAGGTGTGGCTGTACACTGTACACATGTTAATTATTAACCATGTTCCGTTGAGAGTCTCAGTACACTATAAAAAAGGATTTTTTGAAGCTGTTAATATAACAACTTATATAAAATATTGGCTAGTATTAGTTTTAGAAGAAAATATTTCAGTTTTCAAATATCACATTTAATAAAGTGTTAACTGTTTTTCATCTGAATCATTTATAATTTATAATTTCTGAGTAAAAATGGTTTAAAACTACTTTTTACACATACAGTACACTGAAAAAAAATTCTTTTTAAAGTTTGTTTTTGTCAGTGTGTTGTATGTGGAAAAAATAATATTAAAAGTAGTTTTAAAATCAACCTACTTGTATGTTCCTCTGACTTAAAACTCGTCAAACAGATATTTTTGAAGACAAATTTTTACAACAAAAAACATAGAATTCCTGTTTGGGGTTAATTTGACCAAAGGAAAAACATGACATTGTCGAAAAATACAATAAAGCAAATCAAAGTAAATATCTGACAATTTTATTTCATTTTTTAAATAGTTTATACCTAGTTTACGGCCATGCATAGCCTAAAGAAACCTTTATTATGGAGCGTGCATGTTAAACTTTTATTTTGTTTATACCCAGTTCTTACATGACTGACAAAAAACTTTGAATCTGATACTTTAATGTAAAGTGTATTTCTGAGGACCTCTGCGTCTGCTAGAGCTCTAAAAGAACATGAGGGTTAACACTTTGAATTTTATAAAAGTTATGTCGCATGTTGTGTTTAAATGTTTCCGCTCATAAATGAGGTTGTGGACTGAAATTCATCTCCTATAACAAGCCGTTGTTGTCACAGGTTAATCTGGCATTCCAATCGTCCTCTTTTCCAGATTGTGGTTGCCTGGCACCTTACGCGAGACCACTGTGGAAGGTATTCGCTTTATTTATCACCCATATAAACATGCTCATTGCAGGACTGATCAGTGGTGTAAGTCATGCTTTACTAGCAGGCAGTGGAGTTCTGTTCCTCTTTATACTCCTTAGCCACAGTGAACAGCAGTGGAAGAAGGCAAGCGGGGTAATTTATGCACACATGTGCCTGCTAGCTCCTCTGATGACAGGCCCGGGAGGAGGGGCACATGATGAATGGCTTTCCATCGGGGACCTCCTCACAGCCACCATGATGTGGGTAAAAATGGAAATTGCTCTCTTTCACCGTCATTACATCAGTTTAAAGCTTGTGTGGGCCTCCAGAATATAGTCTAGTTGCTCCGCGTCTATGACATTTCTGGGCGGGTGAAGTTTTCCATCTTTAATGAACTGCTTTAGGAGTGTAAATACAATCATTAATTAATCTTGTGTCATTAGTTACTGCTTTACTTCATAAAACTCACGTAGTTCATTTATTTATATATTATTAAACATTCCTATCCCGGGTTAATTGCCTTTTATCCCAAAATTAAAATAAATAAATAAATAAACAAACGCATACGTAAATACTTTCCAAAACATAAAGAATAAATAAATAACCTAAAGGATATTCACTGAACAGAAATATTGTTTCGCCTGTAATAACGGTATGTAAGCTTAGTGCCGTTTGTTTCGCGTATAAAGCTTGAACAGTTAACGAAAAAGAAACGCATAAAATGTCCTGAGACGATTTTTACTTTGTATTTAATATTGCAGGCTATATTATTAAATTATAGATGTCTAATGTACTTAATTCATACATTAAAGACTCGAATAGTAGCCGTATTGCCTTATCCTGTGTATTTTGCAAAGTTGCCATTTAAGCAAAAAGTTATTTATTTTTATTAACAATATAAATTGCATTATTGCAAGAAGAAATAAACACGTTTTTTTATTATTCGTCTCGCAAACAAAATATCAAAGTAGCTTATATTATGTTCTGTCCTTATGCGTTATCCCAGACCTGGACCTTACGGCTTCTTTATTTTTTGGGGGGTTCTTTTATTTTTGCATTATTACTAAATGGAGCATTCAATAAAGATTTTTCTTGTTTTCCACTTTTGGTTACCCGGGTTTTCAGCTAATTATAATTGCTGATATAAATATGGTTTCATAAATAATTTTCAGTTTAAATGCGTACGTAAATAAAATGAATTGCCGAGAAAATAATTTGGTGAGCACACACATAATATATATATATATATATCTATAGATCGATAGATAGGCCTAAATATAAAACACAATCCTGCATTTTTTTTTTCCTTTCTGGAAACTGTAGTGTTTCATTAAATGACAGGTATGATTTACAAGTCTAGTCTAATGACAGTGTTTGTGTTTGCTCACTGAATGAAAATACTGCTGCCAGTTTTAGGCTGCTCTGATATTTGACAAAAGTGTGTACTTTACTTTTGTGTAAACATTTCGACAAGCTGATCATGAAAAAAAACAAAAAAAAACAAAAAACTTTTAATTTAATTTAAACTCGTTAATTCACTTAAAACGGATTTAAAACTGATATTGGATGAGAGCATTGGATGGTTAACATAAGTGTGTCCAATAATACAACACTTAAAATATGGGCCATTTATGATTCTTTCTTTCTTTCTTTCTTTTTTTAAACGTTGTAGTCTGTTTCCTTTAATATTTATGTACACAAAGCACTCTCAATATTATCTAAAGTCTGCTATAGCATTTCTCGAACATATTTCATTGTCCACAAAAAGGTATTGACGGCTGCAGATATAACTTACTGCAAACGAGCCTAGCATTACAAAATACAATCTTGTTCAACAACAAATGCACGTTCAGAATTCAACAGAGCCGGTTATAATATATAAACATTCGATATATGGGGAGATGATGAACTGACAGTATGTTCTAAAATTGAAAAAGAAAGCGAACACCGGTTGTGTCATTCACCTAAAAGTTATGCTGAAAACATTTCGTTTCTTTAAAAATATAAAAAACGATGATACGTCCCATTAATTATTTTAACGCCGTTCCGTAAGATGAAATAAAGTGGCAATTCATACATTTGTTTTTGTACTCATAAACAAACTATTTTTAATTAATAAAATTAAACGCATAAGTAATACAGCCTGACATTATTTCAAACGTGTTTTGGCTTCATTGATTAAAATCGTTAAACCAAAGTCTGAATATTGGCTGTCTGCTGGGTCAACTATTAAAATAATAATAATAAAATCTCTCAGACACCGACGAATGCATTCATAATTTGAACTCTTATTCGCAGTTAAATCATTTAGCAGAACTGTAAAACCTGAAAAAGGCTGCAACCTTGGAAATGACATGATCTGTATTTAAAACGGCAAAATCAATATACCTAAATGACAATTTTGTTTGAGCTCAGTTTTGGTGATGTTAAGTTAATGAATACTGAAGACAGAAATATGGAACAGAATTGTTTCTTATTTTCCAGAATACATACAAAAAATACCAATTCTCTCTCCGTGGTGTACACCTGAAAAATAACGGCAATTTCAAATTATGTGGACAGTTTGGGATTTAAGAAACAAACATGCATGTAAATTATCTTTTTTTTTTTCAATGAGACATTAAATAATAACGAACAGTACAATCATAGCAATTCCAAATCAACATCCAACTGAAGACCCCTATTTTATTAGTACTCTAACATGTGTTTCACGTTATCTACAGAGTTCAGTTCAAATGTAATGCACTTTTGAGTTGCTCAAATATTTTCATTTGTATTATCGTCCGCTTTAAGCCGACATAAATAAATACAGTGAGTCCACGGATCCAGTCCTTCAGTGGCGCGATGATATAAAAGTCTTTATATTTCAATCTTTATAATCTATAAATTTGGACAGTCTGTTTTTTTATTTAATTTTTTTTTTTACTGGTATCCAAGCGCTGATGCTGTGGTGAGTCTTTGACCGTACAGTGCATAGGGAGAATAATAAGGACCGGTGGCGGCAGGTACCGGAACCGGTGCGCCGGGAGTAGGCAACGGACTCTTTGAATACGGGTGATAGCGGCTGCTTAGTCCTAACGCGTGATGCGGGCTCCTAAGTGCCAGTGTCCCGGGGCTCCCAGGGGCTCCTGAGGGCGGCATGTGCATATGGCACGCCATAGCTGCGGCGGCAGCACTAGCTAACGATGAAGAACTGGGATACCCCGATATCAACTTGTCGGTCCCGGTGAACGCGGTGTGCGTCCGCAGGTGGTTAAGAAGTTCTTCGGAGGACGAGAAACGCTTGTCACAAGGTCCGTTAGCTGACACCCAGTTACACACATGCGGTAGAGGGTCGTTGGGCAGCATGAAGCCATAGGGGTACAAAGGGTGTCCACCAAAAGATGGCGGCGAGGAGTGAACACCGTGCAAAGGGTGTGTCGGGTACATGAGGGGATATCCGGACTTCAAAGCGGACGCGGCAGCCGCGGCCGCCGAGTCGTGTGTGCAGGAAGCTCCGGCTGCACCGGCCAAGTGGCTGGCACAGTGGTAACTCAAGCAATAAGGGTCTCTACAAAGGCTAGCAGACATTATGGATGGAGGGGACGCCCCGGCTAGGGGGCTCGAGCCAGCTTTACTGCAGCCCAGCGAGCTGGCGAGCTGTGCATTGACCAGACTTCCACCGTGGGGCAGGAAGTGTTGGGGATAGCCGGCGTAGGCCCCTGCTAAACTTCCAGGGTACGTCATGCCAGCCGGGGGCAGGGGAAAAACAGTCTGGCCGGGTTTGTACGGAGAAACGGGGGCTACAAGTCCTGACCCCAGGACGGAGGCTGAAGAAGAAGAGGTGACAGACGAGGACTCCGACGTCGCTGCTTTGGATCCTGATGTGGTTTCCTGGTGCTGGTTGACTTCCACGTTAATTCCTGCACAGCTCACGCTTATCCGGCTGTGGCTGACGCTGGTCGGAGCAGATCCATCTGAGATGCAGTTTTTATTACAATCAGACTCTTTCTTTTCATCTCTCTCTCCCTTCCCATCTGACGGCATCGGCGAAGCCGAAGTGCTGGAATTCGGGCTGCCAGTCCTGGGAGTGAACGGCTGGCAGGTGGCGCTAGGCACACGGAAACCAGACTTCTCTCCGTTCGACACCGCAGAAGACGAGTCCTTCTTATCCGCTGGCTTTGAGTACGGCTTGAAGCTGGATTTGTCTTCCACGCCGATGTCACTCAGTTTTAAAGGACCAGATTTCGACTCTTTCTCGTTAGATCCGTTTGATGTTACCGAGGAGAGTTTGGAGGAGGGTGGAGGGTCCGGTTTACCGATCTGAGAGCATGTTTGCGCAAGAAGAGCCAGAGGACTTTTCTTGGCATCGAGCTGCGAGGACAGACAAAAATAAAAGATTTAGACACCTCAAATGCGTGCAAGCGCAATCATTACAGCCTATTTGTCAAAATACACAACAAATAAACTTCATTAAACCACTCGTCTTTTCCATTTGAACGTTTTAAACGAATGTGCGCATCACGGAAAACGGACTGAAATGGTAAAAACCCTATGCCAAAAGCCCGTTTACGACATTACCTGAATTAAAAGGAAAAACTGATCAAATTAAAATACGATGTTAGCTAAAAGGTTGTATTAATTTTATCCTCTCTACTCCGCTACGTCTAAATCCAAGGTTCCCGTAATGTCCCGTCATTTCTCCGAGAAAAGGAGAACGCGCACTCGTACTGATAAAATACACGAACAGCTTTAAAAAAAAACAAACAAAAAAAAAAACATCGAATTTTCATCTTACCTCAATTGGACTGACCGGGGTGGATGGCAACGGCTGAAGATATTCAGGGTGTAAAATGTGTCCTGTGCGTGCAGTAAGCATTTTCAAAATCTTTATGGGAAGTCGATTCGCTTGCCGTAAAGGGTCCGAAGGAGGAACGGAATGGAGAAAAGGCTTGCTGACGACCGCGGAGTTGTTATTCCGAGAGCTGCTGCTGCTGCTTTCCCAGACTAGATCAGTATCACTATTTCTTGAAGCAGAAGCAGAGGGCGATGTGATCATGACCCAATTCTCATGTATTTTGTTGGTATTTCATTTATCAGATTCATAAATAAAAACTACGCCGTAATCTTCTCTCAAATAGCAGAAATAAAGATAAATAGTATAATCCGTCTGGAGCAGAGTGCGAAGGCTATCGCAGATCCGGAGCCGCGTGTGACACCACAGGCATAGCGCGCGCTCTGGCTCTTCCCGTAGGTCCGCGCGCTTGTCCTCCCAAACCAAGAACTGGTAGAAATTTTCACTTCAAAAGCAGCTGAATTAGTCCGAGATTAAAGCCCTTGCCGCCTTCCAATCAAATGGGACCCCGAGGTGATTGGAGGGTCAAGGGGATGTGACGTTCCTCCTTCTGCAAGCGCCTCTATTTTGACAACTTGGGGGAGGAGATTTGGCTCAATATGTAGGTTGTCGTGCACGCCGCTGCCTCTGTCAAAAAATCAGATTTAAGTTGCTCGTTATTCATTTTCACGAGCAGATTACCTTGGATTTGACATCTTTTTAAAAAAGTGTAACCTGAGAGTCCTTCGTCTCTCGTGCCTGCCTTTTGTAAGACTAAGCGTCACTTTTATTGACGCTAATTAACACCATCAACAAAAACAGAATCAAAACATTAAAGTTTGTGAGATTCCATTTTTATTAGCCTACACACTCTTTTGTATAAAGGACTAGATTGTAACAAACTATATTACTTTTTGATTTAATACTTATATCTGGTGTAAAATGAAATGTAGACTTCTTCGAAGATGTTGTGTGCGTTCAGTCTTTTTTCTGTTACGCGCCTACCTTACGCGAAGCTCTGAAAACACCAAACCATAAACACAAGATCAACTTGTAGTGTTTGAATTCCCCAATCAGACAAGCGTTGACAAGAGCAGACCAATGCAGTGATAGAGGGATGTGAATGTCACATGTTTTCAATATAATATACACCGCCCTTCTATTTCTATCCCCACCCCTCCGTCAACTGTCAATTCTGCTCGACCGCAATCAATCAGTTATTTGTCAGTTGCTGTCAATCCTTTTCTTACTTCACGTCAGCTTTTGAAGCTGATTATGTGCCGCGAGTGACGGAGAAAAGGGCAAAAGCAGCATCCCGGAGAAGAGTCACTTAATTTGAGGGGCATGTAGTTTCTTCGCTTTATTCGGTTTGGAAAGGTTTTTGTTTAAAACCTGCGGTAAGACAAGAACCTATTCCCCGTGTTTAGCCTATTTTCAATCGAGGCAGAAATAGAAAAATCAACCACTGGTCATTTACTAGGAATACAGTAAAACAACCCATTTTTTTTTTTTTTTTATTTATTTCTGAAGTACTTTTGACATCGTTTTTTGGCCGTTTTAAATATGAATAATGAATGTGCCGCAGAATTATTTTACTACTAAAAAAAGTTTTTAAAATAACTCGAGGAAAGTATTTTTTTTATATATATATTTTTATTCTAGGCTATAAAACTTACAAGCCAATCCTTTTTTTTTTTCCAAATTAACCAAGCAATTGCATGCTGTAAATTACCTGTTGTCATATACGTTCATTATCATTTGATTAATTAGTTTTTTATTTTGTTTTTAACTTATTTTCTTCTGCAAGTACATGTTGAATTGAAAAGAAACAAGTCCATTTTCTGACTGCATGAGCAGTAAGACCTGTTTTAAACATGCTGAGACTAAGTTTCAGACAGGTGTACATGATAGCTACTTCAAATTACATTTTCCTTGTCTCACATGCAGTTTCAGGTTTTTCCGGACACGATGTGTTTTGCACAAATGCGAACTTCACTAGTATCACATTGCCTCCGGCAAAAACCAACAAAACTTAAACTCACTTGGAATGTTAAAAGAGACGAGAATACAATAATCATAAAAAAAAAGTCCAGACAGTTTTTCCATTCATGTCAAGTAAATTTTATTTACACACAATAAAATTATTCATTTTATTTGACAATCCCAAAAAGACATAAAAGAAAGAGAAATGGTCTGTCAGACCTTTGAGAAAAGAAGTTTAAAATGCCTTGAACTATTCACCGCTGAGACGGCTAATCAGTATTGAGGCTCCGGGGCAATCGGGCAGCTTTTCAATGCGCTTTGCCTTTCATCTCTCACTGGATGGAGGCGCTCAATTAAAAGCCTATCAGTTTGTAAGTAAATCAACGCCTATCAAAGTTGTCACATCAAACAAAACGATTATTATTGCAACCCGCCTCCACCATTAATCTCTTTCTGCGGTAATCCGCTTGACAGGTCATCTAGGAGAGCAAGAAAACCTGGAGTGGACAGTCATCAGCGTAAAAGAAATGTATATTTTGTTGGACTATCTTAGACACACTGAAACAGATAACCCCGATCTATGACAAACAATAAACTTTGCTGGCTTGTCTAGCTGGGCAATTAAATACTAAAACGCGGTTTTATTTAAATCTCTATACAAACAACATTTAACCCCCTCTTCTTCATAAAAACAACATTGCTTAAATTTTCCAAGTATATCTTACTTTTAAAATAAAATATAAATAATCTTATTGCAAAAGCCTATAAACCTATATAAACGTGTGAGGTAATTATTCATCCTATCTCACTCTCTCTCTCTCTCACACACACACACACTCTCGCTCTCTAAAAATCAATATTTACTGATTGCATTTGGCCTTTTAACGTAGTTTAGGTGTTCTAATATTTAGAAAGTTAGAATTATTTACCCATATAACACACAGGCCTTGCTCGAAGACATGCTCGTAGTTTGGTTAAAATTTCGAAAACCCCAGATTGTCAATTTGAAGCAAATAGGGAAAAAAAATGTAACTGAGCAGCGTTTTTCATTCTTCACTTGTATTACATTAACATTACATATTTATATATGTTTTTGAAAGTGCAAATAGTGGGAAGACTGCCGTGTTATTCCCTTTGCTAATACAACACACATTCAAACAGACGCTAGTGTTGATATCGGCCATTTTAAACAAGCTAAACGCAGGATCTTTCTTTAGTATGTAAAGATGTGTGACTGTTTTCTGCACAAGCTGTCAGCGCTGCGTGAGTTATTAGGGCAGAGAAGGGTAACCATAAATTTCCAGCATCGGGCAAAAAAATTTCTCTTTATTGTCTGCATGACGAATGAGCTTCTGAACCAGATACCAAACACTCGGTATTACCCTTAAATGGGAACGTATTTTTTGGGGGGGGCATAATTCATATTATTTAAATGCAAATGTATTTTCATATATTTCATATCGTCATGTTTATGCATGACTAAATATAGTCATTTACAGAGCTGCCTAAAGCAGCCGAAAACACTTGTGCAAAACATTCAGTGTAGTCAAAGTTCAGGACATTACGATTTATCAAAATAAACAATAACACATTTCACACTGATTTCCCCCCCTCAAGTTACAAATAAAATTGAAACGGCTGCAGACATTAAGTGATGGTCAAAGCAGCTTAGTCAAAGTAAGAAGCACAAAATCACTTCCAATAAAAACACAGTATTTATTATATTTTTGGTGTTTAGAAAAACACACATAAGCACACTGGAAATTCAACCAACTCGAATTCTTTGAAAACTGAAAGCAGCTTATTTTGCGTATAGAGCGTCTTAGTCCGCCTCCCTTCTTTCGAAGCATCTATAAAAATAGTCATAATTGAAAAAAACGCCTCTTCTTTCAACACCCGTTAAAACATGCATTACAAAGCATTTCCTATCATTAACTTTGGCAAAAGAGACCACAATGAACCACTTTACCTGAAATTACACATACGCGCTCCGATGCGTTACGACAGGTATGAACATTTACAGGCACAATCCTTTTATTTTCTATAAAGATGATCATTTAAATAGATTTCCAGTGACGTCTTATGAAGCACATTTTAGCAGCATAAGTAAATACATTATTCTAGTGTTCGTGCGCTACCGCGAGCATAAGATAAGAAATCCTACTTGTCTCCACAGTGCCTGCGCGTCCAAAACTTCCGCCTATGGGAGGATCCGTTGTGACGTCATGGCGCTCCCCGCCACAGCTTTTGTGCGTCTCCTGTCATACAACGATAACAACGCTTTAACGTGTTATTTTAACTTAAGTGATTATATGAACACATGAATGAGACAGTTAAATACTATTAGCGAAATTATAATACAGTGAAACATGAGTTCTGAGTTATTATACGTTGTATAACACTTTCAACACATACTTTGCAAATTCACCCCAACTTCCAGTGATTAAAACGGTTACTTTTTCAACCGAAAGCTGTATATATTGCTAGCAGTAATGCTACTCACCCTTATTTTCATGGTAACATCCTCGGGACGACGTTATGACCAGCTGAATCAGATTTGAGCAATTGAACAGTGGCGCGTGCTTCCGTCCTAGATCAGCTGACACGAGCACGCGGAAGAAGTAAAGCTTCATTCGGAGCGTAGTTTAAAAGTTTATTTTGAAAACATAAGGAACACGTTTCACACATATGAGAAGAAAAAAGTTTGTGGTGGTCCTCGTTTGATTCTTCTTTGCTTCAGAACTGTCATTTGAGTACAATGGCATACAACGAGTCAATGGTTGTGGTGAATGGAAGTCAGGTAAGTGAAATACTGCAAACACGTTGTCCTGTGACCTGTATTACGTATTCAACCAGGAGACGCCATACGCCCCAAAGTGTGCGTTTGTTTGTTTTTTTGTCGTCATTCAGTGCCATATAGATAAAAAAAGGATAAATTTATCTAAATATACTTTCTGTTTTGCGAGACGTCTGTAGTCAAGAATATTATTACAAATATTTATCATAAACTGCTTAAATAGTTGTTGATTAACATAATAACAGTGGTTTCATTCACACAATAACTGTATATATTAGCCGTCACGTTTATGGACCGCTTTATAACAGACATCTTTAATCTCCATCACTATGGTGTTTAAGAAGGTCTGTTTCTTAAAGGATCAACAATTTAAAGGGAACCCTGGATGTTAAGACTAGTATGGCTTAATATAACAAACGATGATTGTAACTGAAATATGTAGTAGAAAACCCATGAAAGATTTACGTTAATGTAAAAATCCACATTGTTTTATACATATTTTATATTATGGGGGCGCCATTATTTCGATGACCTGAAATGGTTGCACTGGGTTATACTGACACGATGCTACATTGTGTGGCTTTTGGTTGAAATTTCCGGTCCAAGGGCAACAAGAGATACAATGTTAATCTTCACTGCTTTTCCTAGTGATAGGAAGATGAGAAAAGAATTTGGACAAATAAAACTTCTTAAGGACCCACGTCTTCGTTTTCTCCACTTTAGCCCTGATGCCTTTGAGGCTTTTAGTAGACCACAGCTACTGAAATAGCTTACAAACGGCAGAGACAAGAAAGGCTAGATGCCATCCTGGCAGGATGTAAACATGCCGACGCTCGTCATGATTCTGCAGTGGCTACTGAAGAAGTTTCTCAGCATGGATTTCACTCGATATCTGGAGGAGTTTATACTCCTTGTGGGGGAAATCGATGATGGCGCATTTGGTTTAAGTCTACGCTTATATCCATTGCCGCCTGTAAGGTCTTTAAGTAGCTGTGGTCATCATATCAGCATTTTATTTTTTGTTTTTATGTTGCGGTAAAAATAGCAACGGGTAGTTCCAGTAGCTCACCAAGTGCAACCATTTTACATCGTCCAAATAATGGCGTCCCCCATAGTTCAAAATATGTATAAAACAATGTGGAGTTTTACAATTACGGTTTTCAACTACGAATTTTAGTAAGAGACAAAAATGACATTACATTAAGCCATACAAGTCTTAATACCAGGGGGATCCCTTTAAAATACCAGCTGTGTAATAAAACTGATATCTCTTCCTGTCTGTTGCAGGTCTCCTGCATTGGACACGATTGGGAAGACATTCCAGATTTTCTTGGGGAAAAATATGGAGAAGTGGCAAGAAGATTAGATCTCAGCTTCAACCAACTGAGGTAAGTTACTGTTTGTGTCTGAGTGTAACTCTTAACAGGCTGTGATAATAGAAGGGCCGTGATGATGGGAAACAGTGATGACAAGCATGGTACCTCTTATGCACATATTGGATTCCCATATGGATCTGAGGAGGAAGAGACATCATTTTCTCCAAAGACATAGAATCGTCATTATAGGTGGGTTTGCACTTACATCACAGTTTGGTCAGTTACCCAGATGAGCGGCCATATTGGAAATACTCGGCTGTGAACAACAGCATTGATTGCATGGTTAATGTACTACTGAATATGTTTTTCTGCTAATTTATAGTGTCTAAACCATTGAAAAAACATGTGGAAGTTGCTAAATCATATAGAGAAGGACTTAGATTGCAGGAAAGGGTGCAGCATTTTGACAAACTAAAGTTAATAGGTGGTACAGATACTTACGAGAAGTATTAATTAAGATATTAGGCTAATATTTCAGCTACCTGATCAGAAATAAGAACAAACATGAATGTTGTCAAGATTCTTGCCCTGGAAATCCTGGTTCAGTTTGGCCAAACACAAACTCCTTTTGTTCCTCAGACAGTTTTTTGCACTCTTCTTCTTGATTTGTTGAACTTTTGTCAGTCTGTAGTACTCCAGATGTTTTTCCCGGTCCGACCGATTAGTACAGCCCAAAACATGACAATAACTGACCATTTGCATCAGGAATAATCAGCTAAATTTGTGCGTTCAGTTCAGTTCAGTGGCATTGTTTACATTCAGTGCCGCCACTATGGCCGATTGATGATGTGACGCGAACATACACTTCTATTAGGCACTTTAAAATGTTTCTTGACTGCAGATGCTGGAAATGCACATTAAGGAATTCTTGTCATATTTGGCTCTTAAATATGTAATATTAGGCCCGAATTGGTTGAGAAAGTCCTTGTTGGACGTTTCTATCATGTGAAACGTTCTAGAACACGGTTATAAATGACAGGATCCCAACCGCACACAACATCTCTGACTCAATCTACCTGTCGCGCATAGAGTCACACCTCTGCATTAAGTGCAATTTAATACATGCATTATGTGCATTACGTCGTCAGCCGTGTCATTGAGACATCAGAGAACGGCGGGTACAGTAGCGGCGTGCCATGCTGTGGCCAGATAAAAAGCCTGATCAATAAATGTGACATGTTAATGCTGAGCAAATAGAATAAAAGATTCCTTTGACAGGACATGAAGAAGCACCTTGTGGCAGCTGGGGAGGGGGATGCCATTTCAGCAGCAGGACTAGCAAAGCTGATCTGACAACTAAAAGAGAGGAGATGATGGTTATAAGGTGCCTTTGTTTCAGACTTCTTTTCTTGACCTGTCAGGCCTTGAAGGACTCTGAATGGGCCTCTTTTTGTCATGTGAAAATTGTCGTCTTGAGGCAGTTATCTGTGCTGAAAATGTGGATTCTTCCATTTAATTGATTCGCTTTGCACTGGAGTCTGTCACATTAATAATTGCCAAATCCTGTGCTGCTTCAATGTGTCGCACATAAATGTACGCTTATCGGCGCATTAATATTCCTAATGAGCATTTGTGACTGGCGACCTGGTATTGGATGAAAATGGTAGAGCTAAGAATAGTCGATACTTTTTCATCACAAACATAATTTGATCAGCTGTCATGTGCATAAATTGCATAATGGCTATATGGACAGGTGTCTGACTATGACTGAGGTGATCAGTACATCATGTGTTCACAAAGTTAGTGGTTTGTCTTGATGTTTGTTCTTTAATGCAGTGCTCTTTATTGCATCAGTTTCTTTCATAATCTTTCCTAATAGTTTCACCATACACATAGTAGTGAAATATGCAGCATTGCTACAGATAGAAACGCTTGCACTGTGGTTTATTGCCTCTGCTGAGCCATTATGCTATCATCAAATCATCTATAGCTTTTTATGTATAAGATAATTATCAGAATAGTTGGGAGCATCGATAGGCTATTAATGGCAATGCTTCTAGAACAATGTCGTGTTCATTGTCTTTCCATTAAAACACTGCAGGATTTACATTACTGGCGTAGTGACGTGCACCCAGAGGAGTGAGGTTTCACCGCCTGTGTTTTGGAATAACCCCAGTCTTGTTCACTCAGAATCAAACTGCTAATAAAGATGATTTTTGCCAACAAGACTTGTCAGCAGAAAGCTTCGCTCTTTGACATCTGTATGTGTATATCAAATGCAGAATACCAAAGCTGGTGCTGAAATCATTTTCCTTTTTTACCACATCACAGAGCCTTTGAGCTGAACAGAAGGTTCTGTGACTGGTCATATGCTTTGTTGGGGTTAGGGTTGCATTCAGTGTGAAATTTAATTTATAAAGAGGCATGTGATCAGAATAAAGTGAAGATGTGGCCTACAGTCAGAATTTTACTGCTTCTTCTGCCATGTTCGCACAAAGACCCCACAGTAAGAAGTTAATAGACAGACATCCTGCCCTCTAGCATGAGGACTTAAATATGTGAACATGACAAAGTGATGGAAAGGTTCCTTTGTTGTCCTCAGGGCTGCCACAAGACAATTTGGGTCATCCAGAGATGAGCATTTATACTGGATGCGTCACGGTAGTTGACTAGTCATCTCGATTGACTAATTTTAGATACTTAGATTTTATTTTGTTCGCTTAATTAGGTACAGTTCGTAAGGTAAATCCCTCCGGGATTGCATCTTTTAAAGGGATACCTTACCCAAAAAATGAAAATTATGTCATAATTTGCTCAACATTTATTTATTTGTTTTTAGAAACTGCAGACATAGCATCCTGTTCCTTCTGCATCCTGCTGCTTTCTGTCCATTTCTTTCTTTTTTTTTTTTTTTTTTGGAAGATTTGTCCCATTTGAGCATTTTCCCCTTAGAAATGTCAATGATTGAGCAGAGGTGAACCTAAAACAAATCTTATTCACTACTTTTTTTTTTAATAGAATAGTCTACTACCGCTCAAAACTTTGGTATTAGTAAGACTTGTAATGTTTTTTTTTTTAAAAGAAGTCTCTTATGCTCATCAAGACTGCACTTATTTAAAAAAAATAAAAATACAGGAAAAAAAATACTGCAAAATATTATTACAATATAAAATAATGTTTTTATTTATTTATTTTTATTTAATATATTTTAAGATATAATTTACTCCTGTGATGAATTTTCATCAGCTGTTACTTCAGTCTTAAGTGTCACATCACATGATCCTTTAGAAATCATTCTAATATGCTGATTTATTATTAGAATTATCCATGTTGGAAACAGTTGTGCTGCCAAATCTTTTTTGGGAACCTGTGATTCTTTTTTTTTTTTTTTTTGATGGATAACAAGTTAAAAAGCTGACAGCATTTGGATGAGCAAATAGATGAGCATTCATTCAAAATATAAATCTTTTCTAACAACGTAAATCTATGCTATCACTTTTTATTAATTTAACACATCCTTGGTGAATAAAACTATTAATTCCTTTTGTTTTTTAAAAAAAAGAAAGAATAAAAATATACTGACCCCAAACTTTTGAGCAGTAGTTTATATTGTTAGAAAAATAAATAAATAAATAAATGCTGTTCTTTTTAACTTTTTATTCGTCAAATAATCCAGAAAAAAGTATCACAAGTTCCAAAAAGACATTTAAGCAACACAACTGTTGACAGAACTGATAATAAATCAGTTTATTGGAATGATTTCTTAAGGAGCATGTGATACTGAATACTGGAGTAATGTTACTGAAAATTTCAGCCTTGATCACAGAAATAAATTAGATTTTTAATGTATAATAAAATTGAAGAACATTGTTTTACATTGTAATAATATTTCAATATATATATATATTTTTTTTACATTTTCAGTATTTTTGATCAAATAAACGCATCCTTGGTGAGCATATGGAACTTATTTAAAATAGATTAAAAATCTTCCTGATTCCAAACTTTTGAGCGGTTGTGTGTGTGTGTGTATGTGTGTGTGTATATATATATATATATATATATATATATATATATATATATATATATATATATAATATATATATATATATATATATATATATATATATATATATATATATATATATATATATATATATATATATATAAAACAACAATTCAATCATTTAAAAAAAAAAAAAAAAAAAAAAATATATATATATATATATATATATATATATATATATATATATATATATATATATTATATTTGTGTGAACTAACCACACTAGTTAATTTTAAAAACGTAATTCAAAATTAAAAAAAAAAAAAGAAAATGCATCTACCAAATCTCAGACTGCTGAATTTAATGAAAATGATTATGAATGTTTTGTTGTATGTTATGGATATTACATCATTATATCTTAAGTGCTGCCTTTGAAGATCAGTTGATAGAATCAAAAGTTCAGTCATGATTTTTTTTTTTTTGAGCTATTATATTGAGAACTCTTGAAATGGAAGTTAGATGTTCAGACTTAGTCATCACAGTGATGCACCACAGCCTAAAACCACTGTGTGCACACAGTGCTATGTTACCTGATGTGAGAGGTGTCAGAGAGAATCTCTGCGAACACGCATGTGAAATCACATTCAGTTTATCAGACCTTTCAGAAGGTGCCTTTTGTGTGGTTTTAACGTTGAGTCGGTATGAAGGTGAAACGGTACCTTTCTCGAGACTAGCCATGAAAAGGTATTAGATCATAGACAGGAGGAGTAATCCCAGGTCGGGGATTGCTGTCAAAGTGTCCCCTCCAGTGTCCTAGACAAGCGTGGCTTGGTGCAGAGTGGATGGTGAAAGCAAAGGGAATGTTATTGTCTTGTCTGGTCCTGTCCAGAAGAGGGGTAAACATGATGGCCCTCAGTCATGCAGAGGAACGAAACGGCTGTGAATTCCTCCCTCCGGTGTCACTTTCTGCCTAGGAGGTCCGACAGTCTGTCTGTCATCATATTTGCCTTATTACGCCACCTTACGTATGAGCCAACAGCCAAATCAAGGAGAATATATTTCAAAGAGAAACTGTTATAAGTTGTATAAAGCTTGAATGTAACAGCCTAACATCCAACAGAATTTAAAATGATGTTCATAACTGCACAGCTGGACTCTGGTTCTCTCGAAATTTGAGATGCATAAGAGTTACTGCATTAAAAACCGGCGCTCACCTGCGTATATGTCTTGAAGGCAAATCAAATATGCTAACTTGCGTTTTCAAATGGAGCTGCTTTAAATGTAGACAGCCTGTCACAATGAGACGCAAGTAGTCTGATGAAAACGGAACAAAGAAGACAAAGTACGGTGGCTGGGTACACCGAGAAATGAAATATAACCTTGTATGGACTGTCAGCAATGTCGTTTTATATTCATATCTAAAGCACATTATAGTATTACACTCCAGCTCATGCTTCACTCATCTGTCTCTCTTCATTCGTCACGGGCGAGACTTTGTCTTTCAAGCCCCCGCGCGCCAACACCAGAAGGCTCCTGTTAATTGACAAATGAGAGCCTGCGACATGAAGTGCTCCCTCAACATCAGAGCAAGGTGGAGTCTCCTTTTTGATGGGGCTATTATTGGCATAAGCCAGTAAAACGCATCGCTCTTCGGCGAAATGAGAAGTGACAACGGTAGAAGGGCCTGTCATTGTCTTCCGGGTGTATTCAATCTGCGGCGGTGCCAGTATGTAGATAAAATGTCAGTTAAGAGTACGAGGGAGAAACTGTCGAAATGAAGTCGTCAAATCACTTAGCCCGCAGAGGGTATGGAAATTGATGCTTTTGTGGAAATGAGAATTTTCCATATCTGATCTATCAGGCTTATTTAGCGCTAATATTTGGGAACGGCCCGGCCTGTTTGGCTTGCATTAGAAGAGGATGCTGCGTTCCTTTAGCCCTGTCTCGTTTGTTAGACGCGCGCAAGTGGCAGAAATGGAATTTATGCATTTTCATTCGCCGTGCCGCTCTTATAAATCAACTATGAAGCAATAAAATCTCATTTAATTTCTCCGAGCAAATTTGTACCTCCGCGATTGCTTCCAGAGAGGATGAGCTGACAGGCAAAATTGGGAGAATACAGAGAAACCATTTTGGATGCATTATAGTTGACATGTTTGTTGCTTGCCGCTTTGCTAATGGATAATTTGAATAAGTTTAGGGTGCCGTGGTTGCGCGTCTTTGTTCCACAGCGACGATATGACCCAGTTATGCTAAAGGGAAATTATTTTAAGGTCAAAGCAAACATGACTTTAAACGAAAGAGAGCATTTCTTCTTAACCAAAGAATGGCGTGAGACCGAAATCGCTGTATTTATGTTTGGGCCTGATCTGTAAGCCGCATCATTATGATTTATGCATCGCTATCTGTTAGTCATCAAATATGTTTACATAAACTTTCAAAGTTTAAGTTTAGTCAGACTAAAGCAGTAATTTGTGTTTTTAATATGTCACGTAAATGTTTTAGTCTGACTGAAAAGTCCGATAATTGTGGATTTAGATGATTGTGGTTCGGCTTCAACCATCATGTATACACACATTTACGCACATTGAATCCTCCAGTTATTTGTTACCTATGTCATGTGTGCTTGTCATACCTCCGTTCTCACATGCTATTTACTTGCAGTTATCATTCATCTATTCAGCTATTTTTCTGTGTAACATCAACAAGAAGGGATGCCCCTCTTCTTGCATTGCTATTTCCAGCCGTTTCTAATGCAGATGGCCTTGACTTGAGCAGCCACTCGTCCTTGTCTCTTTTGCATGGCAGTTTTTCCTGCCCTTTGCATAAACAGAGCTGTACTTAATTGCCCCAGAGAAGAATATAATCCAGTTGATGTGCAGTATCTCTGCGGCCGCCAAAACAGGCACCGTCTTCTGTCCGGCCAACGAGAGGGGAACATCATCAAGTCCTACCAAATTAGTTTTGAAAAGTTCTTGCGGGCAAATCGTGCTTTCTGTATTTCGGTAAGATGACAATCTTGTATCTGATAAAAAACATTTTTCTTCCACATGTTGCTGCCAAACCGCAGCAATATGGTATTCGTTTAGAGGTCTGTCCTTCTGTCCCGTCTGGATGGCAAAAGTTAAAGCGCAGGTATGAACGCACAGACTGACGCTAGTGTTTTGGACTTGAACCGCAGGCTTAAGGAGTCACTAAATACGAAAAGCTTTCAAGATGCTTTCTGGTACATGTTGTTATAACAAGATGTCTCTAAATCTCATTTCTGATTCAACTTTCCAGGAACGTTCCGTGTTGAGCGGTGGAAAGGTCTCCGCTTTGTCAAACGATCACTAATCACCCTGTGTTTATCTCACAAACCACCTAGATTGTAAATGTCAGTTCTGACTGCTGACTTGTGTACTTTGGTTTTTAAATAATGCTCTCAAGACTGCTTCTCTGACATCTCAAATAAATGAATGGCTTCATTGTTGTAGATGTTTATTCCGGGAAAAAAAAAACCTCCAGTTAAGTACGAAATGATTTTGCGTGGCTTTCCAATATCATCTTCACCTATCGGAAATGCCAATAAATGTCCTGCAGCCCGATGCCAGAAAGTCTTTCTGTCGCAGTGTAAATCGCAGTTCCGCTGTTACGGTGCGACAAAAGAGGCCTGATGGCAAAAGAATTATCCTTAAATCATTATCAACGTTTCCGTCGGCCAAATATCTGTTCGGACGCGCCACACGGCGCATCTCAAACTGTCGGCCTTGAATGGAAGCGAACGTCTTTATGTTCTCTTTTTGTTCAAATTAAATATATATTGGGCACGGGCGTCTCTCTCTCTCTATAACTGCATCCCTGTTTTATTGTATACCCGAAGACGGATGGTGTGCCTGTGACATAGTGATTTACAGGCCCTCAGTTTTCTGTGGCAGGGCTTTAGAGAGGATAGCTGACATCCAGCCAGCACTTTGGAGGGGTAGAATAAAAGCTGACGTTTTATTGGCTTTAAGGAAGAGAGAATAGGAAGGCCGGTCACACAGGGGAGAATAATAGTTTCTGTACTTTATTTTTCTCAGGCCCTGCCAGCTGTCACGGAGCCCCCCAAAAAACGGAGGGGAAATTTATAGGGTATTATTTAGAGACATGTCAGCAGTAATGACTACAGCTATGATTTCAATTATCACCCACTAAATGTAGCTTAATTCACTGTGTTGGTGAACCTAATGAGTGAGCCTGACATCATTTTTCAAAAACTCGATACCGTGCTATTTTAATATTTTATGTTGACCGTTGGTTTAATTTTCCTCCCTCACGTTTGGCATCGAGGAAGGCTCGGTCCCTCATGGGCCGTTGTACCGTCAGCGTTATGTAGTTCAAAGTCTTCCCAGGGATATATTTTTCCATTGACAGAAATCCAATTAGTTTTAGTACACAGTCTGGCTGAATAAAAAGGCTCTTAAAATCTACAATATGTTTCCTTAGCGCTTTAGCAGAGCACAAACCCGGTGATGGATTTTTATAGCCTGACCTGATGGGGCCCTGCATGGCAGACATGCCTGACTCCCTTCCTCTGTTTTGACATGTTTAGAAACAAACGAGTTCGACATCATTCTCTCCTCGCTTTGGAAAGCTCTCCGTCGATAGTAGGCTCTCGTTCGCGTTGATTGATTATCGCAAAACTTAATCCACGAGCGGCTTTAACATCATGCTAATGAAGAAGGATGTTTAATTCATCGCTGGCGTGTTTGGTAGAATGGCGTTTTCGCCGCGTTGATGCATGGCCGACCTGCGACCGGAGCGCTGGAGTGCGAGCGGCTGGCATCTGGGCTGCTGGTACGATGTGGGTGCGGAGCTACAGGCCTGACGTTAAATCTGTGTTAGTCCATGGTTCGCTGCCAGTTTACGTCCTTTATCACGCAAAGCCATCTCGCTGATTAATGATGTAAGCAACTCGCAGGCATGGAACTTATTAGTGCTTTGAAGCAAAAAAGAGCCTGCCATACTTTAACTTCCCCCTGGACGTTTCCCAAAGGGAAAAAAAAAGGAGGTTAGCAGTTTGGAAATGGAACAAAGGATTCCCCCTCGGTACTATCCTCTCTTGCTCCATGACACTTTGTCTCCCACAGTGTCTCCTAGCGAGCCGGTTCTGAAAAGCGAAGACAGATACGCTGGCTTTATCTTGCCAAGATTTGAAAAGAAGATTGTAGCGCCTTCTTATGTTTTGAAGTTTAGGGGCAGTTCCTCAACCGGGCGCTGTGATAAATGTTAACGCTGTGTGAATTTGTCCAGCCACCATAAAACACACTATGAACCCTGTCATTAGGAATTTACTTCTCCGAGCGCTCGTCGTTATTAGAAAATATTTGCCGTAACAGTTTGCGGATAGATGCTGCCCAGAATAATAAGTCAGCCTCAGTGTTATGATTTCTGTTAAACAGTGGTGTGCCACCTGGAGAGTGATGAACTAGAGGGTACTATCCAAATCGCTTGCTTTGCAAACGTGTACCATCCCAGCTTTTTTTTTTTTCTTTTTTTTTTTTTCTTTTGGCCAGCATACCAAAACCATACAGGGGTTTAAACAGCTGCTGCAGATTTTGAACACAGCTGCAACACATTTCCCCCGCACATTTCAGAGCCGCTTACAGCTTTTCACAGCTAAAGCACGTAACAACTATGTGCGTCCTTAAAGAACATTGTATGGAAAGTAATAGGCGTGTTTATCCGATAGCATTTTTAATAATGGGTGTATTGTATGGGGCTTTTTTTCTTTCTTTTTTTTTTTTTTTTTTTTTTTTTTTTTTTAGCAGCTCACATTGTAATTTTCTTAACACCTGCTGTTTTTTATTTTGGTAAATCATTGACAGTCTCAGCAATTAATCAAACCTGAATGTTGAATTAATTAGACGTTAAGTTTTATTGCACATACTTTTTTTTTTTTTTTTTTTTTTTTTTTTTTTTTTTTCTTCCTTTCCTGAACTAAAATCTGAAACTAATTAGTTGGTATTTTTATTACTTTGTTTGTTTGTATTTATTTACTTTAACAGTGCGGAGAAAAAAATCACTATTGCATTTCATATTTAAATTGACAAATTATGTTCAAATTACATGTTTGTAATTACAACCAAGTTTTTTTTTTTTTTTTTTTTTTTTAACTATGTAGTAGTTTATCTAAAATTGATTTGGCGTGCTGTGACATTATTGTATATCATACATTGTGACGTGCAAAATGCTAAGATTTATTGTCACTATATTATGTCTGTGGCAGTTTGATAAATCTGTAGCATAATTGAAATCAGCCATGATCCTCTAGCATATTCCCTGCAACATAACAGCAATGATTTTTAATTTTTCACTGGCCAACAAATACAAATATGCAGCACTGAATTGTATTGATCATAAACATGAATATAGAAATCTGGAAGAGTGCAATGTTTAGCTCAAAATGCTGAATTACAATGATTTAACTTGAATACATTTAGGCCTGGTTTCACAGACAGGGCTTAGAATAAGCCAGGATTAGGCCATAGTTCAATTAGGACATTTAAGTAATTTTTATAAACATGCCTTAGAAAAAAAAAAACATTATTGGTGTACATCTTGAGACAAAACAAAGGCGCTGATATATTTTAAGATCAGTTAGTGCAAGTTTCTTTCAGTTGAAAGAAGTCAGACTCACATTTTAGTCTGGGACTAGGCTTATATCTTGTCTGTGAAACCAGGGGAAACTGTATTAAGATGGATTAAAAATACATTTGAAAAAAAAAATAACTAAAAAAAAAAAAAAATAATATATATATATATATATATATATATATATATATATATATATATATATATATATATATATATATATATATATATATATATATATATATTATGTGTGTGTGTGTGTATATATATAAAAAAAAAAGGTAAACTTATTAATTGCATTTTACCTATATACCACATACTAGTCATGTAAAAAAATGTCACATCAAACATCTATAAGGTAAACAGGCATTGTTTACATCTCAAGCAGGAGTATTTGGTGATGTTTAAGGCATTTTCCCCCTCGAGTCTAAGACTGCTTTGGTCTTGAGGAAAGAGTGGTGTTTTTGTGTCTGGGTCTGTTGGTCTTCAGAGTCTGTTACAGAACTGAGAGTGTGAGGCATCAAAATGCCCCAACATTGGAAAAGAGGGAGGAGGTGGGATATCCTCATGAGCCTACTTTCTCAGACAGACAGCATAGACTGCCCCTACACCGGCAGTATGTGTCTGATCTGAGGAGAGTTTGCGTCAATAAGATAAAGGGGTTCAGGTGAAATCCCTTTACTGGACCTTCTGCAAGAGCCCTCGCTGGCACTGAAGGGAAGGAAAGGATTTCATAGACCTATGACGTGGACCGTCTGTTCCTGTTCGCTCTTTCTTGGTTCAGAGAGAATTGGATATTCATAGAATCTGCCTACTAGCCTAAATAGTCAGTTTCCGAATTATCATGTAACTTCATGAGTGACTAGTTTGCGTTTTTCCACCACAAGAAATGTGTTCTGCACAGTTTTGATTCACAAATGAGTTTGGTGTAAGCATATTGATAAGCTGAATGCACAACAAAGAGCACTCTAATCAAAAATATACAAAGCACAGGCAAATATTGGGTAAAAGTCCAGTTTTTTTTTTTTTTAACTAATACTTTGCAGTTTAAAAATGTATTTATAGTTGACACTTCTTCCACCATCTTTTTTCACTTTCACTGTTTACATTCTGTGGTTGCATTGTCTGTAAAGGATACAAGCAATGCAAGCACATTTGGCTAATGTGAGGTATATCGGGAAGCAACATAAGCAGATAATAATTTTAAGAAACTTCTTGAATCTAGTCCCTGGGTCATATTTTCTGTTACTTTGAGATCTGTAGGGCCCTGTTATTTCTGCAATGCAGAAAATGCGGGCGGAATTGCGGAATCCAGTCATAAAAATGAAATTTACTATATAACACGGAATGTCACGGTATTTGCCCAATTTTGGATGAATAAATCAAAAGTAGATCAGTGCACTTAAATCAAAACTTGATATAGACTAGTGTCTGTAAATATTAAGCCGCAAAAATACTATTTAAATACGAATCGGCATGTTCTGCACTTCTCTGTATGAATTAATTATGCAGAAACGTGGTTTAGTTTACTACACACTTACTAAAGCGCACATGACGGTGTTTTCAGCTTTTGCCGCCTCAATATAAGAGTACATGAACACAAACTCCATGTCTAGAACTGCTCTGAGAGTCACTACATGAGCATTTTACTGTTTCTTCTGAGAAAAACTATCATCATATCACATACAAAGAGAAGCTTAAAGATCTTCACAGCTACCCATCAAAATAAAAATTAGGTTTAACTTGAAGAAACTGTGACAGAAATATGTTACTTAATATATTACTTAATGTAATGATAGTACTAGTACTAATAAAATTTTTTTTTTTTTTTTTTTTTAAGGAATATTTACCAGACATTATTTACCAAAAAATGTAAATACACATCACAGTATTTCTGGATAAAAAAATAAAAAAAATAAAAAAATAAATAAATAATAATAATAATAATAATAATAATAATAATAATAATAATAATAATAATAATAATAAAGAAACAAATAAGACAATAATAAATTAATTCTTTATAAAATCAATTCATTGGACATGCTTTTGGAGAAAATTATTAAATTAAAAATAAAACTGAATTTGAATTAAAAAAAAAAATAAACAAATAAATAAATAAATATATTAAAAAAAACATATATCGTACACTGGGGGGGAAAAAAAACAAAAAACAACAACAAAAAAACAATCCGTAAAAAATTTATGGTAAAAAAAATTGCCATCTGTTGCCAGAATTTTACCAAAAAAAAAAAAATACAGCAGCAACATTTTAGGTTTTATGTATTTAACTTAAATTTACATTTGAAAGCCGTAATTTCAATAACTGGTGTAATGCTAATATACCAACCTATGGAAGTATCTGTTTTGTACCTTTGTAATACACTAATAACCACCAAAAGCAGGTGGTAATGAGAAAGTCACATGATGAACCAAAGCCCATCACAAGCAGCTTTTAAATACTAACATATCTAGAAGGTGCACAGTGTCGTTCACACAAACACTAGACACCATCATGGTAACACACATGAAACTAAAATTTTGCAATAAACATTAATATAACAGCATTAGATATAACATACAACCCTAAAGTACACAACTGAAAAGAAAAAACTAAGAAAAAACAAAGCTATTTCAACGAATAAACATCACGTTAAATATAATGCAGGTAATTCTGAGAGTGTCAATTTACGTTTTTTTTCACTGTACATTTTGCGTTCTTTTTCACTTTCAAAAACTGTATACTACCGTAAAATTACGTGTAATGTCCAATACGGTTTTTCACCGTATATAGTAGGGGAAATTATTAACTAATTAGGTTTTTGCTGTAGCATTTTTACAGGTTTTTTTTACCGTTAAAATCACAGTCATTTCTGCTTTTCTAGAACTTTTTCTGTAGATGTATCATCCATCAAATAGACGTCTAGACCTAAGAAAGCTTTACCTCTGTGTTTGAACTGCTCTACCGGGCTCTGAGCTCTTGATAAAACCATGCTGAGGACATTATGGCTTCAAAGCTTGTCGTTCAGTGTACAGAGCTGTTTGGGGTACAATGCTTTAAGTCCACGCCATGTCAGTGTGTTAGAATAGAAAGTTTAGTACATGTTCTTCCTGATTTCCCTGAATCATTTGGAAAGTTTGATTTGGTGTGCAAAATAATGAATAATAGAGTGAATTTGCATCTTGATTTATCACACAGGCCATTGCTGGCTAGAAATAAGTCGCGGTGTGCATCACTAGGTCGTTTTGTGAAGTTACACACCATGACCGCACATCTTTGTCCAACGTGCCGGAGGTATAAATACCACGTTCTCTCAATAGAATCGTAGTCACAACCGGTTGGTGGTGTGTTGCGAATGTGGATCCTTCGACAGTCCAGGCAGGCAGTTTAAATTAATTATTAGCTTTATAGCAGCCCCTCAGGCCGTGCTGAGGCAGCTGAGCCCTAAAGGGGGCTAATCCGGCCCTGCTTTACAGAAAATCAATGCTGGCCTTTGGTGTTGGCATGCCATCCGGGTAGGGGGACACATGTCAGATAACTCCTGATTTTTTCATGAGGTGCGTTTTGAAGTTGTAAAACCAATGGGAGGTAGCTGGAGGTGCTAAAAATGAAAAGAATATCCGGAAGCTACGAAAGGAGGGCGTGACAAGTATTAATGAAACATGCAGAATGAATAAAATAAAAGTGGAATTTTGCTCGAACTGCGGGAGATTGGAATTGGCACCGAGTTGGATGACGCTATATTGAGCCAACATTACAATATTAAGTTAAGCCTTTATGCTCTGCTTTCACTTCGCTCATAACTTACAACCTCTTATTTAATGTGTTTAGAATATCTGTACTTCTGTCTCTAAATCATTTATTAGGATCTTTTCTCTTCAACACTTAGAGGTTACTGTTGGATGACTGGATAGTGCCATTTTACAGTTGCTAAAGTAACTGTCTGAAATGATAATGCATTTCATGATGTGCTGCATTGCATTACGGCTTTCTCTGTGGAGGAGAGTGCTTTCATGGTTTCATCAGACTAAACTTCTGCTGGCATAATCTGTGGATCAAACGTACATGGAAAGACTATTACATCAAACATTTAGTCAGGAGTGATTTGCGATTCAAGTGAAAGTCAAACAGGAGACCATGAAAGTGTCTTGCGTGTTACGAGTTCTCATTTTTAAAGAAATAGTTTGCCCAAAAATGAAAAATCTGTCTGCATTTACTCGCCCTCATGTCTTTGGAAATCCAGATGACTTACTTTCTTCCTTGGAGCACAGGAGGAGTTATTTATAGCAGATGTTAAAGCTGTTCCTTTCCATACGGTGATCAATGATCAGTTAATGGTCACCTTTTTTAGTGACTGATGGCAAAGCTTTTTCGGACTTTTATGACGCTTTTAGAGTGCTTTTTGTTCTGTGTGGAGCTTGACGGTCATTGGTCCCCATCTACTTTCATTGCATGCTTAGACATTCTGCTAAACATCTGCTTTTGTGTTTCACAGAAGAAAGTAAGTCATAGGGTTTGTAACAACATCAGGGTGAGTAAATGATGAATGACAGGAGGCAGTTACAACTGCATTCATATGCATATCACTTCATTCATGAGTGCTCGGTCCAAATGTCTAGGTCAGGTAGACAGACACTCAATCTGAGTGTTAAGCTTTGAGCCCCCTCCCTCAAGCCTGGCTTGTGTTCATCGAGAGGTGTTATTTCTCATCCCTGCCCTGCTCTCGCCATTCTGAAAGCTCTCTGGCTGCAGCTCCTGTGGAGGTGCTGTTATCCTTTGGACACATGCGGTGGATGTTTCTCCCAGAGGCTCAGCAAGAGGCCTCTCGTTATCTCAGGGGAAGCCCTCCAGCTCATCTGAGGGGGAGCATCCTCTCAAATCCCAAACGAGGGTTCGCTACGTCCCCTCCCCACCTTCTCTTCACACTCACCACCACCCCCGCTGGCCCTCGCAATCCCGGACACCTCCTGCATCTCTAATCCTTACACACACCGTTTGTTTTTTTTCCCCGAGTCTGTCTTTGCCCATCAGCAGTAACAATGAACAGAGGGAAATTTGTATTCATTTTTTTCTTTCTGTCGAGGTGATAGGTGACTTGTTGAAAGTGCAGATACAAGGCAGGTTGTGCGTCCTTCTGAAGTGAACTAAAATGAGAATGCTGTTTGAATTCCAATTCACTTTTAAATTTGAATTGAAGTGCCAAATGGGGAAACACGATTGTTGTTTATAATAAAGTAAAATTTAAAATGGACCCTTTAAAATTTAAAATGTGCAATGGAAGGTTTCCATTATTTGTTGTTTAACCACTGATGCATGTTGGTTTTAAATTTAATACAAGTGTTTTCCTACAACATATGATTTATTTCTGGAATTGTATTATGGCTATATTGGGTATTTATTAATTGCAATCATGATATGAAATTACAAAACAATCAGAAATGTCCTAATGCCTTTTTTTTTTTTGTCACTGTGTTTTTTTTTTTTTGGCTTAATAATAAGGGAAAAATATTATTTATTTTGTTTGTTTGTTTATTTATTTATTTATTAGTTTTATTTATTTATCATTACTTTTATTACTTTTTATTTATTTATTTTATTTATCACTTATGTATGTATTGCTTTTGTTTGTTTTTGTTTTTTTTTTTTTACATTTTATTTGTTTATTTTGTTTATTCATTTTTATTTATTTATTTATTTATTTATTTATTTATTATTATTATTATTATTATTATTATTATTATTATTATTATTATTATTATTATTATTTATTTGACATTTATGTATTTTTATTTATTTTGTTTATATTTATTTATTTATTAGTTTATGTATTTATTTATTACTTTATCTATTTATTTATTTATTTACTACTTTTGTTTATTCCCTTTTTATTTATTACATTTATGTATTTATTACTTTTATTTTTTTATTTCTTATGTTGTTTATTCCTTTTTATTTATTATGTTTGTTTTTCTTTTACTTTTATTTATTTTGTTCATTACTTATTTGTATATTATTTCTTTTTATTTTATTATTTATTATTACTTTTATTTATTTATTTATTGCTTTTATTTCTTACTATTGTTTATGTTTATTAATTTTATTTATTTTCTTTAGTTTTTTTTATTACTTTTATGTATTTATTACTCTCATTAGTTTAATTGCTTTTATTTATTACTTTATTATTGTTGTTGTTGTTTTGTTTTTTTTGTTTTTTTTACAGTGGAATGCGTAAAATACATGATAGGTTTTGCTATAGTGTCGGAATTGGTTTTGAGAATCCAGTTTGGTGTCAAACAAAAATCTTCTGCCATGCTCAAGCCGTTTGCCCACATTGACGCTCATGGATCAATATATAGGTTACACTATGCATTCACATGAAAGCCATCTAAATAATGTTCCTTTGTTTCAATATGAAGATAAATATCATCGCCTGCCCTTGTTCATACACATTATTATGTGCTAGTCTCTTTAGAGTGGAAAGCTGGAACTGATGCATTATCCTAGTGAATCCATCTTTCACCCAACACAATGAATAATGGAGAAATGTGACAAACGGCCAAAAAAGCGATGGGGAAAGGCTCATGAATGGAATTAAGGGGAATGATGCAACTCGGCAAGGCTCTCCATCAAGAGCGCTGCGGCCCATAGATCATTTTATATTTAACTGAGACTAGAAGAGCTTTGGATATTAAATAGGACTTTGAGTTTGTTCAGCTGGGCCTCTTCCTTCACATTCAACTGCGGGCAAAAATATGCACTCGTTCCCTTTGTGCAGAAATATGCCAGAAGAGTGATGTCATAATTATTTTAATATGGTCCAAAGCTGTGATGCTTAATGTGTAGTGACTGGAGTCCATTGAGTGAGTGTGAAGGGTGTCTTCAGGCCTCGCTCGGCAGTAGAAAGGACAACATTGTTCGCCAGGGACGAGGATAGACACAGTAACATATTTCATGACTGCATGTGAAACGCTCCCTCACAAAAGGAGATTTTCACCATATTACAAGTAAGATGAACTGGGCATCTTTTGTGCAGCAGTGCAGTATTGATGAGTTGCCTGGAGCGACTGCTTTGCGCTGGGATGGAGAGCGAGGAGATGGAATGGGCCTCACTATTTATAGAATGCTTTTGGAAGAGGCGTAGCTCGTTGGCTTTTGGATTAATATCTTGTTTTCCAAAGCAGATGTGTGAGATTTAGATGTCTAATCAGATTATTTTAATGGCTGTACTTCATCTACTCTTCATTTTCAAGTTGAAGTGTGTAATTTCTGCACTGCTAGAGGCACCAAACAAAATTGCATGAATAATGACTGCTGAAGTTTCAAACTCTCACCCAGTTTGCCATTGTTCAGAAAAACAGGTGATTCTGCCTCTAAACCCATGATATTGGTTGAGCCAATGCTGGTCGCTGAAACGGACAGATTCACATTACCTAAATGGGTGCCACTTTAAATTAAATAACTACTATGTACTTATGTCAAAAAATAAATTGCTACAATGTACTTTGTGTTCATGTAGAATTGCAAAACACTTTTGCTGCTATTGAGGTGGGATATGTTTGAACTCGGGCAACTACAGTAAATTACTTTATACTTGTACTACTTTATACTCATGCTATTACAAGAAGGTATTCTTAAAAACAATGTAAAAACACATGTATACAAGTGCATTGATATCAAATATTTATTTAAATGTAAGTACATAGTAGTTAAAGACACGTAATACAAAGTTAATTAATTAATAAATCAATTAGTTAGAGATGCTTTTGATTATTAATTTTAAGAATCCATTAAAATGGAATCCAGAAAATGTATGACAAAACACAGTATTCGGTAAAAATAAAAGTGAATTTGAGAAAAAAATTAAAACATATTTCACAGGGCCTTAAAAATGTCATTTTTGTTAAACTTTTAATAAATTGCTGTTAAAAAAAAAACAACAAATTTTTCGACTTACTGTTCATGCTGCTTTAAAACTTTAAGTTTACTCAGCTCAAATATCCATGTTTTTATGTAGTACAACTTAACATTTCGTGTTGACTAAACTTAAAATTTTAAGGCAGCATGGACACTTTTTTTTTTTTTTCCACTTTTTTTTTTAAACAATTTTTTTTTTTTTTTTTTTTTTTTTTTTTTACAGTGTGGAAGTTCCATGATTTCATTTAATTAGATATGCTTTTTGATTTAATATGTTTTAATTTAAACATTAAAGCAGAGTTAGAAAAATTTAAATAAAGAACAAACAAACAAAAAACAAAATAGAATCTGAAAAATAAAATGGCAAAAAATGGAATTTTGAAAACAAACAAATAAACAATAACAACAACAACAACAACAACAACAACAACAAAAAAACAACTGATAAAATAAAAATGATTTCATAGGGCCCAAAGTAGGATTTACCTTTAAAAAAAAAATAAAAAATTATAAATATAATAAAATGTAAATGCTGATATTTTATTTAATTCCTGAGTAATTAAATTAAATTAATTTTATCATTACTACAATTAATTTGTGAATTATTAATACTGATAAAATTGTTGAACCAAAATATCTGAATATAAGCTAATAATGTTGACAGAAAACTTTTTTTTTTTTTTTTAATTCAGTGTCTGAATTCTAAATTCAGAGTTATTGCCAGCCTGAATAGCTTAATTTTAACTTACATTTGTCTTTTTTTTTTTTTTGCATCAGTTTATCAAATTGGTGGGGAAAAAAAAAGGAAAAAATTAGAAAGAAAATATTACTTTGCCATTTCCATTCTAATTTATATTTGCATTTGTATTTGAGTTGACATAAATAATAAATAAAGAGCAGTTACGTACTGAATTTGTATGTGCCAATTTGAAATAAAATAGTGCTTGCTTGTAAAACTATTCTCCAGTAGTCTTAGCTTTATTTACAACTTCACAAAAATACTTTTACAGTATGGGTCAATGAAGTGACACATTTTTGCCTGTTATCTTTTATTTGCCTAATAATTTCTTAAACATTTAAAATTACAGTTCATGCATACAGTGATGTGAATAGTACCTTAGGTAGTAAGTACACACTCACATACATGTTGTTAAAACCGACAGGAATACAAAAAGTATCAAATACAAGTTTTAAAAGATTTGTTCATTTCTTGGTTTGTATACACTCTTATGTCTCTTCTGACCACTATAATTCATAGTTTTTTATTGCATAAGTAAAAAGTTTTAATGTATCTATATCAGTACTTTTGTCCGTTGCTCTGGATCTCTGTTTTGAACCCCACCTCTGATTAAATGCTGTAAAGGAGAATTATTCAGTTTTATAGTGTATTTGCCAGCTTGGCTACAGCGGTAGCATTTAAACATCCATTTACAAGCTTTTAACTGTCAGGATCCATTGAATTATGGATATTTGCTTTCCTCACAGTTTCGCGAAACACCAAAATGACTTTTAATGGCGCAAGCGGTAATATTAATGTTTTCTTATGAGCGCCATTATTAGCATATCAGTCCGGTGCCTGAAGAGTTGGCCGTTGGCTTTTGATGAGGAGCGCACATGTTAAAGGAGATCTGGTAGTTCATAACTCTCCACTTTACTCGCTGTCAACGTTTTTTTTTTTTTTTTTTTTTTTCTTTAATGCAGCAGTAGATGAATCCGGGAGAGATTTTGCATCTCTGTAAATCTGACGCTATCGGCCTGTCACTGAAAGTGTTGACTTATAACACCTGGTGCATTTCTCAAAGGCTAAAGCGGCTTGTGCTGTTGACTGGGAAGTCATTTAAGAGGGAGAGGGAGACTTGTTCGAGATGTGCATTTTAATCCTGGTCTGTTTAATGTTTGCCCCTGACAGTCTGAGCCAGACATCATTTTAATGGCATGTACAGTGATAAAGCCAATAAAACGTCAAGATGATTGATAATATGAGCATTATACCAATATGACTTTCCTGTCCGCCTCTCTGCAGCTAGATGATGGTTTCCAAATTGAATTCACCGTGTGTGTGTGCGAAAAACAGACAGGGAGTTGTGTTTGCGTGTGTTTGTGTATGAATATGAAGGTGTTTTTCTTTCATAAGCCTGTACGTTTCTATTAAGGAGCATTTGTTGCGCCGTTTCCAAACGCGTTCCTCGGCTTGGAACGAACGGCGTCACTTTGACTTAGCGAGTGTTTTCTTTGCGCCGCTGCTGATAGACTCAAATCTAATGGAAAGCTTTGCGTGTCACCGTATCAAATAAGTGGAGGCCCGGGTCCAAAAACTACACAGACATCCTTATAAATTAATGAACGCTCTCAATATTTGTCCAAACTGTTTACAGTGAAGCACGGAGAAGCGGCGGTTGGCTGCGTACCCGAGCACGGCTCCGTGTGTCACGGCACGGCGCGTGATGTCATGAGATCCGTGTGGGAGGGTTGGATGCCGTACAAGCGTGCTAAATCACTCATCGGTCATAGATGGTGTTAAAGCGAACATTCGGCGTGACAAACATCTAACGCACGAGTTACGGCCAGCGTGTGTGTTTCATATCAAATAAGGCTTATTTACAGACAAATCTGAATGGGTTCGAGAGCCTGCAGAGAGCTGAAATATTTATTCCCCCCGACTTTCTGCACTTGTCCAAACATTGTGAGGCAGGTCCTGGCTGGGACGACTAGGGGAGCCATCTTTCATCCTCGGTCTGTGGCTATCTTTAACACCGGGCCTTGTTGGTTTCTCTCGAGAGAGCCTGTGTTGAAACTGCGCAGATACTTATGAAGTCTTTCTGAGTGAACTAATCATGATCGGTATACATTTCTGACGTTTGTTAATGTGTCATTTTCATCTTTTCATTCAAGCCCGGATCAGTTTTTCAGCTCTGTTTTAAACAGTTTGACATGTCACCATAAACACTGGGTGAGTAAATATAGTTGGTGCAGTTTTATTTTTGTATGCTTGAAAAGCAGTGATGAAAGGCTCTTGGCACAACACAGGAAGCAAATTGACAGTAGTAGTTTCGTTGTGCATATACAGGTTTTTTTTTTTTAAGTTGTATATCGTTGCTCGTGACTGACATAGTTGACAGCGTTTCTCTATTTGCTGTCTGTCAGCACATGCTGACCCGTGTCCTTAGAAAAGCTTTCCAGGTAAAATCAACCTCTAGCAGGCTTGCCTACGGAGAGCCTTTTTGCGTTTTATGTAAATAGTGATTGATGGTGCATCTTACCTAGTGTGCAGCTTTTGACAAAAAGTATTGATGGGTGCTCTCAGTAAGTGTTAGCGGAGGTGACAGAGCAATCCATTTTAAGATGAATTACAGCGCAAACTCCCTCCATGGCAAAGTCATGGAGTCAGTTTCATCTGCCGTCGAGAGGCTGGCTGCATTCGTGAGTGCTTTACTGTCATTTTCACAACTCAAGGCAGATCACTGTTTTTGAATTGTGAAGATGAAATTTTCAAGCTTGACAAGGACACAGGCAAACTGACTTAAATGACGATTTTTAGAGAACCAGATATCGTAAAGTTGCACATACTTTAGCTTCTCAAAAACAATGTGATGTGTACATTTCATCAGATATCATGTTTTTCTTACCTAAACCCTTACTGGGTCATATGGTGGCAGGTCGTATGTACTAAAAGCTGTATAAACAGAAAATGTCACACGCTCATTTCATCAAGAGTTTACCAAAAATATATATATATATATATATATATATATATATATATATATAAAAAAGCTGTAGAAACAGAAAATGTCACACGCTCATTTCATCAAGAGATTTTCTATTTTATATATATAAATATAAATAAATAAATGAATAAATAATTATATATATATATATATAACTTTGTATATAACTGCTGCGTTAAATCAGAATGTGTTTGATCATCTAGATTGTAAAAAGGGTGTTGGCTACTACATGTGATGTCCTCTACCTGAGACTTACTTTGACTGGTAAGCGCCTATGAGGCGGATTCTACCAATGAAAACAAAGACAGCATGGGGAGAGAAAAGTACGTGTTCTGTAGCTGGAAATACAATCATTATTTTGAGTTTATTTCTGTCAAAGGAAAGAACAATATTGTGCGTTGTCAGAGGGGAAGAAAATCTTTTCAACCATGAAAAACATTTTAAAACGCCTAAAAGGGCAGCACGGCACATTAAAACTTAAGAACGTACCGGTTGCGGAGAGCAACGCACCAGCTTCCATTGTCTTCACATGAGTTACTGCCCACCCGCAGCCCCGCACCCGCACATGCGGGCAGAGATGCGATGTGCGGAATGCTATAGAATAAAATGATTTGCGGGACTCGCGCAAAATAGAAACATCTAACCATAAAATATCTAAAACAAATTAATTGCTATTCATGTATTGCAAAAAGGCAACAGGAACAACTAATATAAAACGAAAACGATTAACACGCCTAAGCATAGACAGAGTTTCTATTTATAACACGTGTTTGCAACGTTAAACAATGTTGATTTCTAGAATGCAATGGACAATCAGAGAAACCGCTCACTGCTCGAAATGCCGTGCATTTTGCAACCACGCATGCAGAAGCCTATTGCTTAGTAAAAATAACAATGGTTTGTGAATGTTGATGCTTTAATAACAAATATTTTATCGGGAGCGTTTATGCTGGGCAACACACAAGTGTGCTAATTCACGTAAATTTCGTGGATGTACAGAAAAAAGTAATGTAACTAGTAACATAACATTACTTTTGAAATAAAGTAATCAAAACAGTAATTTGATTACTGATTACTCCTTTTAAAAGTAATTTAATTACATTTGCAGAGTAACTTGCCCAATACTGTGTGTGTATATATATATATATATATATATATATATATATATATATATAATATATATATATATATATATAAAATATGTGTGTGTACATGCATACACATACATAAATACACGCACACAAACTAAACAAAATTTGATGTATGTAGTTTTTTTTTTTTTTTTTTTTTTGTCTATTATACTCACCAAATCTGCATTTAATTTATTTTATGATAAATACTATAACAACAGTAATATTATTAAACCGTAATTTCATGATATAAACTCGCAATTCCAACTTTTTTCAAGTCAGAATTGCAAGAAAAAAGTCAGAATTGCGAGTTTATGTCTTGCATTTTGGAGAGAGAGAGAAAAAAAAAACAGAATTACAGGAAAAAGTCAGAATTGCATGTCTATATCTCACACTTCTGCCTTTTTTCTTGCAATTCTGACTTTTTTTCTTGAATTCTGACTTTTTTCTCCAAATTGCAAGATATAAACTCGCAATTTTCACTTTTTTCTTGCAATTGACTTTTTTTCTCAGAACTGAGATATAAACTCGCAATTGCGAGAAAGTCCGAATTGCAAGATGTACATTTGCAATTCTGACTCTTTTCTTGCAATTCTGACTTTTCCCTCAGAATTGAGATATGAATTCACAATTGCAAGAAATAGCAAAAATTGCAAGATATAAATTGCAAGTTTATATCTTGCAATTCTTTTGCTTTTTTTTTCTAGCAATTCCTCCTTGTTCAGAATTGTGACAAATTCAATTGCAAAAAACAAAAAAAATAAACAGAATTGTGAGAGAAAAAGTCACAATTACCTTTTTTTAATTTTTTTTTTTTATTTAGTGGCGGAAATGGGCTTCCATAGAAAAGAGCAATTTTAACAAAACCTTTCTTTACTGTCACTTTTTAAAAATCTGTTTAATGCATTCTTGTGGAGTAAAAACATTATTTCTTTTCAAAAAAAGTAGTCTCTTGCCTCCAAACTTATAAAAGTACTGGTTTTTTTTTTTTACCTGCTGGTATTAAAGTAGCTCACTACACTCTGTCACTGTGCTTTTAGGCAAATTTGCTATTTTACTAATGAGCAGGCCTGGGTAATAGCTTTTCTCCAACTCTCTTTGTTTAAGTGATAAAGTAATAGTCATCTAAAGCCAATCTAAATATATATAACCTGTGTTGCCATTAAGGCTCATTTAGCCAGTGCATGCTTCCTGCCTGGTGCCTGCATGGTTTGTTTGAGTTGGATGTTGTGAGTGATCCACGCACCGGTCAATGTTGTGCAAGACTCCGGGTCTGGTGATAGATGTACTCGCACGTCTCCCTAGCAATGCGCACCAAGCAAATACATTTTCCGTAATTGCGACAATCAAGTTAAAGTGCTCTCCTTTCTGGAGATTGCTGTTGACAAATGCGCGAGCGGCGCAGGGCCGCTTGTGACGCTACGCAGAGAGGTGAGCTGGAGGTGTAGCTTAAAAGAAACAAGAAGTTCTTCCATGCATCCAGTGCAGACGTGGGGTTGACAGAGGCAGATTTTAACAGATGCTTCAAGGGGACCTCAGCCCATGAAATCATGCTGTCCTGGAACCAAAGCCCCACCCTCTAACTGCTGTATAAATAGATTCTCATGACAGGGCAATTCATCTCCAGCCATGAAAACATCAACTTTAAAAGACAGCTTGTAGAGACCTGGCGCTTGTTAAGGCCAGATCAGCAGTGCAGATGCCTGGGATGTAAACTCATGAAGAGAAGATGAATTTGTCTGTCATCCCTGACTTTGACAGTTGCTGTAAATCTGATTCAGGCCGCTGTATGTTTGTGTGGGGTGGATAGAAAAGGGAAGAGCGTGTCTGCGGACGTGAAAATTTCAAAAAAGAGGAACATCGAAAGAAATCCCCCCTCGTACCCGCCGCTGAAGTCCACCTGGGATACGTTGAGGCTTCTCATCCGATGATGTGCTTTGAGCCTATTGTTAAAAGGGAACATTTGGCAGTGATTTTAAAGCCCTCTGCTCTTCCCTTATTTTTTCACTCTTGTTATTTTCAAGATGGTGGTCACGTAAGGCGCCCTGGAAAATGAATTGTGGGAGTGTCTGAAGAGCCATTTGCAGCTTGATTGATGGGAGCAGGCGAGCTGTGGTGGCCATTTTCTGTGATCTGCCGCATATGAACCGTGCGTGGCATTCCCCTGGAAACAGTTAAAGTTTTTTAGTGTCGCTGGATTTTAGCAAAGCGCCGCTCTTGTCAGCCGATATGTGACAAACTCTCCGAGAAGTAGATTTGATATTATAATGTGATGCATTATGAGGTCTGCCTGGAAGCCATAGATCTTCACTTCTGAAAGGAGTCTGTTACTATGAATGTTGCTTACTCTAAGATTATTTAAAGTAGTGGTTGGTATTTAATTTAAAAAAATAAAAAAATAAACAAATAAATAAATAAAGTAAAACAAAACAAAACAAACAAAAAAAAACTATTATTATTATTAGCCTTGTTCTATCTATCTATCTACTATCTATCTATCTATCTATCTATCTATCTATCTATCTATAGTAGTAGTAGTAGTTGTTGTTGTTGTTTCTAAACATGATTGATTGACTGATTAATAATAACAGTAGTACTATTTTTTTACTTCAACTCTTAAGTTGTTGTTGGTGTAGTTGTAAATTATTTTAAAATGTTATCAGTATTAAAAGATGGTGATAAAATGGTGATTAAAAAATGCTGATAAATAAAAAAATAAGGCTTCTAATAATGGTGATAATAACGATAATAATAATGACGATAACAATAATAATAATAATAATAATAATAATAAAAATAACAATAATGGTAAATACAGTAACAAAATATATTAATAAAAATGCTTATTAACTCAAGTCATTTCATAATAATAATAATAATAATAATAATAATAATAGTAATAATGTTATTTTTATGTTAACAAAACAGTAATATAAATACAATATAAAACGTAAGTAAATAAAATAGAACAAGGCTAAAAAAGTGATAATAATAATAATAATAATAATAACAGTGATTTATAAATAATATTTATTATTGTCATTATTAATAATTATTTTTATTGAACAAAACCGTAAAAAATATAGAAAGTAAATAATTAAATAGAATAAGGTTAAAATAGTGATAATGACAATAATAATAATAATAATAATAATAATAATAATAATAATAATAATATTAATAATAAAAATGTATTATTGTTATTGTTGTTGTTATTATTAATCACTATTTATTTTTACTGAACAAAGCAGTAAAAAATATTAAAAAGTAAATAAATAACGGAATAAGGCTAAAGTAGTGATGATGATGGTGGTGGTGGTGATGATGATAATAATAATAGTAAATACAATAATAAAAATACATTAATAAAATACTTATTAACTTTTAAAGAAATTTATTTTTATTATTATTATTATTATTATTATTATTATTATTATTATTATTATTATTTTATTTTATCAAACAAAACCGTAAAAAAGAAAGTAAATAAATAAGAAAGTAAAATAATGCTAATAATAGTGATAATAATGACGATGGTGATTAGGATGACGATGATAATGATGATGATAATGATACATTTTTAAATTGCCAAATACATAAATAAAAATGTAAAATGTCAAATAAAATGTTTTAAGACTAAGACAAGAACAAGAACAACTTTATTATTATTATTATTATTATTATTATTACATACTGTTTTTTGTTTGCTTGTTTGTTTGTTTGTTTGTTTGTTTTTTTCAATGATTTTAAGAACACTTAGGTGGGAACAAGCTATAGTTCTTTTAACTATAATTCTGTTAAAGTTTAAAGTCAGAAGAAAGGTGTGGAAAAGATGTGGATGTAGTTACAAGCTTATGTGCTGTTCTTGAAGAGATCACAGACAGATAGCATGCGCTTTGATGTTCTCCTATCTTCAGCTGGTCATTTTCCACCACTCTTACTTTTAAATACCTCCATAACACTGAATCATCACAATGAGCGATCCAGGTAGCCTGCCAGAGAATTCCTCCTGGAATCATTTTACAGGCACTGTTAAATAGTTAATTGGAAACCATTAAATTTTATAAGAACTTATCAATACTGCTTATTTAGCACAAGTGAAATTCCTCACAAAAAGGTGACAAACGTGAGCTGAGAGTTTCCCTTTGATCTGAATTTGCATGCAAATGGCTTTTGCCTTGATGTGTCAGGCCCTGTCCCGAAGCAAGATGAGGCCTTAAGCCAAAGAGAGAGAGATGAGGAGAGTTTTGGGGGAAGGGACGAGCTGAAGAAGGGGTGGGAGATAGTGGGAGATGTTAATTAGCATGTGGAGGAAAAATGCTTCAGACAAGTGGTAAGTGGCTCCTGATAATGTGGTGACTAAACATTTCCCTCCTCCCCTTTGTCTGTCAGAGCCGCAGCTCGGGAGTTAAAACTCCTTTCACCTGAGAGGAAATCAAAGATAATCCAGAGTTTGATGTTGGAAAAAACTTTTCACTTTCTGGAAAAAGGGGTCACCCGATGTATAGGGCAACGGGTTTAAGCTGTAAACCCCACACAAAGGCCGCTGACAGCCTGCGTTTCCCTGCGCTTCAGAGGAAAGTCTTTGGGAAGGTCTAAGCACCTTCTCTGTGCATGACTAAACCTATTGAGGGATGGAGAGATAAAGGAACCCACGGCTTAAAATCAAACTTTAATTTTCTATAAAAATAAAATCCACAGGATCAATAGACAGAGAAAATGCAAGCAGGCAAAAGTTCACTACACAGGTGCGAAAAGAGAAGGAACTAAATTTGATTGAATTTTTTTTTTTCTTTTTGTGGCTGCTATCTTACAAAAGCTAGTGTTGCCATGGCAATGATGAAAAGAGAGATTATTCAGTGTTTACTCCCTAGAAATGACATCCTATTCGACTAAACAGGCCGCGTGCGTTTTGTGACAAACTTAGATTTCTTTTTAAGGGCTTTGCTCTGATCAGTAAACTTTAGATAGATTGCCAATCCTGTGTGGGGAAACCAAGGACAATGAGTGCATTACATTTCAATGGAGCTGTTTTATGTCTTTAGTCTTTAATCATTAAAGGGATAGTTTACCCAAAAATGAAAGATCTGTCATTAAGTACTCACTCTCATGTCGTTCCAAACTTGTAAGACCTAATAGATTATTAGATAAAATCTAATAGTGTTTTGACCCTGCATAGACAGCAGCACAACTACTACGTTCATAGCCCAGAAAGTCAGTAAGGACTAGGGGTGTAACGATTTAAAAAAAAAACAAAACAAAAAAACAAAACAAAACAAACTGTACTGTTCTCCACCCACAGTTCAAGCACGCACTTGCACCACAATTCAACTTGAATCTGACAAGGCATCTGTAATTTGGTTTGTTAAAAATAACAACACATAAAACAGACCGAGTTTGGCTAATGTATGTTTCTGTCGATGTAAACATTCTGGCTTCCCAATACATTACAACAACAGCGATGAACAAAAAAAAAAAATCATCTGACGTGTGCAAATTAGCATTCAGTTCTCAGATCACGCACACGCAAATATTGAGTTCAGTATAGTAGGGGTGTAACTGTACATGTATTCGCACCGAAAATTTTCGGTATGGGTCTTTTGGTTCGGTACGCATGTGTTCGGTGCACATATTTTTTTTTTTCTTTACCATTTTATAAACTATAGGGAAGAAACTGTGATGATGTGAGAAAAGGTATCTGATAGGGCTGGCAAACGATTAATCGCGATTAATTGGATACAAAATAAAAGTTTGAGTTTGCCTAATATATGTGTGTTTGTACTGTGTATAATTATTATGTATATATAAATACACACAAATTACTGTATATATTTAAGAGAAATATGTTATGTACAAAATATTTTTATTTATGTATAATATAAATTCTATAAAAGTTATAATAAATACAGATACTTGTAAATATTTCTTAAATATATACATGAATGTGTTTATTTATTTATTATATATATAATATACACACATAATGATTACTCACAGTACACACACAAACTCAAACTTTTGTTTTGTATGTGATTAATCGCGATTAATCGTTTGCCAGCCCTAGTATCTGAATAAATGTTGGTTTGATTGTATCTGTTTGATAAATGAAGTTAACATTATCCACCTTATTTTTTAATGCGGAAGTAAGCTGTTTTTTGGCAATGTGTTAGACGTCCGGTTCATAATCCACTTTAGGGAAATAACGAGAAGAATATCGAAGTGCAGTAAACGGTAAAACAGTTTGCACTACAAACCAGTGTGTTCATAATTAAGATAATACATTAAAATAATATCGTAAGACACACCAGTTTGCAATATTCAAGCAGCAAAACAAGCTTTTTGTGCAGCTAAAAATAGCTGGAAGTGGATGAGACCGTGTACATTTGTACACAAAAAATGTACAAATGGCTGCACCCACTCTTATGGAAAAAATAAGGTGGATACATTATTCTTGTAGTTTCTGTACCCAATATTTTACAGGTTTACCGGTAAATTTTTAAAATATTGGTATCAGTGCTCGGAATCGGCAAGTACCAAAAATAAAAGTACTGGAAAAAGTGGTATCGGTGCATCCCTAGTACATACCGAACCGTCATGTTTGTGTATGAGTGTACTGGATCCGTGCTTTGTCTTAAAGTGACAGCACATTTTTAAATTTAAAATCAAACAACAGAAGGCTAGGAAATCACTCACTGCTCTTAATTGAATAGCTTTTAGAACTTTAATAAGGATTCATCTTTAACTTCTACAGTCAAAGATGTTATTTTACATTTGATTACTTGATTCTTTTTCTGTACCTAAAAACTAATGTTAGACCTACCTAAAAATACAGAAAAGCCCTGTTTATTTGTATTTGTATTGTATTGTATTGGGTTGTATTGTATCTATTTGTGCTGTGCATGTGTAGTCAGCGCTATATGGATGTGTATTACCGTTGCGCTTTCGTTTTTGCACGTGAGTGGTACTTTTACACGCAGCGCCGCTCATCAATGTCAGTTCCAAAACAGTGGACCAGTCAGAAGACCCCGGAGGCAGGACGAGCGTTGCAAGTTTTTGTTTACAGTAGGAGGTTGGCATGGCAACTTTTGTATTTGTTGGCAGTGTGGCAGAGTGGGCATTATACACTGCAGTCACTGCAGGTTTTTTTTATTTATTTTTTTAACATTCTTGAGTGCTGCATCTTGCTTTTGAATGGCAGTCACACACCGGAACGCACATCCACAAGTAACGCAGTAGAGATGAAAATGTATACGAAACTCTTTTTTTTTTTTTTTTTTTTGCGCAAAAAAGTATTCTCGTTGCTTCGTAAAATTACAGTTGAACCACTGATGTCACATAGACTACTTTGTCGATCATTTTGGTACTTTTCTGGGCCTTGAACATGAACACGGTAGTACCGTTGCTGTCTATGGAGGATCAGAGAATTCTCGGATTTCATCAAAAATATCTTAAATTGTGTCCCGAAGATGAATGAAGGTCTTACGGGTTTGGAACAACATGAGGTTGAGTAATTAACAGACTGACAGAATTTTCATTTTTGGGTGAAGTATCCCTTTAATAAACTCTGAGCGTAAAAATAAATAAATAAATAAATAAATAAATAAATAAATAAATACCAAAATGAAATAATCATTCAATAATCGTAATCAACGTAAAGTTTTCAGTTAATCGAGGTTTTAATTTTAGGTCATATCGCCCAGCCCTAATGTGACATCAGTGGTTCAACTGTAATGTTATGAAGTTCCGAGAATACTTTTTGTACGTTTAAAACGAAAACGTCAATTTTATTCAGCAGTTTCTTCTCTTTTGTGTCTTCTCTTAGCACAATGCTTCCTGTGCTCTCGTGAACGTGTGTTGAAGACTTGCATGGAAGAGAAGAAATTGTTAAAGATATTTCGGTTTTCTTTGTGCACAAAAAGTATTCTTGTAGCATCATAAAATTACAGTTGAGTCACATAGTCACATGGACTATTTTAACAATGTCCTTTATACCTTTCTGGGCCGTTTAAACATTTTAGTTGTCTGAGCAGGGTCAGAAGCCCTCGGATTTCATCAAAAATATCTTAATTTGTGTTCTGAAGATGAATTACGGGTTTGAAACCACATGAGGATGAGCAATCAATGACAGAATTCTCATTTTAGGGTGAACTATCCCTTTAAGGCCTTTGATTTAGGACTGAAATATTGGAAGAAACATGCACAAGACACCAACATTTGGGGTTTATTTAGTCATTACCATTTGACACTAAAAGTTTGTGGTCTTAAAATGTCCAAAGAGAGAAAAGGCTATATGTCCTGCCTCGCATTAGCGGCTAATATAGCCGTATTAATGTGTAGGCATGCGTCCGTTACATACGTCTAAACAGACCAGCCAGGGTCATTCTCAGAACGCGTCTTCCTTTCCTGACTCTGAATAATGACCTTTTCCAACTTCCTCTCTGATAGATTCATGCAACTTTGCTATTGCTTTACTGCACATTTGCTTACCATAAGAATGCAATTTTCAGCCATAAGGTCCCAGGACTTGGCAGGGGACCGGGGGGAAAATGGTCCATTTCTTGCCAAAGCAACAGCCCTGGATGATCTAGAGGTCTGCCCTAGGGGATGGGTTATCCACATCAGGCCAAAGTGCTGTCACGCTGTGGAAAAATGATTAATTTCCCCATGCTTGCTTTTATCCCAGAAGGATGCGGGGTTACACAGCAGCACTTGTTCGGATAAATGCTTCATTGATGCATATGCAGATCTCCACCAGACCCATTTGATACCCTCTGATCAATAATTGACTGTGCGATTATCATTTAAAGCAGGGCAGCGTGAAGCGTCGCCGCGTGCTCGCGCATACGAGCGGGTGCGTTCGTCCTCTTGGGTTGGGTGAGTAAGTTGTCAAAGATCGAATGTTTTTGGAAATTTATACATTAAATTGGCAGCACAGGAGACACTGCACTTTCTGAAGTTAGTAGTGCTTAGACAATGGGGAGAAAGAGACAAGACGGCAGGAATAAATAGGAGGTGCGTGGGTCTGCAACAACATGTTTAATAGCGTAAACTATTCAAATGTCTGAAAGACGGCCGCTCAGGACCCTCTGCTTTACTGTTACAAAACAGAAGACAGTACCAGTTTGACAGCTCCAAGTGTCTGAGGCCAGGGAAATAATTGATAGCAGGCTGCCTGCATCCAAGGTCCTTTAGCAGTAATTGCAAGCAGAATGTGGCTCTCTGATCTCACCAGTGGTATTTGCCATGCCAAAACAGCCCAGATTTGACAGATTGCCTTCCTGCAGTAATAACTTAGGCATGTTCTCCGCTTTCTCACACAAGGCCGCACAGCCTTCTTACCACAGAACACAGCTGAATTATTATTTTATGCTGAGTTTTGATTTCCCTCTTCCCCTGCTTTTGACAGGCCTCTCATGAAATAATGGTTTTATTTTATAACTGCAGCAAATGCTCAAGGCATAGGTTTGTTCTCCGTTCATGATTTCAGTAGCAACTAGAAGTACTTAAAATCAAAAATGGTGTTTAAGGAAAGCTAAATGTGTGGGTAGTTGACATGTCCGTGAACTTTTTTTTTTTTTTTTTTTTTTTTTTTTTTTTTTTTACCCCTTTCGTTTTTTTTGCCAACAAGACGTTTGGTTATAATTTATACAAGGAAAAGCAATTATTGACTTTAACCATTTCTCTTAAATCTTTCACTGTTTATTTAATGGCCTGTTTGCTCTCACTAATTCATTTTAAATAATTCTGCTGTGACATTTGTTTTTAAATTCAAATATTTCATGTAATGTCTCCGTTAAGTTTAATAATTAAAGAACAATTAGGAAAAAATAGGTAGTAGTAATAATAATGACAATTAATAACAACAACAATAGTAATAATTGGAATATATTATTGTTGTCGTTGTTATTGTTGTTATTATTATTATTATTATTATTATTATTATTATTATTATTGTTGTTGTTGTTGTTGTTGTTGTTGTTATTATTGGTATTATTATTATTATTATTATTATTATTATTATTATTATTATTATTATTATTATTATTAAATCAAACAAATTAGAAATGTGTGTATTTGTGTGTGTTTGTGAAACAATATGCAATTTTTCACAATTCTAAAATAAAAAAATAAGTAATTTAAACATTAGTTTTCCATTTAAAGTACAGATGATGATGATGATGATGATAAACAAATATTTCTATAAACAATTTTATATTTATAAATATTTTTATAAAGAGAGAAATTTATATTTACATAAAAAAATGTATATGTATGTATGTATGTATGTATGTATGTATGTATGTATGTATGTATGTCATTTTGAATTTTCACAATAATAAAATGATATAATATATAAAATGGTTTTCACGATAATAAATGGTTTTAGTGCAATTTTTATAAAATAAAGTATATTTATTTATTATTTATATAAGTATATGATTAACTAATTCATTACTAATTCATTGTAAATAATTCTGCTGTGATTTCTAAAAAATTGCTTTTATTTATATTTATATATATATATATATATATATATATATATATATATATATATATATATATATATATATATATATATATATATATATATATATATATATATATATATATATATGTGTGTGTGTGTGTGTATATATATAATATAAAACATTCCACGGAATACATCAAGTTGTTTAATGATTAAAGAACAACTGGGAAAATAAATAAATAATAATAAATAAATAATAAACACGTAGTAGTAGTAGTAGTGGTAGTAATGACAATTAAACAATACTAATAATAGGAATACAGTAGTCAACATTTGAAATGGATCAAAACTTTTCATCAAAGTTCAAAGTTGTCCTAAAATTAAAAGAATACCCGTTCTTGTCTTAGGACAACTTTGAACCTTTTTGATCCACTTCAAATGTTGATTACTGTATAGGAATAATAGAGTATATTTACATAAAATATATAAAATATTTGTAATTTTCTCAATAATAAAATGTAATAATTTTTATAAAATAAAATATATTTTAACATAATAAAATATAATTTAAACATGAAAGCATACTGGCTCACATTTATAGATTGAATAAAAACTTTCAATTATTGAAATCTTAGTGAATCAACATTTAGCCCGATTTTAATTCCCTTTAAATTTTTGGCTCTGTTGTGAGGTGGACAGTGGCAGTGCCTGTTGAGTGACAGCGTTTGATGCTGTGAAGATAGTTGGACTCCTCCCCGTATCTTCTTCTGTGTCCACATCAGAGAGCACTCTGGGATTTATTGTCAGCCAGAGTTTCCTTGATGGGGTCTAATAATACCGAGGCTCTTTTCCCCGCCAAGGCGATAGAATCTCCCCTCGCAGGGCTGAGAGGACCCCTGTGTGCTCCTCCGCAGTAGCCTGTGTTCTCTGGCAGGGCTGGAAGCCTGGCAGCTCCACCCTATGGCTGTCCAAACAAGGTTTCACTACAGGCGCCAACATCAAAAAGATCCGCTCAGAGGCTGCTGGAACGCCAAACTGCGGGATGTTAGCTTTATTTATTTACACCCTCCTAGAAAAGCGCGCTTGGCGGTAGCTGCTCCTTTTTACCTTCATGGGTATTTTGCTCTCTGTCATTACCTGCGAATTTACGAGCGCAGCCCTGATTAAATGCGCTGGTATGGCCCAACAGTCGGCCATTGTGAGCTAAAGAGATGAAAATGTAAGCAAATGAAGGTAGTTTTAGCGATTTGAATAATTAAGGGGTGAGGAATGAAAATAGACAAAGATGTGGCCTGCTAGGCTGAGATGTTACCTGCTCCGTCTGCGGCGTTAATCATTACCTTAAGCCTAGAAAACATCAACAAAAGAGCACTTAGGATAATGAAAGTTTTGTTAGTATTTAAGGCTGAAATTAAATCTTGCACAAAGCATGAAGGGCCTCGAAATGCCTCACTGCCTTGGTTCTGGGCAGCTTAACAACGGAGAGACGAGTATAATTAGAAGCCCTCCACTAGAGCAGACGAAATGTAAAAGATCCTTTCAATTCACTTCGCAGTTATGGATAGGGATAGACAAGTCAATAGAGGATAAAGTGTGTTCAACCACCTACCCGAGCCAGAGCCAGACGGATCACTGCTTCACGTCGCTTCGAATCATCTAAACATAGAAGTTTTAGAAGTGGACGCAATGTGAAAATGTAAATAAACTTTATAGGGGCTGTGGGTCAAGCTCAGTTCGATTTATAGTTTTGGCATTCACCCCGTGGCCATCAGTCATCCCCTCCCTCCCCCGCTAACTCCAGCCAAGCCCCTGATCACAAGACCTTCAGCTGAACTACAGCTGACCTGCTGGATCTGTGACCAGCTGCGCCTCAGATGCCTTAATGAGAACCATTCAGCCTTCTTAATAATTGTGCGACTATCGAGCAAGTTCTTTCTCTTTCGTCTCTTTCTCCCCGAGCTGCTCTGGGCGTTTCTGGCCGGGCCGCGCCGCGCAGATGACTCGTATCGAGGACGAGCGCCGGTGGTGATGTCACCGAAGAGCCTTGGAGAGGACCTGTATTTATTTATGCTCATGCTAATGGCCGTGAAGTCTATACACGCAAACAATTTTGTCTCAGTAGATGACCGTAAGAAACGGCCCAGTAGCAGTAATAACAGCGGGATCTGTGTGTATTTAGGAATCCAGAAATTCAGACTGTGACTGAGAACCAGGGTCCCAAATTTACACTCCCTAAGAGGCAAACGAGAGTAAAAATTGGCTTTGGCAGCTAATGTACATTGTATTATGCAGCTGTTTCTAATAAATACACCACTCAGCTGGTGAGTAACTTATTCGAAGTCAGATTGTAGGAATGATAGTATGACCATCGCTGATGTAAGAGCATGATTTAAACCAAAGACATGTAAACCGTCTACATGTTGTGTCTCCATGCTGATTTTGCTTCTAAAGTGCAATTGTAACGGTAAAAATAAAATGTTCATAAAATTGTAACCAGAATAATTGAGTATTTTTGTTTGTAGCCCAATTACTCGTCATTCAACTAATCAGGTTTAGAATGATTTTTCACCTAATTAATATTCATGAGACGTGCAGATAAGGTTTATAATGTGTCCATTCCACTTTTCATGTTCCTGTGCCTCTGATCATATGTTTATGTATGTTGGTTTGTTTATTTATTTATTTGGTGTAAGATGTGGCTTCGGTGGAGATTTTCTCATCTATAATAAATAATATATAATAAATAAATAATAATAAAAAAAAAACTCTGATTAGTTACTTTGTCTAGGGAATAGTTTTTTTTTTTTTAAAAGTAAAACATATTTATGGAACATAATGGACTGCCATTGGCCAATGTTTTAAAATAATAATAAAATAATTATCAGAATAATAAAATGGTTAGCCCACTTGCCATTCAGTAAATCAGGTTTAGAGTAAGGTGTCACCTAATTAATATTCATGGAACATACAGATAAGGTTTATAATGTGTCCGTCCCACTTTACATGTTGTTCCTGTGTCTCTGATCATAATTTAGTTTATTTATATAGTTCGCTGTAGCTTCAGTGATTTTCCTCATCTATTAAAAACCAAAAACAAAACAAACAAACAAAAAAAGATTAGTTTCTTTGTGTAGGGGCAAGAATAGTTTTTTTTTTTTTTTTTTTTTTTTTTTTTTTTTTCTTTTATTATTTAAACGTACAAAGACAGTTTCATGGTTAGTAAAGAAGTATTTATGAACCATAATGAACTACCATTTGCCAATGTTTTAAAATTAAAATAATTATCAGAATAATTGATTACTTTAATTTTGTTTGTAGCCTACTTAGCAGATTGGATTTAGAATGGTTTGTCACCTAATTAATATTCATGAGACATGCAGATATGGTTTATAATGTGTCCATACCACTTTTCATGTTGTTCCTATGCTTCTGATTATAAGTAAGTTTGTTTATGGTGTTTATTTATTTGTTTATTTTTGGTGCAAGTTCAGTGGAGATTTACTGATCTATAAAAATTAATAAAAAAAAAAAAACATGCAAACCCACTTAAATTTCTTTGTCACAGGAGCAAGAATAGTTAAAATATTTTATTTTATTTTTTTTATTTTATTTTATTTTATTTTATTTTATTTTATTTTATTTTATTTTATTTTATTTTTAAATACACAAAGTGTCATGGTTAGTAAAAAATATTTATGAAGCATAATGGACTGCCATTGGCCAATGTTTTAAAAATAAAATGATAATAAAATAATAATCAGAATAATTTAATATTTTAATTTTATTAGTTGCCTACTTACTTGCCATTCAGCAAATTAGGTTTAGAATGATTTGTCACTAAATTAATATTCATGAGGAGTGCGGATAAGGTTTAAAAATGTGCTTGTTAACTTTGGTTTATGCACTGTGAATTAACATGAACTAATAATGAATGACTATTTTCATTTAACTGATATTAACAAAGATTAATAAACAATGTGATTAATTAATTGTTCATTGTTTATTCATGTTAGTTTAACATTAACTAATGGAACTACAATTATAAATAAATAAATAAATAAATAAATAAACAAACAAACAAACAAACAAATGAAACTCAAACCCAGCTAAATTTCTTTGTCATAGAGGCAATAATAGGTCTTGATTATTTAAACATATGAAGTACAGTTTCACGGTTAGTAAAAAATATTTATGGACCATAATGGACTGCCATTGGCCAGTGTTTTAATTTTGGACCCTGCCAAAAACTACTCTAAGAAAATAATATTTCCCTCTGAGAAGCTGCTTGCTTGGCTGCAGCTGTTTTACCCAATTGCTTTTTTATTAAATTTCATACTTGTTTTTCAATCAGCCATTTTAGAACGTTAATTGTGTTGCGTAATCTGTTTGCACGTGTATTTAGTTAGTTCTTTTTTGATAGGTCGACATATGCCTCATCCTACATTTCTAATGCTTCACTTATGAAAGTGATTAATGTGTAGAATTATACAGGAAGCTGTGTGAATGTATATTCCTGAAGGGTGAAAATGTGCTTAATGTTGCATAAACATAATGGAGTTGGCAACCTTTCAACACTTCCTTCTGGAGTGTATCATTGAGCTGTATAAAATAATGTGGAGTGCCGCAAAGGCTAAATCAAACCTTAATAAGGGGTATGGGCCTGTTTAAGCAAAGTGACATTTCACTTAATTGTACTCCGTAACAGTTGCAATAACATTCTTCGATAAGTTGTTTGCTTTCTTGGCATTTTGATAAATGACCAACTGGGACAAAGGCCTCACTAAAGTGAACGTTTTTCATGTCGGAGATGGTGGGATTGTTGCTAAATCAACTAAAGCTTGCCATGGATTTGCTTCATTTCTAATTGAGCTTGATAACAAACATATCGGTTTGATAGGTGAGCTGCAGTCGTTCACATGCACCACGTTTAATAAGGAGAGAAGCGAATGGGGATGTGGCGGTAACTGCGCTGTCTCTCTGCCGATAAGAGTTCATGCACTTGTCTTGGCATTAGAATAGGAGGGGACACCTGCCCGAACTCCTCTCGATCTCCTGCAGGGCCCTTTGATCTGGTTGACAGTTTGACTGCATTAGTGGGAGTGTCGCACTTAATCCCTCGGCTTCCCACCCTTCTTTTTTGGCCCGGGCAGAGGCCTGTCCTGGGAGCATTCACCAGGCTAAATCTTAATCAAATAACCTCACCAATTCTGCACTGAGAGATTTAAGAGGGGTCACTCTTCTGATTGACAGCGGTTCACACGGATGTAGCGTCGTAGGAAGGATTTTGAAAGGGTAGTGTGTGAATTAGATCATCAAATATCCCCACTAAGGGCTTAGTTTCGTTTGAAACCTCTGCAAATGTATTAATGTCACAAAGAATAGTGTTAGAATTAAAGTATTGACTAGGCTTTGAATAAGTGCTATCAGCTATGTTGGTTTAGTGATTTAAGTGCGCTTTCCCATTGATTTTCCCATATATAATGACCAGTGTAATAGGTTGTACCTCAGAGGGATGCATTTCTCCACATCCTCAATCGTACTATCATTTTCCTGTGCATCTCTTGCAAGCATTGAATTCTATGTACATTTTTTTGCACCGAGAGGAATGCTGGTTTTCCAATCACACGGTAGCCACAGGATCATTGTGCACTGGGAGCGTCTCTGTATGTTTACCAAAGTTCAGAGGTCAAGGGTCATGGAGAGAACACATTGGTTGCTGGAGCTTGTTTATGAAGCCAGGCTCTCATAGAAGGCAGATGACTTGCATGCACTAACATGTTTATCTCTGCTCTCGTCTTGGCATTGTTTTCCTAAGCGCTGAAGTGTTATCAAGGTCTGAAATAGCGACGCGTAAAGAAAAGAGCCTTTGTTTGCAGTCTGAACTGTCTGGGTTATGTTCTCAGCTTTGCAAATAGCACAAATAACAGGGTTAGTGAGATTCATCCTTTCAGCTATCATCTGATGGTTTAATTTACATTGGTTATGTTATTTATGGTTTACACATGTGTCTTGTGTTATGTTTTACAAGATAGTGCTCAAGTCTGAAGTTGTTTGGGTTGAATGCTCTTTTTTTGTTCTCCCAATACACTAAATAACTCTAAAAACCACTTCATTTAAAGTGCTGATATAAAGTAAAAGTTTTAGTAACTGGTGTAAAATCACCTTGATTTATGGCTCAAAGGCCAAAATGCAGGTTTGCAAAAGAGCAAAATGCTGAATGTTTGTAGTGAAACAGATTGTTTTCCATAATTAAGAGGGAAATTATACTGAAGTGAATATTTTGAATAAAGATTTGGTATGTCACCTTTCAAAAACTTTTTATTATATTTGACCCTGGACCACAAAACCAGTTATAAGTAGCCCGGGTATATTTGTAGCAATAGCCAACAATACATTGTGTGGGCCAAAATGATTGATTTTTCTTTTTATGCCAAAAATCATTATGATATTAAGTAAAGATCATGTTCCATGAAGATATTTTGTAAATTTCCTACCAAAAATATGTCAAAATGTAATTTTTGCTTCATTTGGACAACTTTAAAGGTGTGTTTTTTTTTTTTCAATTCCACATTCCAGATTTTCAAATAGTTGTATTTTGCCAAATATTGTCCTATCCTAACAAACCACACATCAATGGAAAACTAATTTATTCAGCTTTCAGATTTTTTCAATTTCAAAAAATTGACCCTTGTGGTCCAGAGTCACAATTTTCATTAACTTGAGGGTTAATAAAGAAAAAGTTATGGTTTTGTGGCCCATTTCTTTGAGGTTTTCCATAATTTTTAATTATTTTTTCCTTTATGGCATAAATGCTTTTTCACTGTGTTATTTGCATATTATCCCATCATGTATATCATGATCCCAGCTAAGGAATAAGGTCTTGTCTAGCGAAACGATCTTTTTTTTTTTTTTAAAATAAGAATAAAATGTATATACTTTTTAACCACAAATGCTCATCTTGCACTAGCTCGACTTCATGCATTACGTAGTGACACAGTCTGCTGGCGTCTGTGTACTCCGGTTCAAAAAGGTAGTGTAGGGCGAAAAACTCAATCTCATTTTCTCCTCCAACTTCAAAATCGTCCAACGTTGTTGTTTTACCTATTTTTTTATTTATTTATTTTTTTTTTTTGTAAAGGGCATTTGACTTTCTTTGCATGTTTGCTTTGTAAACACTGGGTCGGTACTTCCATCTACATAAGGCATGACCTTTCCAGCATGATTATGTAATGAATTCGAGCTAGTGCAAGATGAGCATTTGTGGTTAAAAAGTATATACCTTTTTATTTTATTTATTTATTTATTTATTTATTATTTTTTTATTTTTTAGAAAATGGCCAATCGTTTTACTAGGTAAGACCCTTATTCCTCGGCTGGGATCGTGGTGAGCCCTTTGAAGCTGCGCTGAAACTGCAATTTGGACCTTCAACCCGCTGATCCCCATTAAAGTCCATTATATGGAGAAAAATCCTGAAATGTTTTCCTCAAAATCCTTAATTTAGAGTTTATTTTTTAAAGTTTTTTTTGTGTGTATGTGTGTAGCTTAACATTTAAAAACATTTCATTTCTTATATAAATATTTTTTCTCAATATTGTATTGCTTGATGCAGTTATGACGGGTTGCAGTTTGCAGTTTATTTTAATTTAGGCTCGCAGCTCATATGGCAGCTGATGCCTTCAGATCTTCGCAAACAAGAAGTGAAATTCAGATGTTATGAATTAGAATGCAGATGTCATCCCGACTGCATCCTCATTAATATCAATCATTTTAACGGCCTCCAACTCATAGCGATTGACTAACACAAATGAGCCATCAGACGCTCAAATGGCAGAGACAACTCAGGCAGAATTATTAACCAGTTTTCTGTTTGTCATTCCCTATTGATTTTTCTACCTGGTAGTTTATTTCTGGCAGTAAAAATACACCCTCGGAGAGGATTTACAGCTTCTGAAGGCCTTGCCTGCCGGGGCTGCCATTATGAACAGATGAAAGCTTGGAGGGGAGCTGCAGTCCCGGTGCAGTGTGGGATATTGTTTAAATAGCGTAAAAAAGGGCCCGCTCATTTACACAGCCAGAGCGCAGGCTGGGAAAAACGCAGCTTGTAGCAGGTGGCGCTGCCTTTAATATCGGTGTAAAACAAAAGCGATTCTCCGCTAGACCTCCACTTCGTTTTTTTTTTGCTCTTAAATCTTTAAATGAGAGGATTGACTGCCTGGTGGCCACAAAATGGGAGCAGGGCTTTTATATGAAGTTTAACCAGAGGACGACAGCAGGAGTTTTCTACCTTTTTTTTGTTTTCGAGGTGAAGTCGAGGACTGATCCAGTGCTGTCAAAGCGGAGCTCTCTCACTCTCTCTCGCTCTCTCTCTCTCCCCCTTTCGTTCGGTCTATCTTTCGAATTACCTGCTGGGTCCGAGCTCTTTTATGCTCTTGTTGTGACAGGTAGATTTATAAGGCTTGAAATTTGTACAAATCAGTTGTCATTCACCGCGAGCTGTCAATGTGTCAAGCTGTCAGGCCTGCTGTGAGGGGCTGCCTGGGGGAGGGAGGGGGGATACGTGAAGGGGGCAACTGCAGAGAAAAGAAAATGAGTTCAAACAGACCTGAAACGGAGCTCCATTCTTCCTTCTCCGTGCCCCTGCGGAGGCGCCATTGATTTTCCTTGATGTTGAGCAACAGCGTGCCGAAAATGACATGCCTCCTTCACCAATCTAGCTTGCTTGCTTATTGTCTTTTAAATGTCAGGAAATCATTTAGAGGAGAATGCCGGGTCCTTGAGTTCCGCGGGGTCTCATTGGTGAGCCGTGAACGCTTCGGCGGCGCATCCTGTTTGTGTGTTTGAGCGTACGTGTGATAGTGGAGTCATGCTGTCGCGTTGATGGGTCTGACTGTCTCCCTCGTTCAGATGTCCCAGCATGAGACGCGGGTTCCTCGGTGAGGGCGGCAGAGCCCGGCTGTACGGGAGATGGGCGGCTCTGACAGGAAGTCTCTCTCCAAGACTAAAAGCTTCCGTTTTTCTGTCTAAACGTGATCGGGACGATAACCTGAAATGTGAAACTTCAGATATTTTCCCTTCGGTTTGTTTTTCCAGCACACGTTTGACAACACTCGCTCGGCAGATGTGTTTTTTTTGTTTTTTTTTTTTTCACGTCAAACTTCAGTTGCATTCGCTGTAACATATGAAAGGGTCTCTTTGAATTCACCTTTGTGACGCGGTGAACCCCGCTGCCCCCAAATATAAACACGGTGTGAAACATTTGTCACATTTAATATGATTTAATTGTCGGTGGCATGTTTTTGCTACAGATTTACAGTAAGAGCCTCAGATTGGGGTCAGTGTTTTGAAAGCCTTAAATCATTCAGGATGCTGTTTGACAGCGCCAAGCGTTTCGGTGAATATTAATACTATAGTGTCCCGCCAAGTAAAATTTGTCCTGTCAACGACAGGATCCTTTACCGTGTATGTTTTTCTGTTGATAGAACCAAATCCACCCGGATGACTCCTCAGCCGATTATTGACGTGACAGGTACTTTATACTATGCGGCTCCTTTGAAAAAGAGCTCTCCAGACCACCTTTGCTAATGTTGTCTGAGAAAACTGACACAAACGTTCACCGAATTTAGTTTGAGAACCGGCTAATTTGAGCGATGAGGCCTTGATTTCCCTGCTAGAGCAGGCTGGCGAACATCCAGCCTCTCCTCCGCGCACACACATCTGGGTTGTGTTGCTTTTGCTTTAATTAGCCTTATGATTTTTTTTTCTTTTTTTTTTTTTTTTTTTTTTTTGGAAGCGGTTAACTGATCTATCATCGGTGGAAGCGAGTCAAAAAAAGGTGCCGTTCGGGGACAGAGCGGGAAGGTGACACTTGAGCAACAGTCGGTACCAAGAGGTGAAAAATTAATCAAAGATTTCCATATCGCCGTGAGCAGCTGGTCGGCCTGGCCCATGTGCCTTTGAGCGGGAGGTGTCCGCTGAGAGAGGGGCATGACGCAGCCCGAGTTTGTCTTGCAAAAGCGCAGCTGTCCAAAACATGACAGCTACAGCATTAGCGAGGCCATTAAGAGGTGTAGAACATTTCCAGGGAAATGATTTGAAAAATGACAATGCAGGCTCCTGTGCAATATTAATTACAACGAGCGAGCGCCGCAAATAAGTTAAAATCTGCCAGTGCGGAACATAAAGAGATGGGTTATTTTGTCCTCAGCTGCCTCGTGTTAGAAATTTGTGGGGCATTTTCACACATTTATCTGTTAAGGAGCATTTTGTCTGCGGCTGTGCTGCTGCAGTAGGTGTTTTTCTCCTCGTTTTGGGTTTGGTAGTTTCAGGTATTCGGTCAGTTGTTATGCAGCGTCGCATTTATTTTGAAACCGACATCAATGGGTTTGATCTCATTGATGTATATACAGTGACCTTTTTGATCTGAGGAAGTTTACCCATTTAAAAGGGCCAGGCTGTATTGTCTGAATGCTTTGGGTTGCAAATAGCCCTTGTTTTACGCTGAGCTCACATTCACTTGCTAATGCTTGTTAATTGTTAAGAACTTCATTTGCACATCTTAAGTAAAGTGTGTTGCACTACAAGGATGTTTTAGATCTTAGAAGTCAGTTTGTTTATCCACTCACAATAGTTGCAGTTGATTGATGGTATCACAAGTGTGACAGCCCTGTATCTGATTAAGGTGTAGTTCACACAAACTTTAGTTTAAATTTTCCGAATGTCTGCAGACTGTAAAGCTCCAAAAAACACAAAACCCAACATAAAGGTAAACTACTTATGTACTTATACCAGTACTTATGACCAGTAGTAGTAGTAGTAGTAGTAGTCCATTTTACCTATGTTTTATATTATATTTTTATATTTATTTATTTGGAAAACAATGATTTTATTCAGCAAGGATGCATTTAATTGACCAAAAGTTACAATGTTCTAAACAATCTAAGTTTTTGTTACTATTTCAAATAAATGCTTTTTTTTTAGCTTTCTTTTCACCAAAGAATTCTGAAAAACGTAACTGTTTTCAACATTGATGATTATAAGAATGTTTCTTGACCAAACTTATTAGAATGATACATTGCATGGGTCAAAATAATCAACTTTTATTTTATGCCAAAGATCATTAGGATATTAAGTAAAGATCATGATCAATGAAGATCATTTGTAAATTTTCTACCGTAAATGTGTCAAAATGTAATTTTTGATTAGTAATATGCATTGCTAACTTAATTTGGACAACTTTAAAGGCGATTTTCTCAATATTTTGATTTATTTGCATCCTCAGATTCCAGATTTTTAAATAGTTGTATCTTGGCCAAAAATCGTCTCATCCTAAACCATACATCAGTGGAAAGCTTATTTATTGAGCTTTCAGGTGATGCATAAATCTCAATTTCCAAAAATTGTCCCTTATGACCGTTTTTGTGGTCCACGGTCACATTTACTCATTTGTATGTGGTTTCATACCTGTGTGTCAAGCTCCAATAAGAAGCAAAAACAAAAGCAACATAAAAGTAGTCTTTATGGCCTGTAGTAGTAATCCATTTTTACATGTTGTAAAGTATATTACCATTCTTTTTTTTTTTTTTTTTTTTTTTTGGAAAAACATTGATTTTTTTCAGCAAGGATGCATTTAATTGACCAAAAGTTACAATGTTCTTACAATGCTGTTCTTTTTAGCCTGTTCACCAAAGAATTCAAAAAATAAGTAAGTAAAGTAAGTAAGGAAATAAGTTCAACATTGATTATAATAAGAATGTTTCTTGACCAAAGGGTAATGTGACTCTGAAGACTAGAGTAATGGATGGAGAAAATGCACATTTTTATCATAGGAATAGATTACATTAAGATGCATTAAAATTAAAAACATCTCTTTTAAATAGTAATGGTATTTCACAATATTACTGTTTTTACTGCATTTTTGATCAAGTAAATCCAGCCTTAGTAAGCATAAGAAATTTTGTTGTGTGTGTGCATGTGTATATAACTTTTTAAATAATGATCCTTGGAATGGTTGACTACCCTAAAGACATAAAATAAAAAAATAATAAAATAAAATAAACTAATTTTTGTTAATAGTTTTTAGCAAAATAAAAAATATCAACACATTTGTTTCTTAGAGATCAGATTAAATCTTTGCAGTTTGTAGCTCATGCTTTAAGTATTGGACTCATTTCCGTAAAAATACAGAATATGATCTGCGTGCTGCTTTTGTGTTGTCTTGTAAGTGAGTTTGCACAAAAGAATGCAGACTGAAATATGCGGTTATTTAAAAGGGGGGAAAACCTCCTGAAAGTGAAGTGTTGGCCCATTAAAGTCAGACACCCAGTCTGTGGTAAGTTCTTTAATGGACAGAGAAACAGAGTCCGATGACAGACAAGCATTTTAATGAGGTGATACGCGAATAAATCAAAATGTCTGCAGTAGTACCATTTGTTGCTCTGTAATTCCTTTAAGCCGAAGCAAAATGGCGTAATGGCATTGTTTGTTTCCATCGCTCCCTCCGCGAGTTGCGTTTCTTTGGGAACCAGCATCTGCTGTTGATGGGAAATTTATTTGCAAGGCCCCCTTGTAAATCAGCTGTGTAAAACAAAACCTGAACACACCAACTAATTAGAATCAAAGAGGCTGAAATCCATAATGGTTTGCCTTCACTCAAAATGGTAACTTTAATTGGTCGTAAATAAACTCTTGCTGTTTTTGTGTGAGTTGTAAACAGCTGAATGCTTCAATTAAGCAGAAATCCAGCGCTGATGTGTTAGGAGCAGGGTGAAGGAGAGGTACTGACATATGGAGATGATCTGCGCGCCGCCGTTCGCAGTCAAAGCCGCCCTTTGTGGCGTGCGTGAGAAGGGGAGATAAATTTTTTTGCCAGTGTAATATTATAGTGACTCATAAATAAATGGTTACCCCTTCGGTACTAAAAGTTTTCATTAAAGTGGCCTGAGTTTCGTTATTGACACCGTGGGTTGCCTACGCAGCCAGAACGAGCTAAAATTTATCAGAGTGCTTTTCTGCACCTAATAAATCATCTAAACAGGGGAGCCATATGGCAGATAAGACCTTGAGAATGGGGGCTTCAGCCGAGGAAGAGACTCGAGTCGCCTGAAATCGGAGCGCCGTTTGCTCTCTCTCTCCTCTTTCCTCTGAATATCTCTCGCTTATTTTACACGCCATTTTCTTGTTCACCTTATCACCCCTTTGTCACTTGTTTTTCTACTTTTCGGGCGGGGGGAGAGAGGGAGAGGGCCGCGAGCGAGGGAGTGGGCAGAGATAAGGCAGAGAGAGAGGGTGCGAGGGAGACAGTGAGAAAGAGAGGGTCCAGGGAGGTGCTCTGACTGATGGGGAGGGATGATGTATGTAGCGGCTGTGTCCCCGCTCTCCTCTGGCCCTTTGTCATTAATCATGGCCATTAGCTTCTCTCTCAACTGCCTTGTCTGCAGCGGCCTATCAAAAGCCTTGCTTTTCTCTCTCGCAGCCCACACCAGCAAAGGCCTCACGCTCTTGCCTTTCTGTCAGGGGCTCTTTTTTCTCTTACTGTGCCTCAGACACTAATTCGAATGTAGAAATGGATTCAGACTGATAATAAAGCAGACTGTCTCCATCCAAAGTGAAAGACCTGCAAAAAGGTGGGAATCAATCATCGCTGTTGGTCTCACCTTTATTTTTTTTTATTGCATTAGCTAGTGTATTTAAAGCATATAGCGTTGTTTTTCATTTCATATAAACTTCTAGTTTGGTGTCTATAATTTGATTTATTTCTGTTAATTTATTTAGCATGCTCATTTCCTTTATTTTTACATTAGCAAGTTTTTAATTATTAGTTTTAGTTTGATGAAATGTTTATTATTTGAGTTGAACACTTTTCAACTAAAACTAATAAATTAAAAATAAAAACTGTGCAGACATGTTTGTGACCCTGGACCACAAAACCAGTTTTAAGTAGCGTGGGTATATTTGTAGCAATAGCCAAAAATACGTTGTATGGGTCAAAATTATCAATTTTTATTTTATGCCAAAAATCATTTGGATATTAAGTAAAGATCATATTCCATGAAGGTATTTTGTAAATACCATAAATACATCAAAACTTAATTTCTGATTAGTAATATGCATTGCTAAGAACTTCATTTGGACAACTTTAAAGGCGTTTTTTTTCTCAATATTTAGAATTTTTTTTTTTTTTTTTTTTTTGCACCCTCAGATTCCAGATTTTTTTCATCCTATCCTATCCAAACCATAGACCAACGGAAAGCTTATTTATTTAGCTTTCAGATGATGTATAAATCTCAACTTCAAAAAACTGGCCCTTTGTGACTGTTTTTGTGGTCCAGGGTCACAAAAAAAAAAAGACTGATAAAAATTTTAAACTGAAAATTAAAGTGAAAACATAAATAAATAAATAAATAAATAAATAAATAAATAAATAAATAAGCAAATAAGCAAATAAACAAACAGAAACACACACACACACATTAAAAAAAAAAAAAAAAAAAATAAAAATATATATATATATATATATATATATTCTTACTTTTGTTTAACTTACTCAAATGATTAAATAATCAAATTATTAAAAAACTCATAAATTAGAAATAAAAACTATGCAGACATATTAAAAAAAATGTCAAACTGACAACAAACAAACAAACAACTAATTCTAAATATCAGTGATACTACAATAGCACTGCTTTGTATCGCCCATTGGATGGTATTGCTTAGCCAATCAGAAGACAGTATTTATGTACCTCTTTAGTTTTAAGACAATCTATTAGCAATTTCATTTGATTTGAAGGGATACAGTGACTACAGTTCAGAGAATGGACCGTACACAATACCGACTTCAGCAGGGATAGATATGTGCCCCAGATTGTTTCCATTGTCTGAGCTAATGAGAATAAACAACAGGCCAGCAGAGTGACCATCAGATGTAATAGAGATATATAGCACGCCGGTCCCCTTGAGCCTCCCTTTCGGCCTCTTAAACTGAGACTGACAGATATACTAAAGCCCCATCAGCCCCGGTCCCACTGCCACCTACACTACCACACCTGACCACCTCTTTCACCATAATATTCCTTCGCAGGGAAATTATAACTGGCCGTGAGTCACCATCATTATCAAGACATGGGGCTTTTCAAACGCGAGCTGAGTCGTATTGATTTGTGCACGGCTGAAGAAATGCCTCTCTCTTTGGGGTGGGTGAGGGTGTTTTGTTTACTTCGCAGCCACTGTAATAGACAGAAAAGAGATATTACCCTTCAGTTTTAAACACTTTATTATGTTTTATCATCGAAGGAATTATATAAATGTTTCTATTTGTGGTTTCGCTGTCATATTTTCCTCAGCTTAGTTGAATACTTTTAATATATTAAGCTGTTTTCACTCCAAAGAAGCTTTTAAAACTGATTTCAATAATTGGAAAAGTCTCAGTTCAGCAAAAGCTCAGGTAGCAGTTCATTTACAAAAAGCTATGTTGTATTTTATCACCATCCACAGACTGTGGCGTCCCTGTCCCGGAGGGTTTACAAAGGCCAGATCAGCACTCGTACCCGGCACGCTCAAAGTGGCTCTTGTTAGGCTATACGTGCATGAAGATGACTGATTTTGACAACACAATTTACATTTTTGTAAAAAACAATCTGCGCCAGGCGCACTGTTTTGGGCCGGATTAAGCTGTTTGTCTCCGTCAACAGATAACCGTTGCAATCTATTCCTGCTCGGAGTTTTCCAATATCGCATCCCTCTGCCCTGCCCAGGGGACTGGGAATTGATCGGGAATATAGAGAGCAAAATTGCCGCTTCAACTTCATAGAGAGCCACAATTACTGAATCATGCAGATGTCAGTAATTCCATAAAACTGATATGGGGTAATGAAAACATCTGACTGCTAGACGGCGCCTGGATTTATGGCTGCATTAGGGGAAAGAGGCTGAGATGACAGTTTTGTAGCATTGCTCCTGTTGTTTCACACTCATAAAGGGCCAGATCAATTAGCGTCTGCAGGCCGACGCAGCTCCTCTGACAATGCTTTTATAGCGGCATGAAAAATGCATGCGTTTCAGAGGGAGATTTTGGGGCCATTAGGCGTCCACATATATGATTTCATGCGAGTGTACGTTTACCGTGATATATCGCGCTAGCGTCATGTTGCTCCGTATCAGCAGTAAAACATGGCCTTCCTAATAAAACTGTTCAGGGAGCCCATAATGTTTGTCCTCAACTTTTGACGAGTGAAATGACCAAAGATTGATCGCCTTTTAGATCCGCACATATTGAAGGAGCTAGTCGGCGAAACGACCGCCATTAGTTACAAGTTAGCCCTATATCTTCTTTAACCGAAAAAAGTCATTTCCTGCTAATGGGGTTTGAGCATGACATTATCTGTAAGGAATATGTTATGAGTGGATATTTAGTCTTTGATGAGACGTGGATACGGTGAGCCGCGCGCCCGTATTTGAGTGATTTATGTGAAGCGACGGAGTACTCTTTTAATATTAATCCTCAAGTAGTGAAATGATCTCATTGTGTCTCCTCACCCTTCTATTTTTCCCTCGAGTCATTACTGTCTTAGCTATCTTCTCCCCTCTTCCTTAAGCCATACGTCTAATTCTAATTAAACAGGCATTATGTCGGGCGCCCCCACCCCCTCCGATGTTATCTGGCCTCTTATTACAGTAATAAGTGTGAGTGGAGTCTCACACTGCCTTCTCGTACATGGTCACTGGCAGAATGAGTGGGATTTGCATAACCTGTTAAGGAGATGCGTACGGCCCGGCCTGATTGAATTTCACCTCAGCGTGCTGTTAATTAATAATGCTGTGGATGTGACAGGCCTTTATCATGTGCTGCGAATTGGTGATGATGTCTGTGTTAGCGGGGACTCAGGCGGGCGCTGGCATTATGCCGCCAATGGGCCGTGCTCTAATGAAGTAGTCACTGGGAGAGACTCGCTCCATGAACAAATCATTACCGGACAGTCCCGCGGTCCTGTCGAAGTGGACTGAAGGAACGGCTGCTGATGATCTTAGAATTAGTAATGCAGCCGTGTAGTGTATATACTACAGTATACGTGTGTCAACCAGTAGACATGCTGCCATTACTATTGTTTTTAACCACAGTAGATGGATATATCTGCATGGTTATCACGTTATTTACATGTGAGAACAGTGAAGAAACATGGAAAAATGTGAAAATACAAAACACAATGTGCCAAACAATTATTATTATTATTATTATTATTTTTTTTTTACCTCACAAGTTATATAATGCAAGGCCTATACAGTTGTTATGCACTATTTTCTTTGTGTAAGAATGGGCGTGGCCATTTGTAATTTTTTTTTTTTTTTTGGGTCTAGCTTTTGGTCTCATCTGCATCCAGCTATTTTTAGCTGCTTGATATTGCAAATTGCCCTGTGTTACCATATTGTTTTAATGTATTATCTTAATTATGAGAACACTGGTTTGTAATCCAAACAGTTTTACCATTTACTGCACATTTTTATTCTTGTCGTCATTTACCTATAGAGGATAATGAACCGGAAATCACACCCATAGGCTTACTTTCGCACTGAAGGAAAATGGTGGATAAATGAAGAGTTCAGATGCAAAAGCCTCTAAATCCATCTGACGTCTTTCTCAGGCTCCGACGTATAGGTTTCTGTGTAAGAACTGGTACTTTTGATTGGGCTGAGGCTGGGATTTTAGCGAGTTTGAAGTAAAAGTATTTGATGGATGTATGATATGTGTCGAGAGCATTCACTCAGTATTATTATCTCATTTTTGACCGAGATGGCTTTTGGGGGGGTTTTCTGAACTGTTCAAATAATCTTTAGGTTTGTGACCAGTATTCAAAAGCAATGAGAAAATAACCAAATTGGATTTTTTTTGTAATTACATGATTTTTTTATTTTTATTTTTTTTATTTATTTATTTATTTTTATTTATTTATTTTTTTTTAATTTTTTTTTTTTTTTTTTTAAGTATTTCAATGTACATTTCATTGCTTGGGTTGCCTACCATACCCATGTATATGTACAATTGCAATCAGAAGTATTCACCCCTCAGAGATTGTAATACTTTATTGAAGCTGAACATTTTTCTTTTTGAATGTGAGAATGTCAATATATAATGTATATAATATCAAAATGTAAAATGTTTTTAATAGATTTTTTGTAACACAGCTGTGTCATAATTATTCAACCCCCATTCAACTTTGCTGTTTTTAAGTCACTTATTTGTATGGTAGTGTACAAAATTGTGTTAAAGTGTTAGTGCACTTCAACGTGGCTTCAAAGGGCTCTACATCAAATAAATAAATAAATAAAATTATATGCTTTTTAACCACAAATGCTTGTTTTGCACTAGCTTGATTTCTTGCTTTACGTAGTTATGTTGTAAAAAGTCACGCTTCACATAGATGGAAGTACCGACCCAGTGTTTACAAAGCGAATGTGCAAAGAAAGTAAAACACCCTTTTACAAAAAAAGGTAAAACAATGATGTTGGACGATTTTGAAGTTGATGGAGAAAATAAGATTTTTTCGCCCTACCCTACCTTTTTGAACCGAAGTACACAGTTGAAAAACTAACCATGCATGACCTTTCCAGCATGATTATGTAATGCATGAAGTTATAGATGCACATTGCAGAGCTAGCACAAGATGAGCATTTGTGGTTAAAAAGAATATAATATAATATAATATAATATAATATAATAATATAATATAATATAATATAATATAATATAATAATATTATTTATTTATTTAAAGAAAATTACTAATCTTTTCACTTTAAGACCTATATTCATTGGCTGGGAAAATGTAGAGCCCTTTGAAGCTGCGTTGAAACTGCAATTTAGTCCTTCAACCTATTGGCTCCCATTGACGTCCACTATATGTGACCCTGACCCACAAAACCAGTTGTAAGTAGCACGGTTATATTTGTAGCAATAGCCAACAATACATTGTATGGGTCAAAATTATTGATTTTTCTTTAATGGCAAAAATCATTAGGATATTAAGTAAAGATCATGTTCCATGAAGATATTTTATAAATTTCTTAGTGTAAATAAATCAAAACTTATAATATGCATTGCTAAGAACTTAATTTAGACAACCTTAAAGGCAATTTTTTTTTATTTTATTTTTTATTTTTTTGTAATGGTTGTATCTCAACCAAATGTTGTCCTATCCTAACAAATTATACATCAGTGGAAAGCTTATTTATTAATTGATTCTTATTTTATTAAAGAATTGATACTTATGACTGGTTTTGTTGTCCAGGGTCATACACAGAGAAAAATCCTGGAATGTTTTCCTCAAAAACCTTAATTTCTTTTTAACTGAAGGAAGACAGACAGAAAGAAAGACAGAACATCTTGGATGACATGAGGTTGAGTAAATTATCAGGAAATTTGTATTCTAGAAGTGAGCTAATCCTTTAAAACACAATTATTTGGAGACTCTATTTCAAGACTTAATACACTTGAGCTGTTACCCTCGCATGTGCTAAGGTTGAGTAGCAAATCTGACCAAGTCTAAAGGACTCTCACAAAGCTATAGAGAAGAAATTTTTTTATTACATTAGAATGTCTATTGCTGCAAAAAGATTTCTACGACACTGAAGGTTCCTGGAGACACAGCTGGTAGCCTTATTCATAAGTTAAGAATGTGTTGAACCAGAACTTTGAGGGTTTTGAAGAAAAAGCACAATATCACCAAGGGGAATAAAATGTTTAATCGGCGTAACTGAGAAAAACACTCGATTTACTGCCAAAGACTTGCAAGAGGACCTGATGAAAGGAGGAAAAAACATTTCAGTGCAGAGTGCAAGAAGAACACTAGACATGCATGGCCTTCTCATCAGGACACCATGTTGAATGCCACTATTGACCAAGAAGAACATAAAATGCCACATGAATATGCTAGAGTTCTGTGGCGCTCTGGAAGAATGTTTTATGGAGTGTTGTGACCAAACTGTAACTTTTTGGAACTTTTTGGTATAACTGGTGCAAAAAAGCTTATTGAGCAGAACCTCCATCTCCATGGTCAAGCATGGGTGTGGACCAGTCTTGTTATGGGAATGCTTTGCCCATAAAGTGTAAATCTTAAACATCATGGATTCTTTAGATTGGCAAAGAATGTAATGAAGAATCCCTAATCATTAAATTTGCTGCAAAGAACAAATTAATGATAGATTTGGGGTTTTGTTTGTGTTAAAACGCCGTTTTGTTCAAGGTTACCTCTGAAGCAAAACTATGTATGCAAAACATCATCCTCTTCTTTTAATGTCCTAGCTCCATATGCCTGGGAATGTGTGTATGGGGGCACTGCCAGCTGCCGTGGCTTAATATTCCACCTCTTTCTGCCATCCCTGTCCTCTTGGCCTCTCCCAGTTTTACAGCCAAATTAGGGACCTGTAATTGGCAATTATGTTGATTCTTTTATGATATGAACTCAATGCCGGACTGGACTGAAAAAGCATATTTTACGCTGGCCACAGATGGTTTGAAACATTTAAAGCTGTAATGACACAGCAATCAGCCAAGTGCTGGAATATAGACAAATCCACACTTGGCACAGAGGTTACAGGGATGACATGTCTCTTTTAGAGCGAGGATGTTACTGTCCTCGACCAGTTAACGAGAAGAGAGTTTGTTTTAAAGGGATAGTGCTTCCTTTTTGAAGATTGAAAGCTTCAGTGTCATTTTTTGCACGGAAAAGAGCGGACAGGACATTCTTCAGAATTCTTCCTTTCGTGCTCTATGGAAGAAATGACGCAATACAGATTTGAAGAGTCATCAAGTTGGGTGAACTATTGTTTGTAAGTGTTTTCCTTTCATCTCTTTCCAGATTTCCTCTGTAGTGCACCATGTTTACCCTAAACGACCCCAGTCGAGCACCACAAAAGCTCGTGTCACCATACCAACGATTGTTGTGTTACTAATGAGACCCCACAGTTCAGTTGTGAGGAAATGACCTAAGTTAAGACCTTCTCGTCGGGCAGATTTCTGCAGGATTAGATGCTCTTTAGTTGGTTTTGTTTTAGATCCAAACCCCCTTTGTGGAACATACTTAGGTGTTTGTGAATGGAAACCATTTGACTGCAGCTGGTCTAGGATCAGATACTGCAGTCCGAGTACTCCTGGAGCCAAAGTTAACAATATTAAATAAGTTATTGCTGCTGTTCTAGCAGCAGATTGCATTGTTGCCAAAGGCAATTACCATTGCAAAAACAAGCTAACTATGTGTAAATGACCAGAGCTGCTCTGCGGATATCATATTGCAGCGGATAAATTATTTAACCTTCCACTAGACGTATGCAGATGAAAAATGACAGATGCGTAAGCGTTCCACTGTTAGTTGAATTAGCATTAAATTCCAAAAAACATACATCAGAAGTCCTGCGTGTTCACGCTCGATAAATTGCATAAATATTTGAGCCTCGGCAGTCGTCACGCTTCCAGTTCATTCGCTCGAATGAGTCTTGAATGCGATGGCCGTTTTATAAAAACAGCTTTTTATTTGGCCTTCTTTAAAAGCAGAAACGGAAAGCGAAGCAGACACTTTGGGAAACAGTGATAACAATGCACATCTCCTAGCGTCAGGGTTTGCTAACTGCTCCGAGAAACTTATGTCCAAATATAAGGCACCATTACGGTGTTTTATAGCTTGTTTGCTGACATTATGTAGCGTCTTCAAAGGTAATGTCGGATTCCTCCGGCTTTAAATTGGTTCTACTAAATCAGGTGCACCCTCCATAGAGGACACCGGAGGCTCCTCTACATCTTTAATGTTGCATACCATTCCAGCGCCGAGAATGCCTGAATGCTCTTAATCTTGACTGAAATGGAGGAAACGTCGTGGTGCAATAGCGCTGTCTTCATTTGAGGGTAACTTATGGAAGTAATATATTCCAGCGTGCACCAGATCATCTGTGACGATGTAAACATACTCAAGGGGATGGACGGGCACACGAAGAGATTCGCTCACGTTTTCTCAGGGATATAGTCGTTTCCTCCGCAGCTGTTTGCATTTAATACTTGTCATATTTGTTTTAGGTGAATTACCAAGTGCGATTTGTGTTCTTTCGAATTTACCTCGGGCCTCGAGGCGGAGGGAGGAAAAACAACACGGCCACCGTCTTCCAGTTTGTTGCTTCAGCTGATACAATTAAGAAAGCGCTCGCTCGGCTATCCTGGATGTTTCGCGAGCGAGGCGAAGAAGTTAATATGCTGGGATCAAGGGAAATGTTGTCTCCTTTAATACTCGGCTATTATATTGAATTTAAATTGCGGTAATGGTCCTCCGCACGTGCAATTTGTCTAAATGAGCGCAAGTCATTATTCCAAAACCCAGAGCTCTCCCTACCCTTTTTCCGCCATTATTGGTCAGATATCTCTTTAAACACAACAAATAGGTGGCCCGTGACAGAAATAAGGTGTAAGCATTCAATACCGCCTCTTTCTTCTCCCCCGATCCCTTTCTCTCAGCAATACAAAGCCATGCATAATGTGCAGTCTGATAAGTGTTGTGGAGCACGCCAGCCCCCCGTCCTATACATCACGGTGGCGAGCTCAGCTGTGCCGTGAGAGAAGTGAACTCTGGGATTGGGCTGGCTGAAGTTGATTAATCGGTCGGTGCGGGTGAGAGACTCCAGGGCCAAGCAGTAGGTCCATCCTCGTGGCATGTGATGTTGATTGGCTTTGTCCTGCGCGGCCGCGCTGGAGGAGCGGACATTAAGATTAAGTGATGCTGTCGTGTCGGCGAGTGCTGCACTGCATCATTCGGAGGGAGAGACAGCTGCGGTGCTTAATCCTTCATCGCCAGGGGAGGCCTGCCAACCCGGAGATATACAGCCAAAGATAACCCTCCATAACTTCTGCTAAAGATCAGGAAACTTTGAATTCGCATCCATCTGCTCCACAAGCTCCCCTTAAAAAATGAGCAATCGCTTCTCTGCAAAATGGAAAAGATGGAGAGGGATGGCGGTATTAATCGGGAAACAGTTGGGGACACTCTGTGTGTGTGTGTGTGTGTGTGTGTGTGTGTGGTGCATGAATAACCTTTTCTGCTAATAGCCTTCATTGCGCTCTCCAAACTGTGGCTGTTTTGCTGTGTTTAAATGCCACAAGTGCATCCGAGCAAATTTGCTACGACTATACGGCAGCATTTCGATGTACCGTACGTGCGGTGATCGCTATTCCGGTTGCGTAGTTAAATTCTGATTTTGAAACGTTACACTTATTTGTACATTTTCCAAAGTCACAGTATATGCGCTTTCTTGTCATTGGCTTGCGGGCCTACCTGATTAGGTTTAGTCATTTTCGTTTTTTTGCCAGCCGCATAATCGTTAACTCTTGCGTGTGCCAATCGAGCGGCGTGTCCCGCCAGCGCCCTTGCACATTGTTCCAGCGAAATGGATGGTATTTATTTTACAGTGGCTAGAGGAAGAGAGAGGGTCGTATATGAGAAAATAAATCTAGTGTGGAGCCTGAGCTGAATGATTATTTTCTATGCAGCGATGGGTGGCGTCAGCATGTTTCAGACTGCTGGCCTTTGCATGTTTGCAGCTGGCTTGATGCAGCTGTCAGCCGGTGATTGATGAGTATCATCATTTAAAGTGTAAAAGAAAACGTCTCTGTGAAGGCAGACATGATGAACTGCCGCCTGCTGGCTCTCACAGACACGCTCAACCTTTTCTTCCCTCCCCTTTCGCTCTCTCGCCCAGCCTCTCTCTCTCTCTCTCTCTCTCTCCCTCTCTCTCCCTCTCTCTCTCTCTCTCTCTCTCTCTCTCTCTCTCTCTCTCTCTCTCTCTCTCTCTCTCTCTCTCTCTCTCTCTCTCCCTCCTTAGCTGTCTTGCTTCCTCATGCATTTTGTCTTATTCTCTGGTGTGAATGGGGTATACTTTGGTGTCTCATTACTTTTACATAAAGCATTAGAGGAACAAATCGCATGTGCTTGCTTGTGCAAGACATAATAGCTTGTCGAACACCTCTAATACCTAAAATAAAATTAACCTAGCTAGTTTAAATCTGTAACCCTCCTGAAATGGAGGGTCCTACTTCAGAGATCTTTACCTCCTTTACTGTATACAATTAAAATCATTCTTCAGTGTCAGAGAGAGTCTGAAAGATTTAGTGATGTAGCTTTTTGTAGTTTATTCCATATTTACCTTACTTACCATGTATTGTTAAGTGTATTTTTTAGATAGGTGCAGTTGTTACATGATTTACTATAACTACATATGTATAAAAATATAATAATCTCAGTATTTTGTCTTTCTTGTGTTTTTTATTTTTTTATTTTTAAACCGGTTGTGGTGCTGCCTGCATTAATCAAGCCCACACTTCAACCTTGTTACCAAAGGTATTGTATATTTATTTATTGTATATACATATACATTTTTTTCTATAACTGCAAACCACCCTTCTGACTTAATTTAGGCTACATTTGCAACCCTGTTAATGTTTTATCTCTGTTTAGAAAAAAAATAAATTTTCATATTTGTTGTACTGTTTACTGTGCAATAAACTCAGCTCAACTCAACTCCGCTCAAAATAAACTAAAATAAAATAATAAAAAGTAATAAAACAATAAATGAAACAAATAAAATAGATAGATACTTTATACATAAAAATTTATATATATATATATATATATATATATATATATATATATATATATATATATATATATATATATATATATATATATATATATATATATATATATATAATATGAATATGATTTGATTTGATTTGATTTGATTTTTTTTTTTTCTAAAACTTCTGGAAATGTAGCAATTTAGGCTACATTTGCAACTGCCAATTTGGGCTACATTGTTTTATCTCTATTTAGAAAAAATATAAAATTAAATAAAATAAATAAAACTGTTATATAATATATAATATATATATAATTTATTTATTTATTTATTTTTCTAGAACTGGCAAACCACCCTTCTGACTAAATTTAGGCTATATTTGCAACCCTCTTAATGTTTTATGTCTATTTTCATATTCCTTGTAATGTTTATTGTTCAAGAAACAAAACTAAAACAAAACAAAATAATAGGGCTGTCAAAGGATTAGTCGCGATTAATTGCATACAAAATAAAAGTTTGAGTTTGCCTAATATACAGTCATGAAAAAGTTAAGACACCCTATTGAATTCCATGGTTTTCCGTATCAGGATCTCTACAAAAGCTTAAGCTTTGGCAGTTTGCTGGTCTGGAGACTTCAGGTGTGTGTTAACACAATGCCAAGGAGGTAAGACATCAGCAATCATCTTAGAGAAGCAGTTGTTGCTGCCATCAATCTAAAAAGAGTATTACGGCCATTTCCAAACAATTTGAAGTTTATTCACAAGTAGAAGACATTTAAAACAGACAGGAGTGGACATCCCAGAAAATTCACCCCAAGATCAGACCGTGTGAAGCTCAGAGAAATAGCAGACAACCCAAGAACTACACCTCAGTTAACATGTTAAATGATAAAGTTCATGACAATACAATACAAATTTTGTCCCATGAAAAATATGGGACAAAAATGGCATGTTCGGAAGGCTTGGCAAAAGAAAGCCTCTTCTATCTAAAAAAAACATTGCAGCACAGTTTAGGTCTGCAAAGTTGCATTTGAACAAAACACAAGTCTTCTAGAATAATGTCCTTTGAACAGACGAGACCAAAGTGGAGATGTTTGGCCATAATGCACAGCGCCAAGTTTGGTGAAAACCTAAAGAGCATATCAGCACAAACACCTCATACCAAAAGACAAGCATGCTGGAGGAGGGCTGATAATTTTGGGCTTGTTTTGTAGCCACACGACCTGGGCACCTCACAGTCATTGAGTTGAACTCCTCTGTATATCAAAGTATTCTAGAGTCAAATGCGAGGGCATCTGTCTGACATCTAAAGTTGAGCCAAAATTGGGTCATGCAACAGGACAGTGATCCCAAGCACACCAGCAAATCTAAACAGAATGGCTGAAAAGAAAAGAATCAAGGTGTTGCAATAGCCCGGTCAAAGTCCAGAGCTCATCCTGACTCAAATGCTGTGGTGAGAGCTGTGCATAAGCAAATGCTCACAAACCTCAATAAACTGGAGCAACGTTGAAAAGAAGAGTGGTCCAAATTCCTCCAGAACGATGTGAGAGACTGATAAAGTCACACAGAATATGAATGCTTCAAGTTATTGCTGCTAAAAGTGGATCTACAGGCAGTTGAATTATAGGGTGTCCTAACTTTGTCACACATGGCTTTTCCATCTTGGCTTTATTTTTGTTAAATAAATAATGACACTGTGTGATATGTCATGTGGTGATGTTTATCTGAGGATTTATTTTCCAAATTTTAAGACTTGCCAAGGACCAGATACTTTTTTTTATTATGTCCCGATACAGAAAACCATGGAATTCAATAGGGTGTCCTAACTTTTTCACATGACTGTGTGTGTGTGTGTGTGTGTGTGTGTGTGTGTGTGTGTATACACACACACACTTGCTGTCAAAGGGGCAGCTGTCAAACGATTAATTGCGATTAATCGCATACAAAATAAAAGTTTGAGTTTGCCTAATATATGTGTGTGTACTGTGTGTAATTATTATGTATATATAAATACATACACACAAATTATTTCAAGAGAAATATGTTATGTACAAAATATTTTTATTTACATATTATACAAATTATATAAAATTATAATAAATAAATATACTTGTAAATATTTCTTAAATATATACATGAACGTGTTTGTATTTATATATACATAATAATTACACACGGTACACACCATATATTAGTCAAACTCAAATTTTTATTTTGTATGCGAAAAAAAAAATACATTTTCATATTTGTTGTAATGTTTATTGCATACATACATTATTTTTTTTATTTTTTATTTTTTTCTAGAACTGGCAAACCACCCTTCAGACTGAATTTAGTCTACATTTGCAACCCTGTTAATGTTTTCTCTCTATTTTCATATTCTGTGTAAACTCATAGAAAATATATGGAAAATAAAACAGCCCTGTGCATATTTATTTTGACCTCCTGAGGTTGATGATTAACATTTTTCTAAAGGTTACGCACCTCATTTTGTTGTTAAAACTGACCATTTGTTATAAAAAAAAAAAAAAAAAAAATTGCATATTTAAGTGTTTCAGGTCATATTTTGTACCACCCCCCTCTCTCTCTCCTTCTCTCTCTCTCTCTTTTTCACTGTCCTTACCAGAATGAGGGACAAGACAACAGAAGTGGGGCGTTGAGAGCCCTCTCCGGCCTTTCGCTTTGATAGTTGTCAGATCATATGAAACGTCAAAATTCACGCGGTCCGTGCGAGGGGATATATTTAGTGTCAGCCACGCATACCTACATAGCACCCCTGACAGTGACATATTACTTGTGCTGTCTCCTGCAATCTGATATCTTTAAATTTGCCACCTTGTTAAGTTTTGATTAATGCGATTCCATTTCGGCAGAGTAATTGGCTGGGCCTGTTGGTAGAAAATACCCGTTCTCTCTGCGGAACAAACGCCGGGACATGCTAATGAGGGAATGAGCCTGTTATATTGATGACACCGAGTGACAGTTATTAATGATTGTTATGATAAACAGACGAGTGCAAATCAGGATGAGTCTGGCAAAAGTGACAGTTTAAAAATAACCAGCATTGGAAAGTACTAACGAAGTAATATACTGTTAGGAAAACAATCATGCAGGTTGTCAAAGGAAGAAGTGTAATTACTAGGCAACACGGGCTGCCAGGGACGACTAGGACCTGCACTGTAATGAATCAAGAGGAATATGTTGTGACAGTGTTAGCAGATTGATGCGCTCTATTAATTGGATCTTTTCTTTTGCTTCAACCATAAAGGACGCTACATCATGAATGCCGCTGCGTTTGATGCCTCTAAACATCCCAAAGGAACCGGAATTACAAGCGAACCGGTTTTGTTTTGTAACAATTGGTCCCGTAGGAACTTCAACTAAAAGCGATGCAATTTTTTTTTTTTTTTTTTTTTGTATTTTTAACAATTGCCGCTTTATTGTACATTAAGAGCACAATGTCGAAAACACAGATGAAGTGTGTGGGTTGGATGACGTTAGGAGGGGAAATGTTAGTTTAGCTGCGTTGCATTGTTCGCTGTCACTATGAAATCCTTTTGTGTTGCGTCTGAAAGTTATGTATAAATTCACTTTTGTTAGATCTGCCTTAGATTACTTGGTGCTAGGAATCATGCAACGCTCCTATAACACACCTAGCGGTAATTACATGCCCCCCGTGGCTTCATCCGCATGTGATGTTTCTCTGTGGAAATTCGTTGGTGCCTTGTTTAGTAAAGCATGCTCTGCCTGGAAAAAGGTGCATGTTTGGTCTGAACTTTGCATGACAGGGGGACAGCAGTGGGGTATGACTGTCATGAAGTGGCTTCTTCTGGAATGGATGATCAGATGACTCCACTGACCTGTGTGTGAACTTTGTCTGCAGTTGATTTAGGAGCCTGAGAGATCAAAGCGACGGCCGAACCTTTGCCAGGAGGATGTCGCAGCGTCGGGTTGTCAACAAAAGCAGTCAGAATGAGCACTTTTGGACTGGCACCACCCCTGCTGCTCACAACAACAGCACATTCTGTCTTTTATTCACTTCTGTTAATGTTTTTTAATGTGCTTAAAGCAATAGTTCACCAAAAAGTGAAAGATGTCACCAAAGTGCATGCTACAGCTTTTTTTTTCTTCCACAGAAAAAATAAACGGCGTATGGGTTAAATAATAAATAAACAAAGTAGTTAATTAATAAAAAAGTAGTAAAAGTTGCATTTAAAAGTGGTCACAACATGCTTTCCTTTAACTTCCAGTAGTCATTCGTAGTCCTTTATTTGACTTCTACCTAATCTAGGGCCCATGAACTTTTAAGGTATCATTACTAAAAGGCCTTAATGACACTGAAGAGTAATTTGTAAAGGAACAGCATTAATCTCTTCTCTGTTCAGACACTCCTGCTACACTTTTAAGGTTGATTACCTATAAAAATAGATCAGAATGGACTCATAAATCACACGATTATTGCAGTGTCACTTTTACCACAAATTATAGTGATTAAACTGACTCCTATCTCTATCTGCCTTTAAGTTTAGTGGCCTGGAAACACTCAAATGTACGTTAAATATGGACGGAGTCATTGAGCTCACTCTTGTTCACAGGTGTGGTATGAATTCAACATGGGAAATCATCTCAGTGAGGTTACACATCTTTTTTGTGTGACTATCAGACTGTAGAAGTTCATTAGTCAAACTCATCAGCGATTTATATAGACAGTTGTAGAGTATCTCTCTGGTGTCTGTTTGAAGATCCTTGCACAGTCTGAAATTTTTGCATGTTAAAAAATAAATACAACCTCACTGTGTGTCAATCATGTTTGCATGCTGACTCTGAAACTTTCGTTCGTCATAAAAACAAATCGTTTCAGGTTTAGTTTTCTGCGTTTTCCACATTCATAGCAAGCGTTTTAAGAGGTGTTTTGACAATTCTGAGCCGTAACGTTCTGTGTGTGATGAATTTTGATAAATACGAAAAACGCATTTTAAGTGAAAATTTAAGTGTGCAAGGACCTCTGCTGTGAAAATGTAGTGAATATACTCTTGGTTGTAGGCTGATGATATAGTTATAGTCCAAACACATGACTAGCTAGTTTAGGGTTTGGTTAACTATTTTTTGCTAGCATTATTAATGTTACTAGTGCTATACTCTACTGTCAGAGATACATGAAATCATAACTTTATGCTCACTTATAGTTACTTTTTAAAAAAAACTAAATTAATAACATTGTTAAATGTAATCTTGCAAATGTCAAAATATCCATTTTCATAAATTATAATGATGCGATACCAAATTTCGCTTGAAGCATTCAAAATTTATTTTTTAGGGTTTTATTTTCACTTTATTCAGTATGAAATTGGAATATCTATTGTGTATCTGTTGCTCGGATTATTATTTTATTTTTTACCAAATTCTGTGTTTTCCAATAAATTTTTTTTTTGTATGTATGTATGTATGTATGTATGTATGTATGTATGTATGTATGTATGTATGTATTTATGTATGTATGTATTTATGTATTTATTTATTTATGTATTTATTTATTTATTTATTTATTTATTTTTTATTTTTCTGGATTCAGTTTTTTTCTGTTTTAATATTTTCTAGTCTTTTTTTAATGGTTAAATTGGTATCACTTTACAGTTTTAATAGTTAACATTAGGTAGTAACATTAGTTACTAACTTATTAACATTAGTTAACATGATGTAAGAATGAACAATACTTCTACAGCATTTATTAATCTTAGTTAATATTAATTTCAGCGTTTACTAATGCATATCAGAAGTTGTGTTTGTCAACATTAATGCACTGTGAACTAACATGAACTAACAATGAACAACTGTATTTTAACTAACGTCAGCAAAGATTAATAAATTCTGTAATGTATTGTTCATTGTTTGTTAGTTAATAGATTAATATGTGACACTTTTATTGTAAAGTGTTACATTAAATTAAAATATATTAATCAAAAAGCATGTCTAATTAATTGAAATCATGAAACTTTCACAATTTAACAGCAGTTTATTAAAAGCTTAACAAAAATTACATTTTAATGCCCTATAAAATCTATTTTACTTTTTGCTAGCATTCAGTTCTATTTTTGTATATAGAATTATATATTTCATTATTCTTTCTTTTTTTCAGAAATGCTTTGTGTATTTACATTTTTCAGGAAACTTTCTGGTAAATATTTTTTTGTGGTAAATATTCCTTTAAAAAAAAAAAATTAATAATAATTTTATTATTATTATTGTTGTTGTTGTTGTTATTATTATTATTATTATTATTATTATTATTATTATTATTATTATTATTATTATTAGTAGTAGTAGTAGTAGTAGTAGTAGTAGTAGTAGTAGTAGTAGTAGTAGTACTATCATTACATTAAGTAATATATTTCTGTCACAGTTTCTTCAAGTTAAACCAAAGTTTTATTTTGATGGGTTGCTGTAAAGACCTTTCTGTTTATATAATATGACTTGTAACTGTAAAACGCTCATAAAGTGACTCACAGAGCAGCTCTAGTGATTATATTTGTGTTCATGTACTCGTATATTGAGGCGGCAGAGACTGAAAACCCCACCATCGTCATGCACGCTTCAGCAAGTGTGTAGTAAATGAAACCGTGTGTCTGGGCCATTCATTCACACAGAAAGATGCAGACCATGAAATATATTCATGAAACATGAATATATTTAATAGTACTTTTGTGGCTTAATATTCACAGACACTAGTCCATATTGTGTTTTTTAAGTGTACTAATCTACTTTTGTTTTATTCATCCAAAATTTGGCAAATTCCATGACATTCCACGTTATACAGAAAATTCCATTTGACTGGATTCCGTGGTTCTGACCACGTTTTCCGCATTGCGAAAATCATAGGGCTCTATATAAATCATATTGACTTAAACTATGACCATAATTTTGATGCAGTAATGGACTGCATCATTTAGCATTGGATTATCAAGTCTAATATTATAATTTCTTGTGTAGTTGCAGTATTTAGTTTACATGCACCATGCATGTCATGCTAGTGTAAAAGTGCTTAATATATTTTCTTAAAAAAATCCCTAAAGGGATTTCCCCAGGATAAACTGGTTCATTGTTTTGATCATCTGAGAGAAAATCACCATGGTGAAGCGCTGACAGAACGCGATAGGCCTGCAAAACTGATCACTCGGGCCCATTTCTATGCGGAGTAAGAAATATTTCGTCATCCTGTGATTTTTCTCTCATCAGGGTCGAACGGTTTACAGCTCACATTTCATTATTTTAGTTTTCCAGCCCCCCCTCTCCGCTGATGACAGGTGCATAATAATTTTGCTCCGGCAGAACAATTGAGCTGACAGCAGTTTAAGAAACTTGGACAGGACAAAAGGACAAACAGTTTTCCAAATGAGACACCCAGCCAACATTACTGCAGACTTTTTATTAGGAAGTGCAAAGCCCTGGTTTTCATCATCCTCTGGAGCATCGGGGTGATGGCCCCCAAACGCTCCTTGAGCGGCCCTTCTCTTTTGATAAATGTTCTTTGTAAGTGTTCCCTTTTTCTTCCCAAATCAGCATCCAAGAGGTTCAAACTGAAACTAAAGCATTTTAGCACAATTATCTCGAGCTGGAGGTGGATCGCATATACATGCGCGCGCGCACACGCGCACGCCACCCTATCGGCGCTGGCCAGGATCCGCGGTGCGTGCGATTGTTTGCACCCTGGCACCTCCGCAAGGTCTTTTGCCTTGTTTTTCTGCTTTGAATTTTGCTATGATTTCAGACCGTCTGAAGCCTATCTGCTTGTGTCATTGTAGCCGCCCCATTCTTCTCCTCCTCGCGGCCCTTATAAAGACAAAAGCTTTCTGCTTGGTGGCTGTCAGACCTGCTCCGGCTCAGGCCCGTTGATGTGTGGAACAGCACTGGCCTGATGTCTAAACTCACTTACAATTAATGTGAAGCCAAGCTAATTCGAGAGCCGGGAGTGCTGGGAAGACGGACACTTTGACGCTTCCAACTGGAGCTGGATTTGTTTTTCCTCCCATCATAGGGTCTGTTGATTTATGTCCTGCTCAATCCTGCTTAGATCATGGAAATGAATCAAGATAAATGTGGATAAGAGAGGGAGTAATGAATTTGACATTTACAAAATTAATTAAACAAAAGAGATCTCTGAAATTAAAAATGTAATGCATGTCAGACCGAATCAGCCCACATGCGTATGTGATCTCCAGCTGGTGAAGCTTTTAATAAGCTTACATATCCAGCGCCGAACACCTGTTTCTAATTCATCCTTTCATGTTCTGGGAACAGATTACCAGCGTTTTAAGAATGGAGGAACGCTGCATCCATATGTAGTGTAAAAGTGGCCATTTTGATGTCCCGGATAAAAGGGGCACGATGTGTAATGGCAGCCCCCGTTACGCCATCACCGGGCCTGTGCGAGCCCCCTGTTCTGCACTGACTCCTGCTGGGAGATGTGGGGCACTTATCGGCCCTCAGTTCACCCAGCTGTTCTTTGTCACTCCTCACTCGCCTCCGCACTCCTCTTCCCCAGATCTGCACTTTTCTAGGGTGCGTCTCCTGTCGGGTGACGGCTTACTGTAGCTGGTTTGAAGAGCGGGATCTTGGAGCTCCAACTGGAGCATGGGTAACTATAGGGGCTTTCAGAAGTACCTGCTTTTTGGCGTGTTCACACCGCAGGAACTAGGAATGTATTTAGCCCTTGGAACTACATTTGGGGGAACTAAATTAGCTCATTCTTTAGAGTAGGTTCTAAAACAGTTCTATAGGAACCACCAGTAATGTAAGTGTACACTGATTGGCCAAACCCATATGAAACACCGGCTACCCAGTATTTTTAAAAAAAGCCATGTAAACCTGGATACTTCACAAATATGGAAAACAGCTGTAACAGCATTTACCTGTAATTTTTTTTTGTCAGCCATCGATGATGAGATTTAGTCTCTTGGCCCTCCTTTTTGCTCTTTCAGTCATGTAAATTGTGCATTTATGTTCCATCTTTGTTACCACAAAACTCACGACACACAACAAAAACAGCTCTGATCACGATGTCCTTCATTCACCGGTTGCCAGTGTTGGGCAAGCTACTTGGGAAACGTAGTTACTCTTCATTAAATAAACCTTCACTACACTGTTTTCAGCCAAAAACGGGAATGCGTTTAATGCATTTTGCCTGTTCATTTATGTGACAACAGCGTTTTGGGGACTAAAAATGCATAATTCCGAAAACAGTTTTGTAAAGTGCTAGTTTTTGAAAACGCCACTGTTATCATTTCTGTGTAAACACCCGATACAGGAATCTTTGAAAACGGTGACGTCATGCGCGTGCGTAGTACGTGTTAGGTATGTAGACATGCATACTATGTGTCGATTTTAACCCTCAAAGTCCGAGACAGCCACCCGCGGCTAAAAATAACTATTGTTCTTAAATATTTAAAACCGCATTACGTTTTTTCTGTATCACGTTTGTCTCATTTATATATTCAGTGGCTCCGTAGTGAACGTTATTACATCATCACATTTTGATCGCATTGATTCGTCAGAGGAAACCAATACATTTCGTTCCTCTCAGCCAAGCAGGAATGATTGTTGACGCTTAGTCCCACCCCTGTGCCCAGATTGGTTCAAACTGTCATCTATTCAACCAATTAAGTTTTTGGACTTTTGAACCACCAATTAACATGTTTCTTTGGAAATTTGAACAAACTCAAAGTGAAAGTAAAGTACGTTGTGCGTGCATGAAAACAAACACAAAATAACACAATTTCATGACGGCACTCTCTGAAAAAGGATAGAAAAACACACGACAGAGCACTTTGACACAAAGCAAAACAAAAACAAGGATGAAATGGTGGATATCGGATAATGCACTGGAATTTATGTTTTCACGTGGCAATGCGCTATACTGGTAAAACGCAGAACGCAGCCTGCGGATTGATCCATTTGGTTCTTATATTATGGTAATTCTTCTTATATAGTTTATATAGATCATTTGCACTATTTTTTTCTGTTGCACTCTATATTTTTCTCTCATTTTGTGTGTAGTTTGTGAATCATTTGCACTGTTTGTATATTTGTTGCACAAGACCATTTGTGCAATTTTTTTCACTGCTTGCTGCACTGTTTCAATTGTTGTTCATGCTCTGATTGAAAATATATTTCTCTGGGGAAAAAAAAAAAAAATCACCTTTTATTTATTTTTTTACTGTGTTTTGTTATTACACAATACTTTTTATGTAATACTATTACATAACAAGTTTCCATTTACTTCCTAAACATTTTTGAACACATCTATATTGGCAATAAACTAAATAGACCTCTTTTTCACTGAAAAGCACCTATAACAATATTGTAATACATGGCTATAACTTGCTTGGGGAATGTTATCTGTGGATAAAATTTTATTTTGAAGTGTAAAACACCCAAATACAACTTTCTAAAGAAACAAATCCAAACTTCATGAGTTTCTGTTTGAGTACACAGTAAAAAAACCTCCAATTGTTGCTTGCGATTTTCTTAAAATTTTGGAAATTCATTCATTCTTAGACTGGGACTTTAAGTTAGCTAGGCTAAAAGTTCTCCTGTTTACAGTGATATATAGCACTTGATGCTGACTGCTAGAATAGGTCTGAAAAAGTGCAGGCGTGTCAGGTGCCCCGAAAATGTTCAAGGTCTTTAAGGGTTAAAGGCAAGCGCAAACAAACAGCGCGCCAACTACGTGTAATTATATTTTCATGGACTAGGTTATACAGTTTTCTGTCATTATATCAGTGCTCAGTTTTTTCTGTTATTTGGCCAAAGTATCATATGCGCTTCTCACAAGCTATTTGGCTGTGATTTGACAACAATTGCTAGACTAAGACACTCTTCTCCGTATCTCAAATACAAAAGACTTGTAGCGACGCTACTGCCCATCACTGCCGTTTGTTGACGATTGTAAATGGTACACATAAAGACGTTGCTGTTGGCCGCTTCAGCCCGAGGGGGAAATTGGTTTCCTAGGAACCACCGTGCTGGTTAGTTCCTAGAACTATGCATTGCGAAAGCCCCTTATGCCACTTTAGTGCCAGTTGCCATTACTGCATGAAAAACTTTCTCAGCTATTTTTCTTGTGCCTCTTATGTACTGATTGGACTGGATCATCTTGGCATGCCATCTCACATCTTAAACCATCTTAATTGAGCGTGGCGTGATAAAGTGTCAAGTGATAAATCATGTGTCTACCATCGTAATCTGATTATTTGTCCTAACCAGCCCTGATTGTCGACATTGTTGTGTGTCAAAACATTTTGAAAGATGCTTGGTTTGTTTTTGGCGTGTCATGCTGGTTATCTCTGTCCAGAGTGAAATTTCATCAAGATAAAAAAAAAATAATAATGTTTTGATTGGATGTGATTTGTCTTGTGTTGTGGAACCTTTGCTTAAGACGAAAGTGGCTTTCGTAGCGTGTAGTTCTAGGAACTAGCTAGCAGGGTGGTTCCTAGAGAACCAGTTTCCCCCTCTGGCCGTTTTACTGGTTGCATTCGCACCAGCAATGGGGACAAGTTCAACAACCTCTAAATGGAGGACACCGTGATCAGAGCTGTTTTTGTTGTGTGTCGTGGGTTTCGTGATAACGGAGATGCAATGTAAACACACAATTTAAGCAATTAAAAGGGCATGAAAATCTGGCATATCATCAAGGATGAGAAAAGAACACAATGCTGCAGACAACAGGTAGTTAAATGCTTTAGTAAAAATGAGTAAAAATGTTTTCATGGCTTTTTATATGTGTTTGGCCAATCAGCATACACTTGCGTCACTGGTAGTTCCTATAGAACTGTTTTAGACCCTACTCTGAAGTACGAGCTACTTTAGTTCCCCCAAATGGAGTTCCTAGAACTAAAACCGTTCCTAGTTCCTGTAGTGCGAATACACCAAAAAACATGAATTTCGGCCAATAGTTCTAGGAACTATGAAAAGGTTCCTCCGGTGCGAAAGCCCCTACAATGTGTTGTTGAAACTTTGTTTGAACGGTTATTTCACACAAAAATGAAAATTCTGTCATTACTCACTCTCATGTCATTCCAAACCCGCAAGACCTTTGTTTATCTTCCGAATACAAATTGAGATGTTTTTGATAAAATCCAAGAGCTTTCTGACCTTGCATAAACAGCAACACAACTACCATGTTCAAGACTGACACAGAAGAGAAGAAATGGTTGAATAAAGTCATATTTTTGTTTTCTTTGCGCACAAACAGCATTCTCGTAGCTTCATAAAATTAAGGTTGACCCACTGATATGTCACATAGAGTATTTTATGTCCTTACTACCTTTCTGGCCTTGAACTTTTGGCACTTCACAGTTGACTTAAGCTCCAATTGAGAAATCCAGCTCAAAGGTCCCATTTCTACAAGCAGGACTTCCACGTCCTGTGTTCTGGAGCTGTGATCCTGTGTGATTTAAAGGAGAAGTTCACTTCCAGAACAAAAATTGACCAATAATTTACTCACCCCTTTGTCATCCAAGATGTTCATGTCTTTCTTTCTTCAGTCGTAAAGAAATTGTTTTTTTGAGGAAAACCTTTCAGGATTTCTCTCCATATAGTGGACTTCAATAGTGCCCGCGAGTTTGAGGAAGAAGGGTCTTATCTAGTAAAACGATCTGTCATTTTCTAACAAAAATTACAATTTATATACTACTTTTTAACCTCAAATGCTCTTCTTGTCTAGTTCTGCATGAACTCTATGTATTATGGTTCATGACAGTTAGGGTAGGTCAAAAAACTCTCATTTTCTCCTCCAACTTCAAAATCGTCCCTCCTGTTTTACCTTTTTTTTGAAAAGGGTGTTTAATCATCTTTGCATGTTCACTTTGTAAACACTGGGTCGGTACTTCTGCAGTGATGTAGGACAATTTTGAAGTTGGAGAAGAAAATGAGATGGGAGTTTTTTGACCTACCCCAGCTGTCTTGAACCGGAATACACAGAGTTCACGCAGAGCTAGACAAGACGAGCATTTGAGGTTCAAAAGTATATGAATTGTCAATTGGTTTAGAAAATTACTGGGTTTTTTTTTAAGCTAGATAAGCCCATTATTCTTAGTCTGGGAATGTTTAGAGCCCTTTGAAGCTGCATTTAAACTGCACTATCTAGAGAGAAATCCTGAAATGTTTTTCTCAAAAACATAATTTCTTATCAACTGAAGAAAGATAGACATGAACATCTTGGATGACAAAGGGGTGAGTGAATTATCTGTAAATTTTTGTTCTGGAAGTGAACTGACAAGCATCTCTGTTTCTGTCTCGCGACCAAATCTCAGCCTTTTTTCTTTTAAGAACTAACATTTACACGAAGAGACGGCTGAGTAAGTACACACTGAACTTCAAGCCCGCCATAATTGTGTTTCATGTGGGATGAAACTTGCGAATTGGACGTGGATTGCAAGAGAACAACAGAGCTGATTAGCGGTCGTTAGCTTTGCTTGCTGGAGCGTTTTGACACCTGTCTCCCAGTCTTTCTCTCTACATGCGGGAGCTAATCCCTCTATATTGCTGGTCACATGGCTGAAAGACTGCAGGAGAGATGATGGAGAGAGAAAACAGTGCTCTACATGACCAGCATCTTGGAAAGAAGGTCAGCGGATAGATGAGAACTGATGGGTCAATCCTCACTGCAATGCTAATGATTGCTCAAGTGTCATAGCCACACGAAGACATGAAACATTTCTTGCTTTGACATTCGTTGTCCTTCTGTCCCCTCGTGACCTGTAAATCCCACTCATTGACGTCTCCGAGGTTGACTTCTCAAAATGCGTGGTCATATGAAACCAGGAGGTTCGAGCTGGGGGGGCTACACCGCATGCTTTCGTTTAGGCGGTCCTCCGTCTCGGCGTAAGATGCAGTACGTGGCAAACCATCTGGTTGCCTCTTGTTTACAGTACACAGTGTCAGCTCAGGCTTATTAATCATGCTTACACAAATGTCTTAATTACTCCCTATGTAGCTGCTCTGACTCCAACCCAGAAGTTGACCTTTCTCTCCCTGTTCCTTTAAACCATTAATCATACACAATCAACGCCAGCCAAGCCAAGGAGACGACTGCACTCATTCCCAGGCACATAGAGGCACCATACAGCAGCCTAGACCTGTGCCAGCATTTGGCCATATCTTTATTAATGACTCTCTAGCTGGGCCAGTCACATGCAAAAATAACGCTTTCAAAGTGAACCTGAGTAGGACATTCGTCCTGTGTGTTAGCGAATACAAACCCTCATGTCGTTTCAAACCCGACACGTTAACACAAGTTAAGATGTTTTTGATGAAATCCGAGAGCTTTCTGACCCTGCGCAGGCAGATATTTGGTTAAAAATATCTTAATTTGTGTTCTGAAGATGAATGAAGGTCTTACGGTTTTGGAACGATACGAGGGTGAGTGATTAATGACAGAATTTTCATTTTGGGTGAACTGGCCCTTTAAACTCAAAGTTCGTTCTTCTTATTCTTCGTATCCACTCAAGCATTCCTGGACTTAACAAATTTGTTTCACCTCCAGATGTGATATTCAGGCATTTATTGTAGGCAGTGATTCATGTCTGTCACATGGCTGAGATGTATAGGCACGTAGCTCAGTGTGAAGCTCTGATGCAGGAGGGCTTTAACATTTCAGATCTTGTTTAGCCAGGCGCACGGTAGATTGACAAGTGGAGCTTCTTCTGTAGCAGGTAACTGACATGCCTGGCTTCCCCCCACCAGACGAAAGCTTAATATATCATTTGTCAGTCAAGGATAGACTTTCATTCAATCATGCCATGGCGCTCAGTCAATGCAGCAGTGGAGGCTATATAGTTTTATACACAAGCACATAACTGTGAAAACAGGGTGTTGACTCCTTAAGCAGCCGCATTGGTTACATTTTCCACTAAATAATACTCTGGAAAGTATTTTTCTCTATGCTTGATTATAGTTTTGCTGTTATTTACTTTTGAAACAAAAGAATTTATGTATTTTTGTCATATTTTCAAGAGATTAAGTCATCTTGCTTCGCTTAGAGACAAAAGAGCTGAATGCAACTCCAAAGTTCTGTAATAGTTTTATGGCTGCCCACAAATTGCAGTCATAAATTTTTCATTCTTTTTAATTCATGTCCATAAATCAGTCTCAAGCCCGCTCTAACAGCCTAAATGGCGTTGCTGCATATTTTTGGCATGTGCGTATCAGCGGATCTCAGGGAAAAAAAAAGCCAAAAAACAAACTCAAAGCTCATGGAAGGTATTGCATTAATTGAACGTCATAAATTATACAAGCTTTTATAATGGCATGTCATAAATAATACTGATGCATTGGAAACTGTAACACATCTGTGCTGAGATTATATATTTGGAGTATATGCTGATTTCATTATAATGGATTTCTCTTAGCAGGGTTTACTTAAAGCTCATTTGACAGGATGAAAGGTGGGCTAGTGCTGTATATTAAATGTTATTGTGCACGTAAGTGCATTCTGTATCAAAAACGTGACTTTTTCAGGCTTTACCTTTGCATTGTGAGTCCATGATGCTATAATGCAAGTTACTTTATCACATGTTGAACACTTTATTATTTATTATTAACAACAACAAAGAAAATAATAATTATGATTAAACATGTAGTAGTAGTAGTAGTAGTAGTAGTAGTAGTAATAATAATAATAATAATAATAATAATAATAATAATAATAATAATAATAGTAGGTGTCTAACTGATTAATCACAGTTAATCGCAACCAAAATAAGTTTTACATAATGTGTGTATTGTATATATTTATATGTAAATACATACATACCTGCATATATATATGTGTATGTATATGTATATATGTATATGTATGTAAGTGTGTGTGTGTGTGTATATTTGACAGTCCTAATTAATAATAATTACTATTTTTATAATTTAATATTAATAATATATTATTAATTAAATAAAAATAATAATGTTTATAATTTATCACATTATTTTGAAACAGACTTTTGTTTGAGAATAATTGATTTAAGAGTCCTAATTAATATTATTTTATAGAATTTATTATTAATATAATAATAATAATAATAATAATAATAATAATAATAATAATAATAATAATAATAATAATAATGCTTAATTATTCTTAATCATATTATTTTGAACACTTCATAAATGTATTAACAACAACAAAAGCAATAATAATAATAATAATAATAATAATAGCAATAGGGCTGTCAAACCAATTACTCGCTGTTAATCACGACCAAAATAAGTTTGTTTACATGTGTACTGTATATATTTGTGTATACAGTACATAAATGCATACATACGTCTGTGTGTGTGTATCCTTATTAATTATTGTTTATATAATTCAATAATAATAATGATAATAATAATAATAATAATAATAATAATAATAATAATAATAATAATAATAACAATAATAATAATCATGTTTATAATTATAATTATTATCCTTGTATATATTATGTTATTTTATATAATAAAGTAGTGTTGTTTAGTGTTATTTTTGTTGTTGTTGTTTATTATTATTATTATTATTATTATTATTATTATTATTATTATTATTATTATTATTATTATTTTTAATGTATATGTATTTTGTCTTGGCATTCCCTGATGAACATGTTGAGCTGGAGCTGAGCCGAGGTCGTCTTATTAGTTATTTCAGTGCACTCCCGGGAGTGTGAAATGGATGATTAAGTACAGCCCTTTACCGAAGCATTTACAAACACTGTACACATTGAACTCTTGAATATTGTGTATTATCTACCATTAGATGGTGATATTAGCGCTGCTGCCAGAATAATTGAATTGGCTTGTGTGCTTCGGTTCGCTTGCTCAGGGAAAGAAATGCAAGGGAACAAAAGCAAATGCACCAGCGGCTTTATTAGCGCACTGCACAAACCAAACCTAGCTGACGATCGGAAAGAGGGCCGTATAATTTGCAAAACTCCTATTTATGATCAGTCCCATATGGAATCTGCATTTTTATGCTGATTTTTGACCAAAATTACTTAAAAGTACTTGAGCTGAGAGTCCTACACTCATATTGAAGAAAATATTTAACTTTGCCAATGATAGGCTTCTGTATAAATCTGTAGTGGTTTCTGTTTGGGCCTGGTTATGACATACAACCTCATTATCTCGGTGAACGCAATTGAGAAATGCATTTGTTTTGCCATGATTTTATCGACATGGCTTTCATTTTTCCAAGTGAGGTGAGGAAGTGGATCAATAGTTAGCGTGAGATGGGTTCATCTCGATAATCTCCGTCTGTGAGAATGTGGAAACGGGTGGGAATGCAACATACAAACATCATCCACTCTTCCTCGTCAATCAGATCATAAATCTATTTCTGTGATTTGATGTGAGCATCCTTTCTTGATCCTACATTGTTCCTCTGCCCTACCTGTCTTTATTTTGGTGCACAGTGACCTTTCAATCAGGTCAGACTCTGCAGGTCTTTTGAAGGTTTCCTATCAGGCTGCTTTGAAGTACCCACACCTGCCTTTTCATCACTATCTGAATGCCATCATCCCCACAAAGACTTTTTGTTTGTCCCCACTGAAACTCTTATTCACGCATGTTTTGTGACAGAGAACATAACAAGTTGGCACAAGCCCCCGAGACTGCTTTGATGTCATTTCCCAAACGAAACGCCCATTTTAATAGCGAGACGTAAGGGATTCTTGTGCCATTGTATTTATCGGATGACAATGGGGTTTGTATCACAGTAAGCTGTCCTATTCATTTCAGCTTGTTGCATTCATGGTTGCCCTGTGATGTCCTAGTCCACAGTCTCAATTGAAACTGCCCAAACCTCATTGAAAGGACTGGGACACTTTCATTTTCCTTCTTTTTGTCTTGTGTTTGCGTTCCCTTGGCCTCTCAGCCAATAGCATCTTGAGAAGTGTTATAAGGCCTGTGCATGTAAGATGACAAATGGAGTATATGGATCTAATGAAGGTCATAGGTTTGTTACATTGCTTTAGTAATGTGTTTTTCTGGCTTACTGGCAACCTAAGCTTTCCATCTTTTGGTCGGGTGCAATACATTAAAGAGCCTGTCAATCCCAGACTCTCAAGGTATGTTTAAGCATATGTGTGTTATGCCAGAGCTGGTTTAGTCCAGATTGTGGCCCATAGGCAGAAATAACCCCACGGAAGGGTCAACAGGTGAGAGGTCAGAAGTTAAAGCCACATGTCTATGATTTAGTGCCATTCTGAAGGGAAGAGGACGAGGCCGCTCTGTTCTGAAAGCTGTCACTCCCCTGTGTAATTTGCTTCAGTGAGATGCGAGTCAAACCATGAATAATGAAGGGTTGTTAGCCTCTGAGATGGAACAAGCAAAGCAAAACACAAAACACTCTGGCAAAATAGCTGTAATTACCAACAAGGCAGTGTACTTCTCAACAGAGTGCTATTGTGTGCAGACGACCTCTCAAGTCTTTGGCAAGGGGGACTGTAGCTGAGAAAATTTCACATCCTCGTGGCCTCTCGAAAAGAATCGAGAGGCTTCAGAGATGTCCTTTCCTGCCATTCACATTTCATGAGCTTTGAAAATTGGGCAGAATAGCCCATCAAGTAGTCTTCCATCTTGCTGGTAAACTACATACTTATTTTTCAGATGCTGTTGCTGGTAACAGCAGTGAAGATATGCGTGTATGATGGTTATTATATATTTTTGAAATTGGACTTTTTTATTTTTTTGGTTTTTATTTTTAATTAATAAATAAATTTAAAATAATCGTACTCTGTGTATGTGTGTGTAAAATATATATATATATATATTATATATATATATATATATATATATATATATATATATATATATATATATATATATATATATATATATATAATATATGAAGAAACAGAACAAACTGAGACAGACTAAATCCAGAAGAACTGTGGCAACATCTCCAAGTTGCTTTAAGAAACCTTCCTACAAAGTACTGTTAAATGTTTTAGGCACTTGTGTAAAAATGCTGTAAAATGAGGATGCTGTCAAAAATAATGCCATAAATAGATTTTATTTATCAATTAACTTCTATTAACTAAATTAAATCAACATTTGGTAAACCATGTTTGCGTTTAAAACAGCTTTTGCCCTAGCTACATTTGCGCATAAGTTTTCAGGTAGCTTTGCATGTAGGTTTCTTAAAGCATCTTGGAGATGTTGCGGTTTCTGGATTTAGTCTCAGTTTATTCTGTTTCTTCATGTCATTCCAGACAGGCTGGATGATGTTTAGGATTTTTTTGTTGAAGTTGACATATTTTAACTGCTAGTTTTTGTTTTCATAAGTTATACTGTTAACAAACTTGATGTGTATGACTAAATATCTGTGTACGTTGCTGATAGTAATAGCCACTTAAACTTTGGACATATTTGGAGCTGTTACACTTTTATTTGAAAGTCATTAGCCAGAAGAAAGTCATCATCTCCCACTTTGTGTTGAATTCATTGACATTTGAGAAGTTACAGCGAGTCATTTGCTGCGGGAAATTTACGCGGCAAATGATTATTTAACATTGTGCGTTAGTGAAGTGTAGCATCTGCATGTGAACCCTGCTCCCCGCTGATCAAATCTGTGTTTGGGCTCTTTTACGACGGCAGCCTGCGCAGACCACCCAGGGAAAGATGGATGAGCTTAAGCTACCTGTGTCAGCCCCTCTCAGTCCCACCGGCTCGTCCAGATCCCGGGCAAAAAACCGCCCCGCTACAAATGGCTAGATTAAACAGTGACTCGCAGATGACAAATAACGCAGAGCAGGCTAAACTGCAGCACGGGAAACAGGATCTCGCCTTGACTTTTCAAGATTTATTTTATCAGTCAACTAATTAACATGATTTATGGCGCGGGCCGGCTGTGACTGAAAGTACAAAGAGACCGGAGCCACTCCCCCTCCCTCAAGGAGATTCTATCAGGTGCTTTCTGCTGTGCTTGCATGGAGTCAGCATGCAGTTGTAAATTCAGGCAGCTCTGCATTCAAGCGCCTGACCTCCCTTCACATTGGGAGGTCAGGAGTTCACATCCCGGCCTTAACCGTTAAAACCTGGGGTTTGAACTTCTGACCCTCCTACTGTAGAGAGTGCTGGTGTTTATCGGGGCAGGGGCACAACCCAGACAGGAAGCTCTCGGCCTGGTAATGCCACGCTTTCAAGGAGGGATCACATTATGCTGCCGGGAGCACAGGCAGCTCCGAACACGTCAACCTGAAGTACGTGGAGCTTCTTAAACTTAGTCTAATGCTTGCATATTGAAGTTATTTAGAGGCCTGGAAGACCGCTTAAACTCGTAGCCAATGTGGAGCGCATCTTTCCGATGTGAATTTAATTCGTTGTTTTCATTCGAAACCCACACTTTTTGTCAGTCGTCACTGTGCTGCGCTTGCAGTCGTCTTGACTGATCTTTACCTCAGAGAGCTGTTTTTCTGTCTAAACTAGGTGGGGAAAAAACTAAATGCCTACAAGCAGATTTAATCTGATAAAGAATACTGTTTACATGTGTATGATATACTGCCTGCCAAAAGTTTTTAAGTGGATGCTTCTACAAACACTGGGTTCTTTATAAGTCTCTGACTGCTTGAGAGGGGTTTTCTTTTCTCAGTTTGTCTCCAAGCATGGGTGTTCACCATTTAAAATAACATTACAGCCTGCACCATGCTGAGAAGTTTTACAGCTATCCAAAAATTGCACCTCATGGGTTGTAAACAGTCATGAGGAACACCTTGAAAATTGCATGTTGATTAAAACAAGCCGATAAATGTGTGTCTTGGATTATATTTGGCTTTGCAAAGGCACTCTGTGTTCTCCTGTTAACAAGTTTTGTTCCGTTCTTGAGGCATAGCATGTCCATGGAGTTTCTTAGATTTACAATAACACTTATCAAGACTTGTATGAATTTTAGGTCCTGTTTCTTTTGGTGTTTTTACCATTTTTACACTATAACATAATCTGGGCAATAATTAAATTAATCGCGATTAATCGCATCCAAAATAAATGTTTTTGTGTACGTAATATATGCGTGTTTAGGTTAAAGACAAAAAAGGATTTAAGCAAAAAAACAAGTGTAATACTGCTTTAAATAGTTGTTGTTTTTCCAAAAAGGTTTTGCCCATTCGTCAGTACTCATTTAGAACACAATAAAATTCAATATGCTCACTTATTCTTTTATATATTCAGAATAAGCATGTTGAATTTTTAATAAATATTGTTACGCTGAATGACAATGTAACATTATTTCAACCAAATTGTGACATTTTATTCTCCAAAAACCTGGAAAGTAGACACTTTACTTAAATTTATTGTGCTTTCTATGGGCATAAAATCACTTTCTTTTGATGTGGACATCTTAATGTCTTTGAACCACATGCATGTATATAGTTATGAAAAATGTTATAGTTATAGATTAAATATATTTATATATAATATAAATTCTATGAATATAAATGTATACATGTAAATACATGTACTTTTCTTTGTTTTAAATATATAGTGTATGTGTTTGTCTTTATATACCTAATAAATATACACAGCACACACACATATAAACCAAAACTTTTTTTGGATGTGATTAATCATGATTAATCATTTGAACGGCATAAAATAAAATAAAATAAAATAAAATAAAATAAAATAAAATAAAAAAAAAAAGGAGTCACTATTTCCACAAAATAACATAAAGGTTAGTTCAGCTCTGTCATCACAGGACGTGTGTGTGTGTGTGTGTATATAAATAATATAATATAATATAATATAATATATATATATATATATATATATATATATATATATATATATATATATATATATATATATATATATATATATATATATATATATATATATATATATATATATATATATATATATATAATAAAATTACAAATAACTTATTTGAAATGGTAATAATATTTAATAATGTCAGTGCAGCCTTGAGAATAAAGGTCTTATTTCAATAACAGAAAAAGACTCAAAATGTTTGAACGTTATTGTATTTAAAAAAGCTAAATGCTTATTTGAATAAATATAAATTATTTCTTTATTTATTTATTTTTAAATGCTTTTTTTTTAAATGTTTGGTCCAACATATGTGACCCTGGACCACAAAACCAGTCATAATGGTCAGTTTTATGAAATTGAAATGTATACATTGTCTGAAAGCTGAATAAAAAAGATTTCCATTGATATAGTTAGGATAGGATTGTTAGGATAGGACAATATTTGGTTGAGATACAACTATTTAAAAATCTAAAATCTGAGGGTAAAAAAAAATATATATAATATATATAATAATATATATATTGAGAAATTCACCTTTAAAGTTGTTCAAATGAAGTTCTTAGCAATGCATATTACTAATCAAAAATTAAGTTTTGATATATTTACAGTAAGAAATTTACAAAATAACTTAATGGAACATGATTTTTACTTGATGTCCTAATTTTACATTTTTTATTGTTGGCTATTTGCTACAAATATACCCATGCTGCTTATGACTGGTTTTGTGTTCCAGGGTTACATATTAGGTGGCCTTAACTACTATACACCTATAGTAGTTACATAAAAATAAATAAATAAATAAATAAATAAATAAATAAATATATCTGCATGTAATTACATCTGTATTTAATTTCCATAATTACACCTTAAACCTACCCATACCATAAAACCTGTCCCTAACCTTAGCCGTATCCCACCTCAGTAGCAGCAGAAGCGTTTTGCAATACAGTATGAACACAATAAATACATTGGCCTTAGTTTTTGATCTAAGTACATGGTAATTAAGGCCACATAATATAAAGTGGGACCAAATGTTTAGATTAAATAAATGTCGACTTCCCCAAAATAACTCATGTCATCTACCCAGTTGTTTTATGTAAAAATAACAGCAAAGCAATCATAGACTCTTGCGAGAGGAAATCCCTTGACTACGTGGATGTATCCAGCTGACACAGAGTGCACCAGGCCAGCATCTGGTGTAACACACACAAGTAATTTATCTCAGTCTTTTCCAAATATTAGTTCAGCTAAGCCAGCGTTGCTCAATCTTTAATCGGACAGAGAAATCATGCTTCTCCATGACAGCTAGCAGCTCTTATAGAAAGCTGTTTACATTTGACTGCTGGATCCTAACATAAATTCCTTTAAGCAAAATAAGCCTCTCCAGCATGTGTGGAATTTAGTTCCCGCTTGCCACCCCGCCAGAGCATTTGGAGAGAGTATTTTAATGAAGGATTTATGAACTAGTGGAAACTTGTTAATTGCATGTTGTAGAGAGGGCTGATGTGTTTCTGATAATAATGGTACGGAGACACAGTTCCTTTGGCTGTCCTGTTGGACGCAGTTGTTCTGCAGGTGTTAAGTGGTTGTCCTAATTAAAAAGGGGCTGATGAAGAAATACACAAGTGAAAATTAACTGAAAGGAGTCTCTTTAAGTTATGCACGTCACCTTAAATATACAAATTAAGTTATAGCAGAAATGTCTATCGTTTGATTGGTAACACTTTACAAGGTTCATATCGTTAACATTAATGCATTAAGTGTCATGAATTAACGATGAACAACAATTTTTACTGCGTTAATTTAGATTTGCGTTAAATTCTAGATGTTAGTGCATTTGTGTGTATATATATTTTAATTGATTCTAATTTTACTAAACAATATACATTAAATCTAAAGAATCGATTAGCTTTGCCTGTTTTTAGTTAATGAACGGAGCATTGTAGTCCGCATCGCAATAAGCTTTGTGCTTTTTGTTATTTTTGGGATGAAACCAATTCTCAGATTTCAAATTCTAACCATTTTATTACTGTATTCAAACAATAAATGGCGATTTGGCGCTATTTAATATGACGTGGCAGATCGCTGTAGCGCCTCAGTTTTAGAGGAGCATCAGTGTGAGGTACACGTGAACAAATCATCTCGCTTTAATACCAGTTTCAGCACGAAATATACATGAATAAACATCCGAAGGTATGTTAAAAGAGAGTACAGCTAATTGAAATCCATATCCTGTTTCATGTAATCGCTCAATTAGTGTTTCAACTGCGGAAAGATTATTTCAAAGTTTGTAAACAATGTCGAATGTCACATTTACCTCAAAAAAACATTTTCGGTGACCAACTCAAAGACTGAACTCTAATGAGGAGCATTTTGCAAAATATATGCACCATATAACATATTCATTATCATTTTTTTTTCTTTTTTACTGTTTTTCATTTTTTTAATCTGTGTTTGAATAAATTGGTCATTTTATTACAGTCACCATTTAGATTTGGACCGATTTGGAGTAGATGTATAATTATTATAAAAAACTTATTTGAGTGTTTGTATAAAAATCAGTTAATTTTAACCTTCAGTATTATAGTAATGTGCCAAATGACTCTCATGTATATTTTACAGCATTAGTTGAGAGATTTTTTTTTTTTTCCCTTGAGAAAAATTGTGTGTACTGTACCTGATATATTTCCAAAATAATCGATATCGAATCTAATTGAAAGCTTGTGATTTTAGCATAAAATCAAATCGATTAGATTAGTAAATATTAGTGCTCTCAATCAATAAAAAAACCCCCCAAAAAAACACAATTGATCACAATTAATCGTGATTAATCCCACCAATTATTAAGGTTTTTAAATATACTTTTAAGTTGCAATAATTTCACATTCAATCTTCAAATTAATGTAGAAACAAAATACAGCTATTTTTAATATTTGTTAAATATTTTTTTATGACGGCAGGTGAGTTTTACTGAAACCAATATTACTAATGTCTCTAGGAAATTTATTTCCCTAATGTTTAACCATTGACATTCAACATTACAGCTGTCAATTTTAACATTTATTAGACTTTAAAAAATAACTTCTAATATAAGTGAACTTAAAACAATCTTCACCTAAACCCATTATTTACCTGTGCCCTTCAGCAAGTAGGAAATATACAGAATTGTAATAAAGTTATTAAACGGGTCCTATTATGCTCTTTTACAAAGTCTTGATTTTGTTTTGGGGGTGTACTAGAACATGCTTTCATGCTTGGTGGTTTGAAAAACGCATTATTTTTAACATAATTTACATTACAATACATTTCTCCCAGCCTGTCACAAATGGCTCGATTAGTTCCGGGTTTAATGAAGGCCCGCCTTCCGAAAAATGAAATGTGTTGTGATTGATTAGCTGTTCCACTGCGTTGTGATTGGCGAACAGCTTAGATGGTGTTGCGGTGCTGCCACGTCCTTTGTCAAAGCCGCAAGTTCCATGTACAACTGTTAGCGCAAGCTAGATTAAAGTGATTCTTATGTTTTAAATATGGATATTTTTTTACAAAAACGCATTGATTCGCTACAGGAGGCCTTTTTTGACCCCCTGGATCCGTGTGAGGCACTTTTTATTATATATGGACATTATTGGACTTGTTTTGGACTGATAAAGTGAAACGCCCGTCTATGCCGTTCTAAAGCTTGGGAGTGACAGAATATAACACCGATTGCATTCGTTAGAAAGAGGAAGTCATATACACCTAGGATGCATGGAAGGTGAGTAAATAATATGCTCCAGTAGTGTTGGGTCTTATCCTCAGCCTGCGAGAACACCAATACATGATATTATCGTGCTAATTTGAAGCACAGTATAACAGCTCGTTTGACTAGCACCTGGCACTGAAGTTAAAATGCGTGTCTGAAAAGTCTCCCATTTGGTGTGGTCATAAAGACATTCTGCGACTAAATAAATACACTTCTTGTCAAGAAAAAAAGACACGGAAGCAGTGGTTGTGAGTGGGCTTGCTCACCCTAGCCCCGCCCCTGCGTTAACTGCGTTAAATATTTTTAATGCCATTAAACTGGAAAAATTATCCGCCTGCGCTAACGCACTAATTTTGACAGCACTAATAAATCTAAATATGAAACTGTAAAATTGTCCATTGTTTCATGATTCATAATGCATAAGCTTGAGGCAGTTGTGTGTATATATTTCCATTTACAAATATAAATGTAACATTGACATCAGATTGGGTTACACAGACAAGTATAAAATATTTAATACTTGTGGTCAGGACCGTGAGGTTTGGATTTTCCCAGAAAATGCGCTCATCTAACAAATAAAGTTGGTTAAAGTGAGGTTCATTCTGGCCTGGACAAATGTGCATTCAGAAAGGCTTGATGTGTGCCAGCAACTCAATACGGCCTGCTGGGGCACTAAGTGCATATTTCCAGAGACATGATAAGCATCACTTTGGAGTTTACAAGATGGACAGGGAGCTGGCGTCGATTCGGTTCATGTTCTTTTTTCTGAAATTGCATTACGGCCTCGGTGAAAGAGAACATTTAGTTCCATGGTTAACCTTTTTAGGCCCTCATATCTGAAACCTCATTGTGTTTCTTCTATGATGACATACCAGTTGTCGATGCCTATTTGCTGTTTGACGCATAGTGAGAAGTCAAACAGGGTAACCTTCAATCTAGCCATCTATTGAGATTGGTTTTTCTGCTTTGTTTTGCTTTCTGTAATTTCATTTCACTCCGTAGCGGTCGCTCCAAACCCTGTGTTATGCATTATAGCGCAAGGTTGAATGATTTGGTTTTGGAGCCGTCTACTTACAATTATTCATGCAGATGTTGTAACTGTCTGAAAGTTTCATGTTCTGATTGATGAGTTGGATAGTTTTAAAGTCTTTATTTTTGAGCTACACAATATGACTAAACCACAAAAAACTAGTTGAAGTGAAGTACTCGGCTAATCTGTTGGTCGGTAACTCGCTTCACACCGTGATCAGAGTAATAAAAACTAGTCATGTGCCACATGCTTATAGCTTCTGTCAGTTTCTGGGCACCTCTTGATTAGTTTCTCCAAAAAGCTTTGGCTTGTTTTTGAACACTCCAAATGAAGTCAGACCATCTCGGATGTCTGCAGCGTGGCTCATTTATGTGCTTTGATTTGATTTTCAATTTCACATCATTCAAAATATATTTAGACGGTACAAGTGCAACTAAAGTTATGTGATACATGACTAGTCTACATAAAAAGTGGCAGAACTAATCGACTAGTCATTGTAATCCTATTCTGTCACTATGCTCAGAATCACATTGTGTCCAGAGTAGGCACTGCATTTGATTTAGAACACTTTTTGACTGTTAATAATGATTTAAGTGTACATGTGTGCAATGCTGGGTAGTAACTGATTACAAATAGAAGACAAAAGTGAGATCTCTGATTGAGGTCCTTGAAAGTATCTGTACAGTATCTGTACAAACATATATATATATATATATATATATATATATATATATATATATATTATATATATATATATATATATATATATATATATATATATATATATATATATATATATATATATATATGATTACATAATTTTAATTGTATTACATTTTAAAATGTTCATAATCAGATTAGTGTTACTTTTCGTAGATTACATCATTACATATTCACACAATGGCAGTAAATTATTCATAACTTTTTTAAAAAAAAAAAAAAAATTATTTGCCCTGATTTTTTTTTTTTTTCTCTCTCTCTCTCCTAAAATTTTATTTGTAAAAAATTCTACCTTATATACCATATATATATTGTTCATACAAGGTGCAGTGAGACACTGCAGGTGAATAGGGTAAAAAAACAAACAAACAAGAAAACCCCTAATAGTTATTACCTTACTTACCCAGTTGATTGATTACATTGATGACTGCAACAAATTTTTGGATTACAAGTTTTCTAAAAATTTTAGGGTTAAATGTGCAAATGAGCCATTATTTCATGAAATATGTGCTAATTTGCATATATTTTTAATACAAAAATCTAAACACTGGATGAAGTCAGTTTCAAAATTCTTGTTTAATTTTTTAAACGTATTAGAGTCAAATGTTTTCACAGAGGAAATTTTAAGTATCTCATTTTGTCATTCCGTAATTCAGAAAATACTTAGAACAGACAAAACAATATATTTTTACAGCTTTTTGGGGGAAATAAAATGCTTGATTAAAATTAAGCAAATTATATATGAACAAATACCTTTGTAAACCTAAACCTTCAGGATAATAACAGGAATAAAAATGTAAAGTTTGGTGTATGTGAATGCTACTGAAGTGGAGATTTATGGCCCAGTGTAGGAGAAAAAACTCATTTTGAGAAAATTGCCTTTAAAAATATGTATTGTAATTGAAATGTATTGACACGAATAGATGTAGTTCTATAAAAGAAACACTTAACAGGGTCTTTTGAATGTTTTTTTTCCACTAGTATGAAAAAAAAAAAAAAAAAACTTTATGAAAAACCAAAAAGCCCAAAATCTTTAACTTGACAGGTGCATGTTTTTGCCTGCAGTGTCTCCCCTTAAAATGCTAAAGTGTGGAGGCACTTGAAAAGTGCTTGGATTTTTGAAAAACAATGTCTTAATATCTTAACTGTGCAAAATGCAAAATTCACGCAATTAAAAAAAACAAAAAAAAAAACCATAACACTTTTGCTTGTTTTAGTTAATGTCAGAAAACTAGTGAGCTACTGTAAGCCAGTAGCAGTACTGGCAGTGTCGTGTAAACATAGCTGAAGATGCGAAATAAGGAACAGATTAATTTATACTGGAGCCGCTCCGATTGATTCAAACTCGTGACTTCGATTATTTATTTTTACTAGCAAAACCAGATCAAATTAAGAACGCCATTCATTTTCGAATTTCAACATTGCTTGTAACGATTAAAAAAAAAAAAAGCAAATGGGTGAAATTGAGCTTTTCGAAACTCTGAATCAGTTAAACCATTGCTTCACCAAATGATTCACTCTTTCGAAGCGCTCCCATCAGATTGTGTATCGTAAATCATTTGTTTCAAACCGCGACTGCAAGTCAGTATCGCAAATCATTTGATTTAGGTTGGAACTTTTGCATATCGCGTATCATATTTGCATTTGATGTAAATCAAAACTTTGCGTATCATGAATCATTTGTTTGAAACCACTACATCAAATCGTGTAACGCGAATCATTTGATTTAGATTGGAACTTCGGGTATCACGAATCATTCCTTTCAGATCGGGACTTCAAATCGTGTAGCGCAAATCATTTGATTTAGATCAGACCGGTTTCATGAATCATTTCGTGACTTGAATGATTCAAATCAAATGATTCACCATATGTGATTTGAAGTCCTAATCGAAATCAAATGATTCGTGATGCACAAAGTTCCGATCTAAGTCAAATGATTTGTGATCCACACTCCTTTTGTTTTTAGATTTTTTTTTTAGAAATAGAAGACGTAAGTGAGATCTCTGATTGAAGTCCTTGAAAGTATCTGTACAGTATCTGTACAAACTATATATATATATATATATATATATATATATATTGTCACGGGTGCGGAGCAAAGCGACAGACACAGTGGGCGTGACGTCAGGCCTCGGAGAGGCTTTTATTAAACAATAAACAGAAAGTGTCCAAAAAGGGGGAAAAAGTGTCCAAAATAAATGGGGGATCTGGTGTCCTCGACGTGAAGGGAATCCGTGAAGGAGGGGCAGTGTTCAGAAGGGAAGGATCCAGGTAAGGGGCGGAGTCCGGTGGGGTCCCCGCCGGGGTCCGCGGTAATACGACGGGTAGCGGCTTCCTTTAGCGGCTTCATCCATTCCTTAGCGGCGGCACTTCCTCAGTCGGGTGAGAAGGCCCGGCATCCTGGCCCGCAGCCATTTCCATGCGGCTCATGTCCGGACCGCGGATCCGGCAGCTCGTCCATCCTATGGGCGGCGCTCGTCCCTTTACGCACCCTTCCTGGGCCCACGAGGACACCAGCGTGCATGCACGGGGAAGAGACTGGTCTCCTGAGGAGAGGCGCGCTCGGCATTTTAACAGCGGCGGTAATGAGGCTTCATTCACATCAGGTGTGCCTCATCACACGCCGCCAGACCTGGATGTTTCAGCGCCCCTCCTCCTCCCACACGCCCACTCCCGTCGGGAGCTTGGTGAAGGGCGGCGATTACCGACGGGGTGAAGCTGATAGTTAGGGGGGAGGCAGCCGACTCGTCACAATAAATATATATATATATATATATATAAGATTAAAATATAGTTTCTTGCAAGTAATCAAAAGGTCAGAATACAGTACATATATGTCAAATGGATTACATTTACAAACTACAGTTTTTGTCATGTAATTTGTTATCAGTAATGACTACAATTTGTAAGTAAGGTCTGTGTGCATGCTATGTTGATGGTGACGCAGAGAAAACAAGAAAACAAAAATAACGATTTTTATTCAACATTTTCTCTTCCAGGTCAGTCTTCGATGTGCGTTTGTGAGAGTATTCGACACACTAACACAGAAGAAATTGTTGGGTCGTTATTTTTGTTTTCTTTGCGCACAAAAAGTATTTTTGTAGCTTCATAAAATTAAGGTTGAACCACTGATGTCACACGGACTATTTAAACAATGTCCTTACTACCTTTCTGGGCCTTGAACGTGTCGGTTGCGTTGCTATCTGTGCAGGGTCAGAAAGCTCTCGGATCTCATCAAAAATATCTTCATATTCTTAAGATGTTCTTAAGATGTTCTTAAGATGAGCAAAGGTCTTACGGGTTTGAAATTACATGAGGGTAAGTAATTAATGACAGAATTTATTTTTGGGTTGACTAGCCCTTTAATTGTAAGCTTTTAGCTTACAATTTAGTAGGGAAATAGGCATATTTGTGTAGTATTGTATTAGTGTGCCACTATTCATACATTGTAGTGTTATGCTTGCACATTGACAAAATCTTTTGTTCCGATATTGATTGTGCACATTTTCGCAAACATTTCTGCTGCTCTGAAGGTGTTTGACTCTCAACACAGTAGCGAGGCTTTGTTGTTTGACCTACAGGGAGAAGATTGCGGTTGCATACTAATAAACGGCCCAAATTGAGATGATTGATGTCGCTAGCCACTCCCCTCTCCTGCCTGTGACCTTCCCCAGAGTGTCCCTCTCTGTGTCTCTTCATCATGTCCCCACATCTCCAATTTAAACGCATTCAAATTCACCCTGATCCGGCTAGCGTGAGGAGCTAAATCGTCGCTATTAAGCGTAGCCTTCACTCTCTCCTGTCTTAGCATGTGGAAATCAGAGGTGAAGGAAGTCACGTCTATCCTCTGTTCTTCTGTTTACTTAGTTCTACCTTTCTCTCACCCATAACCGCCTCCCGCCTGGTGAACTCTGAACGCACTTTGACTCTTTGACAGGCACTTTTCAGGCATTTGGCCTTTGTGTGTGTGTGTGTTGAAGGCCCTTCGCATATTCAGACAGCATGGTGACTGCCCCCCGGAGGTCAGGCAGTTTACGGCCCGGTCTCTACTGCCCTGTGCTGTGATCACTGGGCCGCCCCCGCAGGGCTCAGGCGGTTTACGGCCCAGCCGGTGCTACGCTGTGCTGGAATCAGTCAGTTTGCAGGATTGATGTCTGTTTTACACGGCTCTGGAAACCCTGACCTCATGCTGCCAT
>CM070019.1:10967421-10977421 GCA_036247105.1 Cirrhinus mrigala | reverse complement strand
GGAATCATGGAATTATTAGTTTAATATTTGTATTTTATATATTTAGATTTGTTTATTTGCAATTTTTTTTATATATATATTTGAAAAATATAACTAAACATTTCAAACTATTGCTACTGCTACAACTAATAGTAGTAGTAAGAAATATAAATTATAGTTTTAAAAAAAAAATTTAAAATGCATTTTAATTTAATTTAAATTTATTTTTAAATTATTTGCATAAATGATTCATTTATTTTTATTCATTGTATATGTATGTGTTTTATTTTAATATCGCTTGCTTTCATTTTTATAATTATTTTTATTTGTTCATTTATTTGTAGTATTTTTTTTTAAATGTAACTACTAATATACTAACTACTAAGTACTAGTTGATGAAATATTCGTACACATTTTATATATATATATATATGTGTGTATGTATGTATGTATGTGTGTGTATATATATATATATATATATATATATATATACACACTTATATATGTGTGTGTGTGTGTGTGTATATATATATATATATATATATATATATATATATATATATATATATATATATATATATATATATATATATATATATATATAATATGCACACACATATATATATGTGTGTAAGTGATTTTATATGTGACTTCTTATTTATAAATATTATTTATTTTATTTATTTATTTGCTATTTTATTTTTATTTATTCGCGTATGCTTAATTAAAAAATATTTAAAAAAAAAATCTTTTAACAATATATATATTTAAAATGTAACTGAATATATCAAACTATTGCTACTGCAACTAAATATAAACTATTTTTAATGTTTTAAAAAACATTGTTTTAAAATGTATTTTAATTTAATTTATTTAATTTTTGTTTTATTTAACCTTGATTTTTTTTTTTTTTTAATTTAACTTGTTTATTTCTTTTTAATTATTATTTTTGTTTTTATTCATTTAGTTGTATGTAATTATTAATACAAATGTAACTACATTGGGTAATTATGAGAGCGTTAGTAACATCTGTTGTAGAAGTATATGGTTTTAAATTGGGGCAAGCCCTTGTGCTGTATTCTGGGCCTCCTGTTTGACCCCCACTGACCCTGAATTTGATGTAATGCCTGCAATTTGAATCCACGCTGTCCCGTGAGAGTGGTCTTTACATCCTTAAACCTCTTGTGTTTCCCTAGTTAGACCTCTTAACAGAGTCAATATTTCATTTTTCATCTATGTTCCCCACACAGTGTCTGTTTTATTTGGCCGTGTTGTTTGGTATGAGTGTACTGAGGGCCTCTCATACGCATTAATAGAACTATTTGCTTTGGTGGAAATTGAAGGCCTGATAGGGTCCTAAAACGGGCCCGTCGTTTTGCTGTGTGTTTGCCGTTTCTGTTTAGCGGTGAAAGCTTTTGATTTAGCCCCGTTCCCCAGGGTGCCATTCAGTTGAATAAGCAACAGCGGTTGTGCAGCGCACAAGGGCACCCTCTTCTCTTTCTCTCCACCTTTTCTCTTAACCTGAGACACTGGATCATTTCCCTTCCTAGCTGCATTTCCTGGTACAGTGTCATCTCCTTTCTCTTGCTCTCTGCGGCCATCACCCTTTTCCTCCTCAGCAAGTTTCATAAGCTCAGTAAAGCATGGCCTTCAATTCCCTTGTTCTAGTGTTTTCACTTAAGATCTGGAGTGATGAGCAAGAGTGTTTCTGGCTCAATCCTTGAGCAAAGGCCTGTGTTGACAGGCATTATTATTTATTTGTCATGGTGGATGTAATAAGCTGTAGGTACAGCATGGAGAGCCCTTGATTTATTGCTCTGTCGACCACCACTAGCGGGACGTCTGCTGTAGCGTGCAGGATGAATACGCCGCTGTCAGCGCTGTCCATCCTTCTCTCGCGCTCCACTCCCTCCTAACACCTAACCCATTTCATGCCAGAATACATAAACAATCTTTCATTATTTTGACGCCTTTTTTCATATTTGCTCCTCGCCGAACATGAAAATAAAGGGGTTTTCCTTTTGGTGTTATTTTATTGCGTTTTGCACATTTATCTGAATGTGCATCTCGATGCGGCTGACATGTCAGGTGGGTTTGGATTGATTTTTGGCACAGTTCTTTGTCGGGCCTGTTATCGACCGTGGTTATTTTCACCGTATCGTACAAAATAAAGGAGATCGGGGCTAGTTGTCACATTTTACTCCAGTCATTCTTTTTTTGAAGTGTAGGTTAATTTATCTGGGGCTGTCACAATGTTAACCTGCATTTTAAATAACATAGTTTATTTAATGACGCTAATTTAAACAGAGAAATAAATACATAAATAAAAACAATTATGACACACAAAACCTTAAATAAAATATCTAGAATGTAAAGGGATACATCAAATTTGTATAATATAAATTATACTATTTATATATACGTATGTTATTTTATATACATTTTCACATATAATAAAATTAATATAATGTAATATAGTGTAATATAATGTTTAAAATTGAATGTGCATAATATAAAATATTATAATATAAGCTTATATAACTATGCCTGTTGCATAAAAAAGACATGTATGCCACTCTGGAAACAAAACAAAACAAAACAAAACAAAAAAACCTATATGACAAACTGAGGGGAAACAAAAATTAAAAGGAAAATCCATACAAAATATAAAGGGGATACATAAAAAATTATAACAAACAACAAAATTTAACAAAATACAATATAAATGTATTAAATTATATTATATAATATATTCTTATATAATATAATATAATATTATATTATATAATATAATAACATATAAATAAATACTAATATAATATAATATAATATAAAAGATAAAATGTGTATAATATGAAATATACAAAAATGTATTACTACACTTAAAGAAAGGTAAAAATACATAAAAAAATGTCAAAAAAGTAAAAAAAAATAAATAAATAAAAAAAACTACACATGTAAAGAAATACATTAAAAAAAATCATACAAAATTGTAAATAAATTGTATAAATTACATTTTTTGCAGATATTTTTCTAATACAGTGCAATATAATGTAATATGATTTTAATGTAATTTCTAAGATAAAAATGTGTATAATACAGAATATAAAAAAATGGGATTACTACACCTATATGACAAAAATCAATCAATCAATCAGTCAATAAAAGTAAAACAAGGAAAAATCCATACAAAATGTAAAGGGATACATAATTGTGATACAAAATGTATTAATAAATTATAGAAAATTCAGTTTTTTGCATTATAATATAATACAATACAATACAATACAATATAATTTTAATGTCATTTTTAGGGTAATGTGTATAAAACAAAATATAACAAACTGGATAACTATACCGATATGACAGTGTTTTTTTTTTTTTTTTTTTTTTCCCCCCCACTGGGCCGCACTAGGGTCCAAGTGCAAGTCTCGCGGGCCGCATATCATTTACATATAACCAGATTTATAATATTATAAATATTATGATATCTAAATGAAATAAATTATTCACTGGTTTAGGAAATTTCTGATCGGAAAAAAAAAAACCCTGCTTCTTTTCATTTTTAAGGTATTGTTTTCGTTTTAATGTACTGACCCAAATTAGTAATCAATAATAATTATTATTATACCAGTCTGTGCGCCTCCCCTGACATGCTCTCGCGTATGAACAGGCAGCATTTGGGATGGAGGAGTGGACGGAGTGGGCGAATCAGGTGCAATGAATTTTTTTCTCTCATCCAATATTTTGAGACACTGCCTCCCTTGCTTCATTCATATATTATGGCGTTTAGTACTCTTAGGTATTTCAAAGACTGTCACTTCATTACCATGGTAAATGAAAAAAACCTACAGTAGTATTAATATAGCACTAATAAAAATCTTTTATAAAAAAAAAAGCTAATAAACTAATAAAAAGTAAATGTTTAAGTGACATTTCATTAATTTCACTAAGGCCTGACTGTCTGCATAAGAGCCACAAACTTGGCAATGGCGTTTAAATAAATTTCACTTTTGATGTTTACATTAAACCATAATCTCCCTAAAGCATTCTCAGACAACCAAAGTACTTCAGTTGATTTAAAACCCTGTAAAAACAATGATGGATAAACCGATTCATTCTCCTCTTCAGTCCAGCGCCGTTTGCATCCAACACTTCTAATTAGACAGCGACCAAATGTTATGAATAGGATGGACATTATGGAATGAGCTAGTTATAAATGGGGCCTGTCAAAGCCGCATTCAGCAACCAAATGAGTATTCTCAGTTCACTGCCCACATCTGAGCACGCCCCAACCCTGCCGGATAACTAATGATTGCTATTAACCATACAGTTAGTGATGATAGCCAAGAAAGAAAAAAAAAAAACAAAAACAAACAAAAAACATAGTAACTAAAGTCTAAAGGAAAAACAGCAAAATTAACCCATGAGGCAGGCAAGGCCTCCTGCGGGGACTTACAAATGACAGTTTGGCTCCAGCAGCGCGGACTGAGAAGATCTTGTTTTCTACATAATTAACACTTATTTGTGCCTTTAAAAACCGGATTGTAATGTATAATTATCAGCATTCGGCAGCATTAATTCAGCTATTACACGCTTGGTGTTAGGTCTGTGAGGCCGGGTGTAATGTTATTCACAGATTACACTGAGAAAACCCTTCAGACATTCAGCTGAGCCGGGCTTAAGTGACAAGCCGCCCTGGCTGAGCCTTTTATTAGAACACAAAACAAATTTCTCATATTAATTAACTCTTGTCTCCCGCTCTCACCCGCCCCACGCCACGTCTCCGTTCTGAAATGCGAGCTAAGTATCTTCCTCTGTCCTGTTTGTAGATTAAAAAGAAACACTAATAAACCAAAGCCCTATTTACCAAGTCAGTTCCACTTTAGTAAATCCCGCCACCCCTGCAAAGCTGCCAAAAACATGAAAGTATGAAGACTGTAGGAGACGTGTCACTCTCCACCAGCTCTATTAGGCCATATTTCCAGGACATTCAGATTTCATCCAGGTCTTCAGGTCGGACAGGCGTCCTGTTGGTTTTTTTTTTTTTTTATAACTGTACGCGATTGGATTACACTGAGCCACTAACCAAATGTGATTGGTTTAGCATGAAATATTAAGTTGATGGAAACGGTCTGGTGCTGTGATTTTGACAGCGGCGAGGGCATGATATTTCATATGGCACTCATGGTCCAAACATGAGATCTGCTGCGACACTAATGCAGGGGGATACGGCAGCGGAAACCCGCAAGACTTTGCCCTCACCTCCGTCATCTATAGCTCCTCAGACACCCAGGCTCAAATATCCATATCCGCCCAACAGTTGAGATAATGTAAAATAACTGAAAGATGAAAGATTTGACATTGTGTAGGTTAATTGTTACAGTATTTCAGGAGTCAGTAAGTTTTTCAGTGACAAGCCTAATTAAATACGGGAATTTTGTCAAGCAGTGGTTTTGGAAGTCAGTCAAACATGTAAACTTAAAATAATAAGACATTTTGTTCAGATTCTTTAAAAAAAAAAAATTTATTATTTATTTATTTATTTTTTTGTCATGTAAGTATAATTATACAGTTGTTTATGTTTTGTATTACACATTTGATCTTAAAAATGACATTACAATTATATTATATTATAAAAATATATATGCAAAAGATATAATTTTACACAATTTATACATTTATGCTATTTTTGATGTATCCCTTTAGGTTTTTTTTTTTTTTTTTTTTTTTTTAACCTCATATAGGTATAGTTATCCAATTTGTTTTATGTATACCATGGTAAACAGTAGCCATGTTTGGACTATTTTTGTGCCGTTGGAAGTGATATAGCTGGAAAAGTAGCGTTTAGCATATTAGCCTACCTCATGTGCCTATGAAGTACTTTAGAGTGCTAAATGCCATAGTACAGAATGTGAATGTGGGATTTATTCCATACCATGGTGCATATTGAAAGTCCCCATGTGATTAAAAAATGAAGTTTTTTGGCTTTTAGTATGAATATGTTAGTCCTGAGGTTATCTGTAAGCAAGTGTGGTCCAAAACAATAACAAAATTCGCATTTAGAAGATAGAAGCATTCAAAATGTAGTCTTTAACTTCAACCAATATGGATCAACGATTTTGATGACATCACCCTGCACTTCAGTTTCTCATAAAAGTTTCTGTCCAATCAAATGCTCTCTTGAATGTGAAGCGCCCGCTCCTCTTTTAACTTGAGCACCGTGTTTTTAGAATGCCGGTTCATAAGACGCTCCAAGAGGCGCGAGTGCAACAGTCAAATGCGTCCATGTTTACATAGAAAAAAAACAAAGGAAAAGCAGTGCAATTGAATAAAAAACCTGTGAAGAACTACTGTATGTGTGGTATTTTATGTTTGCATCATGGTGACAAGCCTAAAGCTGCTGTTCATTGTTTTTACAGAAGACAGTTAACAATAGTCTACTGGTGTTATACCTTCAGTCATTTTGAATTTGAATTACCTTGACTTTAGATATTTTTTTTTTTTTTTTTTTTTTTTTTTTTCGACAAGTGATTTGTTTAACATTTACATCATGTTGACAACTTCATGTGTGGTGCACTTGGAATAGAATTGTGACCCTTGTGATCTTACAGGGGTCATCGGATGCCCGTTTTCCACAAGTTGATATGAGTCTTTAGGGTCTTAATGAAACATCTATAACATACTTTGGTTAAAATTTCTCAATGGTAGTGTAAAACAACACCTTTTTACCCTGCCAAAATCAGCTCTGCAAAAATCAGCCTGTTCTGGTGGATGTTGCTTTAAATGTTAATGAGCTCTGCTCGCCCCACCCCTCTCTTCTCTTTGTGGAGTAATGGGGCTGTTTACTTTAGCTGTGTTTAGTCATGAAACTTGCTAACTAGCACATTAGTAGGAAAGGCAATTGCAAAGATTCATTAAAAAAAAAAAAAAACAAACAAAAAAAAAAAAAACACCTTATACTCACTTCTGCTGTAAGTGAAGCTGGATCACGAATGATTCGCGTGAACATTTATGTAGATTGGGAGGCGCATTCCCTTCACAAACAAAAGTCATTGACTGCATCTTCAGCGGCTCAGATGTCGGGAGTAAATGACGATCACTATGTTCATTATTACATCCAACAACACGTCAGTCGCTTTGGAGCCATTCTTGTCTACATCCCTGCTCCGGCATCAAAACAATGGCGATCGGACTGTTACAGCTCATTCAGGGTGGGTCTGAGGTAAGACGTCCGTGTCTATCAAACTATCGTGAGAGCGGCCTTTGTCGGTGTGGCGTCACACAGACAAGAGGCTGAGAATGGCTTGATTTGAAAAGGGGGAAAATATTTTTACAGATTAATTAAAAACCACTGGGTGGATTTTTGTCATTACAGGGTAGATGTACACGCACGGCCAACACACATTTATGTTCAAAGAACATGTAAAAGTGAACTTTGCATCCGATGACTCCTTTACATAGCACGGGTATATTTGTAGCAATAGCCAAAAATACACTGTATGGGTCAAAATTACCAATTTTTCTTTTATGCCAAAAATCATTGGGATATTAAGTGAATTATTTTGTAAATTTCCAGCTGTAAATATATCAAAACTTTAAAGGTGATTTTCTCAATATTTAGATTTTTTTTGCATCCTCAGACTCTAGATTTTCAAATAGTTGTATCTCGACCAAATATTTTCATATCATAACCATATCCGTCAGTGGAAAGCTTATTTATTCATATTTCAGATGATGTATAAAAAATTGACCCTTGTGGTCCATAGTCACAATTTTCGCTAACTAGAGGGTTCATAAAGAATAACCATTATAATGGTATTTCTAAGGCATTTTAATGAATGCATAATGCATTATAAAAAACCTTATAATATGTTATATCATCTCATGAATAATCATAACAACAATTATAATACATTATAATACTTGAGTATTTGAGGTTATAACTTTTTTTATGATTATTTATAACACACAATGGATAGCATATTCTCCTAGTCTGTTGACAATAAGCAATTTTCCAACTACATGTCAACTAACACTCCTTAGTAGACTTAGGTTAAGGTTAGGCTAGGTAGCAGGTTCACATACTTTACTTATAATCAGTTTGTCTTTTGGGGAACCATCAAAATACAGTGTTGGCATATATTTAGCATACTACTAATAATAATAACTGCTAGCTGACATGCAGTACCATCAAAATAATCAAACTGATAATACAAATGTGTCATATTACACATTCATCTGATCTGAGACCTGATCTTATGGCTCTTTGAGAAATTTTATTATTATTATTACTTATAAGTGGTCTTTGTATGCTTTAAGTAAAGCGACATGCGTAACATGGCAAGATATGAGACTTATAATACGTTATAACTATGAGGAGGTAATCATACTCTTAAAAACTATAACCACAAATAAGTGAAAATTATAATACATTAATACTGTTCTTATGAATACTCATGAAATGATGCAACGTACTATAAGGTTTTTTATAATGCATTATGCATTCATTATAATGCCTTAAGAATACCCTTATAATGTATTATAAATACGGGCTCCATAGAAAGTGTTACCGAATAAGTTGCTTGAATCATGCTGTAGTTAATTTTTCATGTTGATTAGTTAAAAACCATTTAAAAAAAAAATGAGAATCGGTCAAATGTTCTGGGAAAAAAAAAAATGCCATATCACCCAGCCCTAGTAACAACCACTGTGGTAACTATAGTTTTCTCACATCTTACATCTGCTTGTGTACTCTCTATGCACAGTCTTTGCAAGTTAGCTAATAGAATAATTCATCTTATATTCATTTATGTTTTTGGTAAGTAGCAACTTTGAGGTCTTGATCACCCTTTCAGGTGGCATTTTGCAGTAGAGGCGCTATCAGTGCATTATCCCTTACATAATTTCTGTGGGCGAATAAATCCACTTTGTTCCTCTGGCTTCATTATTGCCGTCTTCCCGAAAGCACAACACAAGGCTTTTCTTCAGTTCTATTGAGTAAATGGTGTACATTAGCATAGCTCGTCTAGCGCCCTTTCTGTCAGCGGTGTTTCTCCGCAGGAGCCGCCGGAGAAACACCAGAAGTCTCTTCAGAGCTCGGCTGCTCTCCGGCTAAACCACAGCTGACACGGGCCTGATGAGCCCTTAATTAGTGATACATTTTCTCTGTGTGATTTCTATTGATGTGTGGGCAAGAAAAGACAAATTGAGCTGCCGCCTGACCCGAGTACCAATTGTTTCAGAAAATCCAGTAAACATCTCTCTCCCTCCCCCTCTCTCTCAATGCCACCCTCGATTTCTCTCACCTTTCTTTTTACTTTCCACCTCCCTCTCCCGCTCTCTGTCTCTCTCTTGCTGCTTGTCTCTTCTCGTTCTTCCTTGCCTACTCTCTCTCCACCTGACTTTGTCTATCGCGTTAGTGTGTGTGTGCGCGCCTGCATATGTTTGTCTGTGTCAGTGTGTGCATGTGAGAAGAAGGTGAGTAGTTTGGTGAGGAGACGAGCTGCGGCATTAGTGTTTTTGCTTGCCTGTGCAATAGAAGGCGACGTGCGTCAGGCCCCCGGACGCCCGCCCGTCACTCGCAGATGCAGATGGGGGTTGAGCGGCTCCCTAGCGGCGAGGAGTCTGCGCCGGCTCGCTCTCGCCGTGATTGCGGGATCCCGGATGAAGTCGGCACTGACAAAGTGCGCTGATTGATGGATGGACGAAGCCGGGAAGTGGATGAGAGAACGGATGAGGGCGAGGGGGGAGGGGGGCGGCGAGTTTAACGCAGGCAAACGGGGATAGACAGAGAGGAATGACCTGTTGAAGTATTCAGCCACGCAAAGCTCCACTGCAATTTACTCGCTGCTAACTGAGCGCACCCAGGATCCTTTGCATCTGTGAAGATTTGGCCCCGGTGTGCATGAGGGCTTTTGACAGCCAGCAGGGGCTGCATGATTTCAGATAGTATTGTTTTACGGCTGTGTGCGTAGAGTCTGAGCCAGGGCTGTCAGAAGTATGCATTTTATGTTTCTGC